>CM035836.1:4745124-5232204 GCA_020510985.1 Pholidichthys leucotaenia
TGTCTGTCTCTGTGTTGGCCCAGCGATGGACTGGTGATCTGTCCAGGGTGTACCCTGCCTCCCGTCCAAAGATGCTGGGATAGGCTCCAGCCCCCACCCCCCCCCCACCCCCCTGCGACCCAGAAAGGATTAAGCAGAGGAAGATGAATGAATGAATATACTCACAAACGCACAGTCCAGTGTCTGGGTTGTTTTTTTAACTCCATGTGCCGCGTAGAAGCGCACATATGACAGTAGACAGTGACCAAGTTTCAACCCAGCTTCTGTGAGTTTGTGCATTCTTAAACTTGTTTTTTTTTTTTTTCCCCCACCCACCCGAGTCCACAGCACAATGTCCAACTTGGAAGATAAGGAGCTGTGTGCGCTGTACGTCCTGGAGGACATTTTTTCCTGGACGCTGGAGCTCTGTCCTCCCGAGATAGTAAGACAGGCTCAGGACGGGGCTGCGGAAATCATGGAGACGTGTCCCTGCCTTTGGGACCACCCAGAGGCAACAGAAATTCTCCTCTCCATATACTATCTCTTCTTCTGCTGAATCTTAATCTAAACGGAAATTATGGATTTGGAAGCGGCTTAAATGTGCTATTGTCACTATTTTTCAACAAGAATTGGGCCAAGGGGGAGCCCAAGAATTGGAACCTACGAGGAGACTCATGGACATTGGAATTCATGCGTCTGTGGAAACATTATTGGTTATGATCTCAGGACTTCTATTTTTGGCTGTGGAGTTCCCTGATGCATCAGAAATTGAAGGAAGGTGAGAGAGCTGATCAAAGCGGACCCGGCAAGCTCCTTCATCAAATTCGACCAGTTGGGGAGGGCACGACTAGCGGCAAACGGTGAACTGAATGACAGTGATTCAGTGAAGGAATACATCTGAAGCCCTGTGCTCTCCATGGAAAAACAGTTTAAGCCTGCACATATAATGGAAGCACAGAATTACACGGGTGAGGACAAATTCTATTCTCTGAGTGCACTGTGCTGATTTGATTTGACCTTGTTTGCCCCGTGTTTACATTCCTCCTGATTGAGATAAGCGGAAGGACCGGCTCTTATGTCTACCCAAACAATCAACAATCAGTTGTTTGTCGTCAGCAGATTGGACCCTCAAGGACAATGCCCATGTGCCTTCTGCAAGCAAGAGAGATAGACTCTGGACTCTGGACTTGTTTATAAGTCACATGATTATAACATCTATCCACTGCCAGGAGGCGCCCTCTGCTGCTCATTAACAACTGTTACATTTACACTACACAATGCATACAACACTACATGCATACAATACACTGCCTCTCAACTTTTGTGTGTGATCTCCTGCTAAATGTCTGCTAAATGTGCATTGAGGGGTTTTTTTTTGCCTGCAATCAAAATTTCGCTCACTTGCCGAGCGTCATTCTGATAAAACATGTGTTTTTTTTTCTCTCGCCTACTGTGTCATATCCATTTTCTTTTCTTTTTTTTTTTTCTTTTCTTCTTTATGACTGGCGCCTAGCGGCTGCCCCGGCCTTGGATGCACTCTGCAGAGCGTGCCCAAATGCCAAGTCACATTTCGTTACCTTGTATTCATACATGTGTAATGACAATAAAGTTGAATCTCAATCTCAACTATCTGCCATGTGATGAGCCGATGGAGGAGGTTTTGACGCCTGAGCAATCTCCAGCGAAGAGGAAGCGCTCTCGTTGCAAGAAGCCTTCAGCTTCCCCCACAGCAGCTCCGCCTCCTCCTCCTGAGCCCTGGCCCACTCCATCAGCCAAGGAGCTGGAGGAGCGAAGACAGGTGTTGCTGGTGGAGACAGATCTCCTCCTCAAGGCGAAGCCATGGCTCCTCCCAGAATGGATCCATGAAACGGAGGAGTTTCCCCCGAGGAAGCCAGAAGTGGAGTCGGTGATCGAGCGTTTCCTGACCTCAACGCCTCTTCTCTGTGATGATCCAACATCTTCTTCTCCCGCTCGTCGCTGCTGAACCCAGAAATCTTGGCAGAGAGACTCCACCACCGCTCACCCAGCAGCCCCTCCTTCACGGGGGAGACGGAGCACGACTTTGGGATGGCAGCAGATGTCATCACTTCCCAGGAGTTCAGGCAAGTCCTTATTCATTCATTCTCTTTCTCCACTGAAATTACTTGCTTGATTCCTGACGAGGAGACTCAGATTTTACAGTTCTCTGAGTCTCCGTTATCAGCTGCCGTTACCGCTTCTCCACCTATTTCTTCTGTCTCCCCAAAATCTCCGGTGGTCCCTGGAGGAAATGACGTGATGGTTAAGGAGCCCGAGGTCCTAGAGAGGTCTACTCCGCTGGAACAGTGTCATCCTTTACGGGTCCGCCTGAGGAAGCCGTCCCCCTCATCGGCAGCTATCCCCCAGTCGTCAAGTCCGACGATTCCTTCTGCGGCCAAGAGGTCTTCCAGGGCTTCCCCAGGTACGTCCACACCAAAGCGGTTCCTCCACATTCCACTGAAGGGCCCAGGCTAAACATAGACACGGAGAGGGATGGCACACCTCCAGCTGCAGTGGCCAACATCACACACCAGGAGGGAAGGCAAGTGACATTTATTCCTACTCTTTGTGACAATAATTTGTCTTGCCCGACTCCTAGTAGAGAGACTCAGGGGTTGCAGTCACCTGAGCTTTCCTCACCCGCTGCAACCCATACTTCTCCTTCTGTCCTCTCCGTGTCCCCTCTGCTTTGTTCTGGGTGTCTGCTGGCCCCTGAACGAAGCCGCCAGACGAAGGAGGAACTTGTGGTTCATAAATGTTCAAAGCTTCCATCAGGATTTGCTGCCTGGAGAAGCTGTTTTCTGTCACAGTTGGGACCTCAGGAGCACCTGGTTCTGGTCCACCATCAGGGGTGATCTCGCTTCTTCCTGATTCATCAACAACTTTGTCTTTTCTGTCCTCTCAGTCTGTCAGGTGGAGGTGGAGGAGGGGCGGAGTCTGTCCTGCTGCCCTTCAGGACCACACCTGACCTACCTGGAGACACTGAGGTGAAGTGGTATCGCTATGAACCGGGACCAGAAATGATAGTTCACCTGTATCAGAACGGTTCTGACCAGTCTGATGAACAGAACCAGTTCTACAGAGGTAGAACAGAGATGAATGAAGACCTGCTGAGAACTGGAGACCTCAGTCTGAGACTGAAGACCCCACAGAGACCGCCTCTGGAGGATATAGATGTACAGTGGAGAGTAGAGAGATCTGGAGATGGACCACAGTGGTGCTAAAGGTCAAAGGTCAGTCTGTCTCTGTCTGTGTCTGGTTGTGACTTGTGTCTCCTCTGCAGGGACAGTTCAGGTCCAGGGTCCAAGAGAGGACATCAGGACCAGCAGCAGCTCCCCTGATCTGACTCCTCTGCTGGCTGATTCTCCACTTTGATCGGTCTGTGGTTCAGTTCCTGTCAGGAAAAATCAGCAGTGAACAACTGAGAATTGACTCTTCATCATCTGGACCATTAACAGACACTTTGCTTTTTTCTGAAGCAGCAACATCCATAAAATCACCACAGATTTGGTTAAAAAACACATTTATTGAACAGAAAGTTGGAAATTTAGAAGAAAAAGGAGGTGAATTTACAAGAAAAAAAAAAAACTGTTGCATATTTAGTGAGAAAAATGTCACAAATTAAGAGAAAATGTGACAAATTTAGCCGAGATGAGCTGCAGCTTTATAGTTTTAATTTGATGAACTTTGCAAGAAAAAATTGAGAAAGATTCCAGTTCAGCAGGAAAAGGTTCTCATTTAAAAGCCACAAATGGGAAAAATGAAAAAGAAAAACGATTTTAATAAGTCCAGAATTGACCAGAAAATGTTGACAAATGAAGCATCAAAACTTCAAATTTAGGGAGGGGGGGGGGTCCAGATTTACAAGGAAATGAGACACATTTACAAGAGAAAAACAGGTGAATTTACATGAAAAATCACACATTTAAAGTGAAAAATTCAGCATCAAAATCACAAATTCATAAGACAAAGTTACTAATATGAGAAAAATAAATGACAAATTTGGTGTGAAGTTGTGTGGGAAAGAAGCTGCAAATTTACCAGAAAAAGCCACAAATTTATAACAAACATTTTAAACCGTTCAAAACCAAAAATGAAAAATCATTTATACAGAGGAAACGTCTGAAATCTGTGAGAGAAAATGCAGAAATACAAGAAAATTGTCACAATATTAAAACCACAAATTTATTTTAAAAAAAAAATGTAAAAAAAAATATATATTTAATTAATTTAAATGTTTATTTCCTGAAAAAGTGACGATGGAAAAAGTTCCACATTTCCAAGGTGGGAAAAGTTGCAAAATTAGAAGAAAAAGCCACAAATTTAAATAGAAAAAAAAACCCAATCATAAATACATTCAATTCAACTTTATTTGTATAGCACCTCGTCACAACAAAAGTCATCTCAAGGCTCTGTTATATACAGAAGAAAAAAATACATTAGAAAAATATTCTGACAAATTCAACCAGTTTTGCTCATTTCACTTTGATGTTCAAACAGGAACTCTATCTGAGTCTCCTGAAAGGCAGATTTAGGGATTAATGATCATTTTAAATCATAATTAAGGACTTAGTGTTGGTCATGACAGACTTTTTAAGAAGCAAAGAAAGTCCAAAATGTGGAACTCGTGTCCGGTTGAAAGTGCTGGAAGAACGTGTGGCTTCAGAACTGAAGCTACAGATGGGGGTGGACAACATGGAGTAGCTGGTGACTGGATCCAGAAGCAGAAAGAGAACTCTACAGGAACCACTTCTGGTTCTTTAAATACCATGGACATGTCAGCAGATGCAGGTGTGAGCATCTGGATGAAAATAAGCCCAGACTGGAAGAGAAAGAAGGTCCAGAAGAGCTGGACAGTGACACCACAAATCCCATGATCCTCAGCTTCTGAT
Organism: Pholidichthys leucotaenia; assembly: GCA_020510985.1. Taxonomy (NCBI): domain Eukaryota; kingdom Metazoa; phylum Chordata; class Actinopteri; order Cichliformes; family Pholidichthyidae; genus Pholidichthys; species Pholidichthys leucotaenia. Next base: position 4,750,014 of record CM035836.1, read on the forward strand.
GTCACCATGCTGCCCCATCATCCTGCTGACCACCAGAACCACCATCTACAGTCTGGAGTGTTTGGTGATCCTGCCAGGACTGAGCAGCAGCAAGAAGAAGACGTACTATGATGGACAGAATGTCTCCATGATGTCCTGTCTGCTTCAATAAAGGTCAACCAAGCAGGAAGACATGGTGGATCAGGACAAAGAATCCATGTGGAACAGAAGAAATGATTGGAGGGACTCCACAGGAAAACATCAAAATGTCCCAGATTTCCCTGACTTGCATCATAGTTTGTCTTTGTTTCTTGTTCAGTATTGATAATATTCACAAATGATAAAAATCTCATGTGTGTATCAATGTTTTCATGTCCAGATGACAGCAGAAACCGCTCAGATGTCAGAGAGTTTTTCACTGGTTGGAACTAGTGATGGGCGGCGTGGTGGTGGAGTGGTTAGCACTGTGGCAGCACAGCAACTCACCCTTGGCCGGGGGATCCTGGGTTTGATCCCAGCCCCCGACCAACAGTGATCTGTGTGGAGTTTGCATGTTCTCCCCGTGTCTGTGTGGGTTTACTCCGGGATTTCTCTGGTTTCCTCCCACATGCCAAAAACATGCAAGTTAGGTTAATTGGCATCAAACTGGGGATTCTAAATTGTCCTTAGATAGATAGATAAATAGATGGATACTTTATTTCAAACAAAAAAGTATAACAAAAACAAAACAAATGACAAATGCAATAAAGTAACAGTATACAGTGTTCGAAAGGGAGAAGTGAACATTTATTAATTTCATCTCGTCTTTTCCATAAATACACTCATGTGAATTATATACAAATTACCACATTTAAGACCCCAAGTAAACAGTTAACTGTATTTTGTACATATCAACATTAACACCCATCCATTCTAACATACATTGATGTCCATACATCAAAACCAGCCTCAAACAACACAGATATACACAGTGCTGTCCCACCCACCATTATAGTGTCCCATAGTGTCCCAGAGTGAGCATAGTGAATTGTACATATAAATACTACCCTTCTAACATATATCCTTTCAGCAAATAATGTTTGTACCTCTTTTTGAATTGATTTCTGTTTGTACATAGTTTCAGTTCCGGCTCCAGACTGTTCCACAAATCCACCCCACAGACAGATATGCGCATACTTTTCTTGGTTGTTTGTATCTTGGGTTTTGTAAAGTTTAAGTCTCCTCTCAAATTATGATCATTGTCTCTTTTTGTAAATATTTTTTGTATATTAGTTGGGAGTTGATTATTAATTGCCCTGTACATGACCTGTGCTGTCTTAAATTTAACTAAATCGATGAACTTTATGACATGTGACTTTAAAAACAACAAATTGGTATGGTCTCTATATCCTACATTATTTATTATCCTTATAGCTCTTTTTTGTAATGTGCATATTGACTGTAGATTGGTCTTGTAGGTGTTTCCCCAGACTTCTACACAGTAGTTAAGATAAGGTAGAAACAGTGAATTGTACAGTAAGACCAATGTTTTATAGTCCAAGATGTGTCTTATCTTCCCCAGTTAGTTCCTTAGGTATGACTGTGAGAGTGAATGGTTGTCTGTCTCTCTGTGTTGGCCCTGCAATGGACTGGTGATCTGTCCAGGGTGGACCCTGCTTCACGCCCAAAGATGCTGGGATAGGCTCCAGCCCCCCTGCAACCCAAAAAGGATTAAGTGAAAGAAGATGAAAGAATGAAAAGGAACTTGTGATGGCGAAACTGAAGCCTTATGAACCAGTGAACAACTTTGAGACTTTGAGACAATAGCTTCATGTTCGACACAGTGTTATGAAACATATAATAAAGAGTGCCACCTGCTGACTGAGTGCCAGAACTGCACCTGAGTGGAAGACCTGAAAAAGTCTCAGTCCATGGAGTACTGAGATTATCAGAGATTGCACAACACTTTGTCTTATCTGTCATTTTCTCAGACAGGCTTGTAATAATTCTGTCAGTCTGTTATCTATCATTTTAATTGAATTTAAGTAGATCACCCTCCATGGAATCTGTCAAATGATAGACGGCTTTCAGAAATTTTAGTCATTGCTGGAAAAATTCTATTGAAGGACAATTTTCAATGAATAAAACCTGTGACACACACACACCTATCTATCTATCTATATATATATATATATATATATATATATACAGCAAGTTCTCCCACTTAAAAGATGAGAGAGGTCTCCAATTTTCATCATAGGTATACCTCAACTGTGAGAGACAAAATGAGAAAAAAAAATCCAGAAAATCACGTTGAAGGATTTTTAATGAATTAATTGGTAAATTCCTCGGTAAAATAAGTATTTGGTCAATAACAAAAGTTCATCTCAATACTTTGTTATATACCTTTTGTTGGCAATGACAGAGGTCAAACGTTTTCTGTAAGTCTTCACAAGGTTTTCACACACTGTTGCTGGTATTTTGGCCCATTCCTCCATGCAGATCTCCTCTAGAGCAGTGATGTTTTGGAGCTGTCGCTGAGCAACACTGACTTTCAACTCCCTCCAAAGATTTTCTATGGGGTTGAGATCTGGAGACTGGATAGGCCCCTCCAGGATCTTGAAATGCTTCTTATGAAGCCGCTCCTTCGTTGCCCGGGCGGTGTGTTTGGGATCATTGTCATGCTGAAAGACCCAGCCACGTTTCATCTTCAATGCCCTTGCTGGTGGAAGGAGGTTTTCACTCAAAATCTCATGATACATGGCCCCATTCATTCTTTCCTTTACACAGATCTGCCATCCTGGTCCCTTTGCAGAAAAACAGCCCCAAAGTATGATGTTTTCACCCCCATGCTTCACAGTAGGTATGGTGTTCTTTCTCCTCCAAACACGACAAGTTGAGTTTTTACCAAAAAGTTCTATTTTGGTTTCATCTGACCATATGACATTCTCCCAATCCTCTTCTGGATCATCCAAATGCTCTCTAGCAAACTTCAGACGGACCTGGACATGTACTGGCTTAAACAGGAGGACACGTCTGGCACTGCAGGATTTGAGTCCCTGGCGGCGTAGTGTGTTACTGATGTAGCCTTTGTTACTTTGGTCCCAGCTCTCTACAGGTCATTCACTAGGTCCCCCTTGTGTGGTTCTGGGATTTTTGCTCACCGTTCTCGTGATCATTTTGACCCCACGGGGTGAGATCTTGCGTGGAGCCCCAGATCGAGGGAGATTATCAGTGGTCTTGTATGTCTTCCATTTTCTAATAATTGCTCCCACAGTTGATTTCTTCACACCAAGCTGCTTACCTATTGCAGATTCAGTCTTCCCAGCCTGGTACAGGTCTACAATTTTGTTTCTGGTGTCCTTTGACAGCTCTTTGGTCTTGGCCAAAGTGGAGTTTGGAGTCTGACTGTTTGAGGTTGTGGACAGGTGTCTTTTATACTGATAAACACACAATTGGTGGCTGACTAAATACTTTTTCCCCACTGTATATATATATATATATATATACACATCCACGATATGTCAACTTTTATCACGATAACAATGTAAAGCCGTGGACCAAATTGTTGGTACCCCTCTGTTAATGAAAGAAAAACTCACAGTGGTCACAGAAATAACTTGAATCTGACAGAAGTGGTAATAAATAAAAATTCTATGAAAATTAACCAATGAAAATCAGACAATGCTTTTTAATTGTGGTTCAACAGAATTACTTTAAAAAACAAACTCATGAAACAGGCCTAGACAAAAATGATGGTACCCCTAGAAAAGATTGAGAATAATGTGACCATAGGGACATGTTCAACCAAAATGTGTCCTCTAATTAACATCACAGGTGTCTACAAACTTGTAATCAGTCAGTCGGCCTATTTAAAGGGTGACAAGTAGCCACTGTGCTGTTTGGTGACATGGTGTGCACCACATTAAACATGGAGCAGAGGAAGCAAAGGAGAGAGTTGTCTCAGGAGATTAGAAAGACAATTATAGACAAGCATGTTAAAGGTAAAGGCTATAAGACCATCTCCAAGCAGCTTGATGTTCCTGTGACTACAGTTGCACATATTATTCAGAAATTTAAGATCCACGGGAATGTAGCCGACCTCCCTGGACGTGGCCGCAGGAGGAGATGGATAATACGAATTGTAACAAAAGAGCCCAGAACAACCTCTAAACACATTCATGGTGAGCTCCAAGGTCAAGGTACAGCAGTGTCAGATCGCACCATCCGTCGTTGTTTGAGCCAAATTGGACTTCATGGGAGACGACCACTAGTGATGGCAAAATCGAAACAGTGTTATGGGACGTTCCAAAACCTAGGCGGAACTTGTGATTCGAAACGCTGTTCCGAGGTCTGTATCAGAAGGATGGTGTCATGTGACTGTTCCATATCGCGTTCCATTCCGCCCCCAGTTGTTTTGAAACATCAGTCATTTTTGTTTCAGCAAGTGAATGCAAATCCGTGTGTGGTTCCTTCATTTGTAATTCCAATTCAAAATAAAACCAGAAAAAACAAATTTTTGGTCTCATTTTTGTTTTGTCCTTTTCTAAACTTAGGTAGAAAAAAATATATTATCAAATTTTGGGACATACCTGTGTTTAATTTTGCTTTTATTGTTTTATAGTCAAAACAAAAATATTAAGTTATTATTTTGGTTTATTATTTTGCGACACCAGAAGTGTTAGTGTTAGTGTAGGTGATGAGTTTAATCAGTTCTTTAAAGTGTCTCTAGTTTTATCTATGATGTCTGACCTCCATTACACAAAATTAAAATGCCTATTATATGAAAACTAGTGATGGCAAAGTCAAAACAGTGTTTTAGTGCGTACTGAAACCTAGGTGGAACTTCTGAATTGAATCAATATAAGCAATTGAATTGCAATATAAGCTGCAGCTTCAGCCATCACCCATTTCTGACAACTTATGTTGAACTGTATAATCAGAGGAGTTATTGTTTAATTTGACCTTGTTGGATTTTTTCCCCTTTGTTATATTATTCTGTTTCTTTTTAATCTGAAATAAATAAAAATCATTGTTCCGAGGTCTGTATCAGAAAGAGGATGTCACGTGACTGTTCCATTTTGCATTCCATTATGTCACCAACTGTTTTCAAACTTCACCGTTGTTTTATGCAGTGATTGTGTTATCCCATTTCTCAAATGGAATAATAAAATGCTGCCTTTACACAATATTAAATTGCCTATTCTATGCACAATTTATGTGTTATATAAATACTTTATATGTAAAATACTAATTTCTCGTGTCCTTGCCTGACTGGCTGCTGGTTCATCAGCCCACATGCCTGAAACATTTCAGAGCTCCTCTGAAGTGCAGTTTGGTTGTGAAGTCTTGCCTCTCTGAGTGTCTTGGACTGAGCTGCTTTTGGATTTACATTATTTGGAAATGGATGGGGGTAGAAAGCGTCCCAGGTCAGCTGTCTGGGATCACTATGACCTTCTTGAGGGAAAAAAAAATTAAATGTATGCACTGTATGCAACATCTTGCATTTTGTAACAATACAACAAGTCGGTGGAGACGCCTACGGACAAAACATCCTGACGCCTGCATTCCTAGCACAACACACCCGAGTGCTGAATCAAGCCATGGCCAGCGTAATGTTTATGGTATGTATTCATGTTCTTTTAATACACATATGAGTATACATTTATTATTTATACACCTTTATTATTATTTACAATAAATATAATTATGCATTTGATCACTAAAAGAATATTTTCAGACAAATAATACTAGAAACCCAAACAAAACACGAAACGTTGATATAAAGACCCCAAAACACTTGTCTGGTTCAGTGTAGTATTATAACATTTGGCCACCAGATGTCGCTGTAGGGAGAGGTTTCAAATGTTCTAAAACATCAATTCTTTTTCTGAATCAATTGTTCCAAATGATTCGATCTCTCGATCGTTCCATTTCTGCCATCACTAACGACCACAGAGGGCACCACTGTTGAAAACAAATCATAAAAAAAGCCAGACTGGAATTTGTCAAACTGCATGTTGACAAGCCACAAAGCTTCTGGGAGAATGTCCTATGGACACCTGAAAACACACACACACACACACACACACACACTCATATATATGTATATATATATACACATATATATATATACATACTGCCGTTCAAAAGTTTGGGGTCACTTAAAAATTTCCTTATTTTTGAAAGAACACATTTTTCAATGAAGATAACTTTAAACTAATCAGAAATACACTCTATACATTGCTAATGTGGTAAATGACTATTCTAGCTGCAAATGTCTGGTTTTTGGTGCAATATCTACATAGGTGTATAGAGACCCATTTCCAGCAACTATCACTCCAGTGTTCTAATGGTACAATGTGTTTGCTCATTGCGTCAGAAGGCTAATGGATGATTAGAAAACCCTTGTGCAATCATGTTAGGTCTGCAATGCTGTAATTGCTGCAAATGGAGGATTCTTTGACGAAAGCAAAGTTTGAAGGAAAAAATTACTATTTCAAATACAAATCATTATTTCTAACCTTGTCAATGTCTTGACTATATTTTCTATTCATTTTACAACTCATGGTGGTAAATAAAGTGTGATTTTTCATGGAAAACACTAAATTGCCTGAGGTAACCCCAAACTTTTGAACGGTAGTATATATATGTGTGTGTGTGTGTGTGTGTGTGTGTGTATATATATATATATACTGTATATATATAGTGGAGCAAAGAAGTATTTAGTCAGCGACCAATTGTGCAAGTTCTCCCACTTAAAAGATGAGAGGTCTCCAATTTTCATCATAGGTAAACCTCAACTATGAGACAAAATGAGGAAAAAAAAAATCCAGAAAATCACATTGAAAGATTTTTAATGAATTAATTGGTAAATTCCTTGGTAAAATAAGTATTTGGTCACTTACAAACAAGCAAGATTTCTGGCTCTCTCAGACCTGTAACTTCTTCTTTAAGAGGCTCCTCTGTCCTCCACTCGTTACCTGTATTAATGGCACCTGTTTGAACTCATTATCAGTATAAAAGACACCTGTCCACAACCTCAAACAGTCAGACTCCAAACTCCACTATGGCCAAGACCAAAGAGCTGTCAAAGGACATCAGAAACAAAATTGTAGACCTGCACCAGGCTGGGAAGACTGAATCTTCAATAGGTATGCAGCTTGGTGTGAAGAAATCAACTGTGGGAGCAATTATTAGAAAATGGAAGACATACAAGACCACTGATAATCTCCCTCGATCTGGGGCTCCATGCAAGATCTCACCCCGTGGGGTCAAAATGATCACGAGAACGGTGAGCAAAAATCCCAGAACCACATGGGGGGGGGGGGAGACATAGTGAATGACCTGCAGAGAGCTGGGACAAAAGTAACAAAGGCTACATCAGTAACACACTACGCCACCAGGGACTCAAATCTTGCAGTGCCAGACGTGTCCAGGCCCGTCTGAGGTTTGCTAGAGAGCATTTGGATGATCCAGAAGAGGACTGGGAGAATGTCATATGGTCAGATGAAACCAAAATAGAACTTTTTGGTAAAAACTCAACTTGTCGTGTTTGGAGGAGAAAGAACACCATACCTACTGTGAAGCATGGGGGTGAAAACATCATACTTTGGGGCTGTTTTTCTGCAAAGGGACCAGGACGACTGATCCGTGTAAAGGAAAGAATGAATGGAGCCATGTATCGTTTGATTTTGAGTGAAAACCTCCTTCCATCAGCAAGGGCATTGAAGATGAAACGTGGCTGGGTCTTTCAGCATGACAATGATCCCAAACACACCGCCCGGGCAACGAAGGAGCGGCTTCGTAAGAAGCATTTCAAGGTCCTGGAGTGGCCTATCCAGTCTCCAGATCTCAACCCCATAGAAAATCTTTGGAGGGAGTTGAAAGTCCATGTTGTCCAGCGACAGCCCCAAAACATCACTGCTCTAGAGGAGATCTGCATGGAGGAATGGGCCAAAATACCAGCAACAGTGTATGAAAACCTTGTGAAGACTTACAGAAAACGTTTGACCTCTGTCATTGCCAACAAAGGGTATATAACAAAGTATTGAGATTAACTTTTGTTATTGACCAAATACTTATTTTACCGAGGAATTTACCAATTAATTCATTAAAAATCCTTCAACATGATTTTCTAGATTTCTTTTTTCTCATTTTGTCTCTCATAGTTGAGGTATACTTATGATGAAAATTGGAGACCCCTCTCATCTTTTAAGTGGGAGAACTTGCACAATTGGTGGCTAACTAAATACTTTTTCCCCACTGTATATATATATATATATATATATATATATATACCAGCTACCACCGGATTATTAGACAAAGGTCTTGGTAATTGTATATTATACTGTTGCTTTGTTTAAACAATACTATACTCACCTTTTAATAAATGACATATGCAATCTTATTTACATTTCGACCTTAGGCCTGACTTTTTCCCTCCTGGAGAAAATAGCAAGATGATGATGAACTTTTATTATTGGGAGATGGTAAATTTATGAACAGAAAAGAGCGAGAGAGATGGGAAAATCTGTGTTGTGGAACATCAGGGAACTTGCTGGTGCTTCTGCAACTGGGGTGTCACGAGCCAAGGGCTGGAGATTCCACCAGACTCAGTCTCATGGCTTTTGGGGTTTTTTTTGTAGTTTTGCTCTGCTTGCCATCTTTTCTCTTTGCGTTAATGTGATATTTCTATTTTTCATGTATTTTTATTTATTTGGTATGTTGTTTTATTCTTTATATCTTTAGTATTATCCTCTGTTGCAAACTGTCAGGGGCGTGAAGCTTCATGTGGGCGTGCCCTTTCAGTTGTCAGTTGTTGGTTCGCCTCCCTCTCACTACCTCATTTGATCCTAATTATGTATCCTCGTTTCCTGCCCTTTCAGGCACCCACACCTGTTGTTTATTATGCTAAGGGATTCTGATCCCTGTTTAAGGAGCTGCACACTTTTGTCTGGTGCAGCACCCTACTTGCAGCTTTCCTCCATGAACTGTTTCTCTTTGCATTTTACTTTTCCCTCGCGTCTGTGTTCCAAGCTTTCTCTAGGTTTAGCTGGTGATTCCTCTTACCCCAGCAGTTGCTATTTTTGCTTGCCTGTATTTTTTTTTTTTTTTTTTTTTTTCTTTCATTTGTGTTGTCATTCTGTGTTCTCCCCAATAAATTAGCAAACTCACAGCCTGCAGGTGGAGCCTTTTTCCTGCCCTGAAAGGCAATCATGACATGGGGAGTGTTATTGAATGTAAAATGTTTCTAGATTTTTTTTTTTATTTAAGTTTTTGTAAAGGATATATATGTCATTACAGCATTGCATTGTTTACATTTTCATCACATATTCACTTTTTTGTTTGTTTTTTGACAAGATTGAAAAAAAAAATATTACAACACCCTTTTTTTTTAAAGTGAAATAAAAGAAAATTTTAAAAAAAAGAAGAAAAATAAAGGAACATCTGAGTAGCATTGGAACAAAGAGAGGAGCCATTATTGAAATGGTGTTTGTCAAAGATTAGATCTGATGGAGGACACATATGCGTTCCAGGGTTGCCAAAAGTTCAAGAACCCATCCATGTCCTGTCTCAGTGCAAATGTCAACTTTTCCATCAAATAAATGTCCTCAATCACGTTAATCCAGTCTTCAAGTGCAGGGCAGTCTCTCGACATCCATTGTTTTGTAAGTGCTTTTTTACTTGCCAATATTAAAACATTGAATAAGTATTTTTCTCCTCGTCTTTCCAGTGATTCCGGTAGTAAACCCAAATACAAAGTTACAAAAGAAAAGGGAACTGTTACTTTGAATATTTTCTCCAATATTGTCTGTACATTGGACCAATATTGGTGGATAACTGGGCATGACCAAAACACATGAAAATGATTTGCAGTCTTTTCACCACACAAGCACCAACAATTCAACCCTTTACGAATAAATTTGTTTTGTGCAGGTGTTCTGAAAAATCTTAAATTTTTCCATCCAAATTCTCTCCACAGCAGGGATGAGGTACTTTTCCACTGTTGTTTATTTAATTTTTCCCATAATTTGTTTTAAAGTGAAATTCCCCTCTTTTTTTCCCCCATTTCTCTTTTATATATATGATGTGTTGTCTCCTTTTAAATCTTGAAGACTATGGTATATTTTAGAGATGTATCTGATCCATGGGATCCCTTTATATGCCATTAAGAAGACCTTCAGGACACCTGACTGGGCCCTTTCCAAATTCTCCTTTTTAAGTATTTTGTTTATGTAGTGTCTAAGTTGAAAGAGCTTGTAAAGGTCTTGATTTATTAGACCTTGTTTTTTCAAATCTTCAAAACTTTTTAAAGTTTGCCCTTTAAAAAAATCATAATATTTTATCAGTCCATTCTCTTTCCACTTTTTAAATCTAGTGTCTGTTTTATTAGGAGTAAAATCCTGATCATAGGAAATCCATTGCAATAATCGATAGGGTTCTTTAGTTTGATTCTCTCTGATTATCTTAAACCAAATTTTTAGCGGGGTCTCTATCCACGGGTTAGTGTTGTTCAAATGTTTAGGAAAGGCATTATTCCCTATTATCGCCTGTAGGGGAATGTCACTTGTTATTTGGCATTCTATCTCCTCCCATTCTGCAGTGTAGAATGGGTTACATACAGTATCTCTACTAAAGTTTTAATTTGCGCAGCTTTAAAATAGTCCCTGATATTTGGCAGCGCGAGCCCACCTTTGCCTTTGTTTAGCTGTAGGGTTCTATATCTGATTCTTGGTCTCTTGCCCTGCCATATGAATCTTGAGATCCTTCTATCCAGTTCTTGCCATGATTTTTTGGGAGGCTCTACCGGTATTGTTTGGAAAAGGTATAGAAGACATGGAAGTATGTTCATTTTGACTGCTTCAGTTCTTTGTGTAGTACCCAAGAATGGTATCATAGTCCATCTTGCTAGATCAGATTTTATTTTTGCCATCATTGGATCATAGTTTAGTGTTATAATTTTGTTGAGTTGTTTCGGGATATTGATCCCCAGATATATCATAGATTCCAGCTCCCAGTTAGTTTTGAATATGCTTAGTAAATATTGATTTGGGTTATAGTTGAATGTTAAAATTTGGGTTTTATGCATGTTCAATTCATACACCGATAACTCTCCATACTCTGAAAAATTGAGATTAGTTCTGGAAATGAGGTGTCCGGCTGCCCCAGGTATATTAAAATGTCATCAGCAAAGAGTGCTATTTTATGTTCCTTCTGACCAAGTGTAATACCTTGAATTTTTTGATTCTGTCTTATCCATTGGCTCAGAGGTTCTATGAAGATTGCAAAGAGCAGTGGAGACAAGGGGCAGGCCTGACGACATCCTCTTTCCAGTTCAAAAGATGATGATAATTTAGCGTTAATCCTTATTTTAGCTGTTGGTTTTTTATATAATGCCTGGACAGTTCTGATGAAGTTGTTATGAAAATTGAAACTGGACAAGATTCTATATAGGAAAGACCAGTCGACCGAATCAAATGCTTTTTCAGTATCTAATCCCAGTATGGCTGCATTTAAATTTTATTTTTTTATATGATGAATTTTGTGTAAAGTGCGTCTAATGTTATCTTGTGTCTGTCTTTGTCTTATAAGACCTGTTTGGTCTAAATGAATTAAGTCTGTCAGTATATTTTCTAACCTTTTGGCAAGGATGGCGGTAAAAAGTTTATAGTCCTGATTTAACACACTGATTGGTCTGTAGTAGGAGCAGTCTAGTTTATCCTTTTCAGGTTTTGGTATGACTGCAATGACCCCTTCTCTCCAGGAGGGGGAATTTCCCCTGTGTGGAGGACATAGTTAAATGTTTTCAGGAGGAGGGGAGATAGTTGCTGTTTAAAAGTTTTGTACGACTGCTGTATAACCATCTGCTCCTGGGGATTTGTTAGCTTTAAGTTTCATAATTGCTTTTTCTAATTCTTTAGGTTGTATTTCTGACAGTTTTTTTTATTTTGTGACTCATTAAGTAGGGGAAAATTTAATGTATTTAGGAAGGCTTCAGATGTATTTTTGTGTTTTTTGAGGGAGTACAAGTTCTTGTTGTAATTCTCGAAGCTTTTAAGAATTTCCTGAATTCTAATTTTTATTTCCTTTGATACTGGGTCTCTGATTTTGTAGATTGCTCTCTCCGTTTGTTGTTTACTCTATTTATAGGCTAGTAATTTTGCTGATTTGCTACCTGTTTCATAATATTTTTGTTTCAGAAATGTAAGTTTCTTCTGGATTTCTGTTGTGTAGATCTTGTTTATTTGTTTTTTTATTTCCTTCATTTTGAGCGAGTCATCAGAATGAGTGTTGTCTTTGTGCTCTTTTTCTAGTTTCTTAAGTTCTGACTCTAATGTGATTAGTTTTTCTTGTCTCAATTTCTTTTGGAGTGCCAGTTTTTTCAATAATCTTTCCCCTTATTACAGCTTTGCATGCGTCCTACAGTATTAAAGGGGATACTTCTCCATTATCATTTTCTTCCAAATATCTGACGATATCTGACCCCAATTCATCTTTCAGTGGTCCTTTCAGCACATTTGAATTTAACCTCCAAGAAAATGTGTTATTTGTGTGTTTTTGGATATTTAAGTCCATGTAGATCGGACTGTGGTCAGAGAGATCCATCAGTCCTATTTTACATGTTTTTACTCTTCCAATGTCTCTATTAAACATAAAAAAACAGTCAATCCTTGAATATGATGAATGTGGTGCTGAGTAAAATGTATAATCTTTTACACAGGGGTTGAATTCCCTCCACACGTTACAGATTCCCATTTCATTTAGTAGCATCCTAGTTTTTCTACTTTGAGTGTTATTTTGATGTGGAGAATTACCTGATGCATCCCAGTACGGATTCAGTCTTAGATTGAAGTCTCCACCACATATCACTAAACCTTGGACTTTAGTTATCATTAGGTCAAATACATTTTTATAAAATTTCCAGTTAGCCCCTGGAGGGGCATATACATTCAGCAGGGAGATATCTTCTCCCTCTAGCCGACCAAGTACCATGCTAAATCTTCCTTCTTTATCTTTGTGCTCTGAATTTTTTTCAAATATAATTTTGGTTGAGATCAATGTCGCTACCCCCCTCCTCCTCCCTGACTTATATGAAGATGAAGAGATCAGTTTAAACCCTTGTCTATTAAGTTTAGTGTGTTCCAAGTCTGTTAGGTGGGTCTCCTGTAAAAATATTATTCCTGCTTTGTCTTTTGTCATTTTGCCTAGAATCCTGGATCTTTTAACTGGATTCAGGATCCCTTTTACATTATATGAGATTATTTTGGTTGAACCCCGTTTCTCCATTGTATTGTCTTATTTAGTATTATAGTATAGTGGCCCTCTTTTATGCTACTCAAAAACTGAAAGAACATTAAGAATATAAAAAACATTAAGAACATAATATATAAAACGTGAAAACAAAAAACGTCAAAAGATCTTCCTGAACTTAGGTCTTTTTAGCAACCTTAGAGGAGCCTTGATGGTGTGTTGGCTCTGAGGGAAATTCCTCAAACTTTGTTAAGAGTTGAGGGCCCTCTCTTACCCCTGTAAGTTGTTCTATGTTTTTTGTTTTTTTTTTAGCAAACAATACAAATATAATTAACCTCATATGAATGCACTATTTTTAGTTGCTGTGTATTTTTTTTAAGTTTTTGTAAAGGGTATACATGTCATTACAGCATTGCATTGTTTACATTTTCATCACATGTTCCCCTTTTTTTTGACAACATTGGAAGAATAATTATTACAACACCCTTTTTTTAAGTGAAAGAAAAAGAAATTAAAGAAAGAACAAAAAAAGAAAAAAAACAAGAGAAAAAACAAGAGAAAAAAAACAAAAGAGAAAAAAATGAAAGAGTATCTGAGTAGTGTTGGAACAAAGAGAGGTGCCATTATTGAAATGGTATTTGTTAAAGATTAGATCTAATGGAGGACACATACGCGTTCCAGGGTTGCCAAAAGTTCAAGAACCCATCCATGTCCTGTCTCAATGCAAATGTCAACTTTTCCATCGAATAAATGTCTTGAATCACGTTAATCCAATCTTCAGGTGTAGGACAGTCCTTCAACATCCATTTTTTTCTTAGAGCTTTTTTACTTGCCAATATTAACCCCTTGCACTCTGGTCATTTTCCCTAAAAACGCCAAAAAATAATGTGCCCCAAGTAAACCAAAGGCTGTTCTTCAACCCTTTGCAGCATCTTCATGGGGTTGGTCTCATTTAAAAGAAAATACTTTGAATTTTTTTGGCAAAACAGTCATAATCTCTCTTAGTGCTCCGGCCACTGAGTAACAGTCATCTAAACATAGTGAACTTGAAGAAAATAAATTTCGCCTGGGTGTTTTTTTTTGGATACAAATGCTTGCAAATAACACACAGCTTCAGATCCAGGCTGAAAATGCAACAGAAATGTAGAACCAAGCGTTATCCAGCTGAGGTCCAAATTTTGTAACAATACCACAAAAAATGAATATATTACATAGCTTGTATTTCTGACAGTAGTGTTTTATTTTGTGACTCAGTAAGTTGGGGAAGGTTTAATGTGTTTAGGAAGGCTTCGGATGCGTTTTTATGTTTTTTGAGGGAGTACAAGTTCTTGTAGTAGTTCTCAAAGCTTTTAAGAATATCCTGAATTCTAAATTTTATTTCCTTTGATACTGGGTCTCTGATTTTGTAGATTGCTCTCTCCGTTTGTTGTTTCCTCAATTTATAGGCTAGTAATTTTGCCGATTTGCTACCTGTTTCATAATATTTTTGTTTCAGAAATGTAAGTTTCTTCTGGATTTCTATTGTGTAGATCTCATTTATTTGTTTTTTTAATTTCCTTAATTTTGAGTGACTGGGGTTGAATTCCCTCCACACGTCACATATTCCCATTTCTTTTAGAAGCATCCGAGCTTTTTCTACTTTGAGTGTTATTTTGATGTGGAGAATTACCTGATGCATCCCAGTATGGATTCAGTCTTAGATTGAAGTCTCCACCACATATCACTAAACCTTGGGCTTTAGTTATCATTAGGTCAAATACATTTTTATAAAATTTCCAGTTAGCCCGTGGAGGTGCATATACATTCAGCAGGGTGATATCTTCTCTCTCTAGCAGCCCCAGTACCATGCTGAATCTTCCTTCTTTATCTTTCTGATTTTTTTTTCGAATGTAATTTTGGTTGAGATCAATGCCGCTTCTCCCCTCCTCCTCCCTGACTTATATGAAGATGAAGAGATCATTTTAAACCCTTGTCTATCCAGTTTAGTGTGCTCCACATCTGTTAGGTGGGTTTCCTGTAAAAATATTATTCCTGCTTTGTCTTTTTTCATTTTGCCTAGAATCTTGGATCTTTTAACTGGATTCAGGATCCCTTTTACATTATATGAGATTATTTTGGTTACACCCTGTTTCTCCATTGTGTTGTCTTTGTCATGTGGTGATCCTCGCGGATCACCAAGAGACGCCACAGAGTTCACCAGAGAGTTTGGCTAAGATGTTATTTATTTTCAGACGTGACAAAAAACAACTATGAACCCATAAGGGCAAATACACACAAGACCTAGACTTGGGCTCGTAGGGCTAACCCAGTCGCTATGAGCTAACTGTGACAAAACTAAGAAGACGAACCTGACATGAAGGTCTCACGATACTCTCAAACATGACGAGGCGTAGACCCAGACTTGACAAGAAAGACGAGACGTTGACAGAATGTAGACCAATACTCCTCCCTCTTACCATCGTCAGTGCCGGGCTTAAAAGGGCGAAGCACTAACGACGGTAATGACAATCAGCTGACCAGCCGTTGACAGGCGGAAGCCCCACCGAGCACTTTCACAATAAGAGCCCGGCGCGGCCAGAATAGAGCCCGCAGCTGTCAAGGCCGGCAGCGAGAATAACTTAGCCCGAGCGCGATCAGAACCGGCGCTCGGGTCATAACAGTCTTAATTACTATAACTGTGGTGGCCCTCTTTTATGCTACTCAGAAACTGAAAGAACATTAAGAACATAAAAAACATTAAGAACATAGTATATAAAACTTTAAAACAAAAAAACTGGCAAAAGATCTTCCTGAGCTGAGGTCTTTTTAGTGACCTTAGAAGAGCCTTGATGGTGAGTTGGCTCTGAGGGAAATTCTCCAAACTCCGTTACGTGCTGAGGGCCCTCTCTTACCCCTGTAAGTTGTTCCATGTTTTTAACGTGAATTTCAGATCCCAATCTGAACTTGTAATGATTTTTTTTTTTTTTTATTATTATTTTTTATTTTTTTATTTTTTTTATGCCTATACCCTATGAAATTGTGTGCAACCTCCCACCACCATCATAGCAAACAGTCACGTTAATACAGTATTTTTTAGTGTGGAGAGATCATGTGGTTCATTGTCACATTTCTATTTTATAACAAGTTTTTTTTTTTTTTTTTTTAAAGACTTATTTGTTTTTAATATTATGTCTGTTCCATGAAATGTTTTACCACTTGCTGATTCTGCATCTCCTTTAATGTTTGTTACTTTGTAGGAGGAGGGTTGGATGCGCAGATTGACTAAAAATATCGTTATTCCCTCCTGTAGACGCTCAGTTTTTCCTTATAGCTCTGGCTCTGGGTTTCCCGCTGGTGGTCCGTGGATTTTGAGGGTCTCTGTGTGGACCACGTTTGAGCCTTGATTCTTTCGATCGGGTCTGCTGCGGGTTTATACACCGTTACCAGGAGTCCTCTTCTCGCCATATCCGTGGTTGCTTCTTCCGCCGAGTTGTAGAGACCCGTCTCATCTCCGTAAAACACCCTCAGCTTCGCCGGAAATGGAGTCTGAAAGCGCAGTTTCTTCTCTCGTAGTACCTTTTTAGCGTCATTGTATTTCCGACGCTTTTTAAGGACCTCCGGGGCGTAGTCGTGTTCCACGAAAACTTTTCTCTCTTGGTGCATAAATCCTTTTTTCTGCCAAGCCAGTCTTACAACCTCTTCTTTTAATATGGAGTTGGAGAACTTCACCACCACCGATCTTGGTGGCGCTTCCGCCGACGGCCTAGGGGCTAATGTACGGTGCGCCCTTTCTATCTTCAAGTCGGTGGATTGGGGAATATCCAATTTCTCTCTCAGTATGGATTCCACGCATGCCGCCATTGTGGTGAAACCGTCCTCGACTCCTTCTTTCAGACCATGAATTCTTATGTTGTCTCTTCTTAGTCTTCCTTCTTGGTCGGTTAGCTTAGCCTCCAGTCTTGACTGTTGTTTGTGTAGTTCCAGCACGGTTTCTTCCAGCCCTTTTATTCTTTCCTCTGCTTCCATGATTCGGTTCTCAGCCTGGTCCACTCTGCTGTTTGTTCTTTTTATTTCGTCTTTAATTTCATGAAATTCGACCCAACACTCTTGGCGAAATTGTCTTAATTCTTTAAGTACCATTTTTAAGCTAACCTTGTTGCTAGCTTTATTCAGTTCCTCGCCAACACTCTTGGCGAAATTGTCTTAATTCTTTAAGTACCATTTTTGAATGAATGAATGAATGAATGAATGAATGAATGAATGAATGAATGAATTTATTTTGGATAATACAGTACAGGTTAAAAGAAACTGTATAACAACAAGGTCAAATTAGACAAAGACTCCTTCTACTAAACATTTCCACGTGAGTTATCCGAAATGGGTGATGGCTGAAGCCGCAGCTTATATTGGCCACCCATATTCCATCCAAGAATTCAAAGAAAAAAGAGTAAACAAGACAAGAGTGATTACAATTTAGAACAAAGCTAAGACAAAGTGTGACTGAGAGAAAAAAAAAAAAGAAAAGAAAACTAAGCTAAGCTAAGTTAAGCGGTTACTATTCAAGACAAATCTAAGACAGAATGTCACAGAGAGAGAAAAAAAAAAAAAAAAAAAACTAAGCTACAACACAACACAGGCTGGATATGTCAATCCTTATGTGAGTTTACATGTCGTCTTGTAAATATGTTTGGAGTATTTCTTCCTTTAGTTTTTGTTTAAATTGTCCAAGCGTTGTACATGATTTTAATTCAGGTCCATAATCGTTCCATAATCTGACTCCTTGCACTGAAATACAGTGTTGCTTGGTGGTTGTTCTCACTGTAGGCTTTTGAAATATACATGTTCCTCTGAAGTGATATCGTTTCTCCCTTGTTTGGAACAACTTTTGGATATTTGCGGGCAGTGATAAATTCTTCACTTTGAACATTATTATTGTGGTTTTAAAGTCAACCAGATCTTTCAACTTGAGGGTTTTTTGTTTAAGAAAAAGTGGGTTTGTTGGTTCCCTGTAAGCTGCTTTGTTTATTATTCTAATAGCTCTCTTTTGAAGCATAAAGAGTGGATATATGTTTGTTTTGTATGTATTTCCCCATACTTCATTACAATATGTCATGTATGGGAGTATTAATGAATGATACAAGGTGTATAGTGTGGGTTGATTCAGCAAATATTTCACTCTGTGTAATATTGCAATTGATTTGGAAACTTTACCTTTGATATAATTAATATGTGACTTCCAACACAGTTTGTTATCAATTATTACTCCAAGGAATTTAGTTTCAGATACCCTTTCAATCTCTACACCATTTACACTGAGTTTGGGTACTGGATTGTTGTGATGGTTGTTAAAGACTATAAATTTTGTCTTACTTAAATTGAGCGTTAATTTGTTTGAATCAAACCACAGTTTAAGCTTTCCTAATTCCTTCCCGAGTGTATCCAGAAGTTGTTCCAAATTGTTTCCACTGCATAGCAGATTAGTGTCATCGGCAAACAATATTAAGTCAATTTTTTCTGAGACTTTACATATATCGTTTATATACATATTGAATAATAATGGTCCCAAAACTGAACCCTGTGGGACTCCACAGGTGACCTTCAGCAACTCTGAGTTTTTGTTGCTAACACATACATACTGATATCTATTCTTTAAGTAACTACTTAACCAGGACAGTGCTACCCCTCTAATACCAGAATTTTGTAGTTTCTTTAATAATAAATTATGATCTACTGTATCAAATGCTTTTTTAAGATCTAGGAATACTCCAACTGAATACTCTTTATTTTCAATGGCTGTTGATATTTTTTCTGTAAATTCCATTAGGGCATATGCAGTTGTCCTCTTGTGTCTGAACCCATATTGCTGCTCACATAATAAATCATTCTTCAGTATGAAGTTGTCAATTCTCTCATAGAATATTTTTTCAAGTATCTTGGAAAATTGCGGTAATAGTGAAATTGGTCTATAGTTTGAGAGTTCCCCTCTGTCGCCCGTCTTGTATATCGGAATTACTTTAGCTATTTTCATTGCATTGGGAAATATACCTGATTGGAGAGACAGGTTGCAGATATACGTCAGTGGTTTTACTATGCATTCGATAACAGTTTTGACTAGTAGCATGTCGATACCATCACAGTCAGTAGATGTTTTACTTTTGAACGATTTAACAATTTCAATGACCTCTCTTTCGTCTGTGTTCTTTATGAAGATGGAGTCTTTTACAGCAGTGTTATTGCATATTGTATCACCTGTTGGCACTGTAGTGGGTATTTCTCGGGCCAGTTTAGGTCCAATGTTAACAAAAAAATTATTAAATTCATCTGCAGGTGAAGCAATATTCACACTCTGAGTCGTTTTATTATTTTTTGGAATATTAGTTGGGTAGCTTGTATTTCTGCTTTTATTTCCAAGGATGCTGTTGAGTATTGTCCATGTATTTTTAATATTGTCTCTGTTTTTCTCCAGTTCTTTACTGTAATAGTCTCTTTTACTACATCTTATTATATATGTTAACTTATTTTTGTATGTTTTATACCGCTGCTCTGCTTCTTTTGTTCTTTTCTTTAGGAAAGCTTTATATAATAAATTTTTCTTTTTACACGCCTTTTGTAGTCCTTTGGTTAACCATGGCTTATTAGCAAATTTGTGTTTAAGCTTTTTTATTACTAATGGGCAGTTTTTTTCATAAAGAGTGGTTACAATGTTTATAAATGTATCATAGGCTTCATTTACATCTGATACATAGACTTCTGTCCAGTCTTGCTTCAGCAAGTCCTCTTTAAGAGAACTGATTGCATTTGGTGATTTGTGTCTGAACGATTTTGAAGTTTTTTCTGCGTTGGGCCCCGTGTGGCCATGGATAAGTGCAAAGGTTGGCAAGTGGTCACTTATATCATTTATCAATAATCCACTTTCTATTTTCTTATCGAAAACATTGACAAACAGGTTGTCAATAAGTGTAGCAGAGTGAACTGTGATTCTACTGGGATGTGTTATTGCGGGATATAGACTCATGCTGTACATAGAGTTCATGAACTCTGTAACTACATTTTGTTGATGAGGATTCAGTAAGTCAATATTGAAATCTCCACAAATTGCTACCATTTTCTTACTAGTAATATTATTGTACAGCTCGACTAATTTATCTCTGAATGTCTCAATGCAAGTTCCCGGCGTTCTATATATGCAGCTTATGATTAGATTTTTTGTTTTGTCTAGGTCAATCTCAACAGTAACACATTCCAAAATCCCTGGTAGTGCTAAGGACATTTCATTTACAAGCTTACACCTGTACAGGTCATCAATATACAGTGCAACACCACCATCCTTTTTTTGAGTTCTGTTAATATAAAACATCTGATATCCCTCTATTGCCATCAGGGGAGCCTACTCTTCGTTAAGCCAAGTTTCAGAGACTGCAATAGCTGTGAATTTTCTGTCTAGCTGTTTTAAATAGTCCTGAATCTGTGGAAAGCTTTTGTTAAGACTTCTGCTATTGAAGTGTATTATTGACAGTTTACCATCTAATTGCATTTGACTTTTGAATTGTTTTTCAGTGTAATATTCACAGTGGTTATGAATATTGTTGAAAAAGTGGTTATCAGGATCAATATCATTCTCCATCTCTTGTGGTTTATGTTCAGCATAATGGTATGTTTTCAGAGTTTGAGTTTCCTCATTCTGTGTCAAATGACTTCCTCCAACTGGGGATAATTGATGTCTACTTGAGTCGGTCATAAGTTTTTGTTTGTTTTGGTTATTTTTATTAAAGTACTTTGGCATGGTGTATCAAAAGAACTATTCTTATCGTGTGTATGAATATGGATTATCATTGGCTCATAATTTTCTGATCAGTGTTCATCTGTATTTATCTAAGTCAGTAGCATCTCTGATCATTATACTCTTTGCTTGCTCAGGTGATCCATTTAGTTTAATCCAAATTCTACAATTTCTTGTCCAGGTTGCTTGTATCTTATCTTGTTTTTTTAGCATCCGTGCCTGTCATGCTAATTCAGCAGGTTTTTTTGTCAGGTGTTCATTTATGTAAACTTGAGTTTCCTTTAGCTTTTTGGCCTGCCTCAGTATGTTATTCTTTACCCTTCTTTTCACAAAGCGCATCACAATTGATTTCTTTGTTTTGTTATCTTTCTTCGGTAGAGCATAGCAGGCTGAGATTGCATTGGCTTCTACCTTAATGTCTATCATTAAAGAACTGAAGCACTTGATTTTCTAAGGACAATGACTCCCTCATGGGTGCATCTTCACCACTCAGACCTACTGTGGCATGGGCGTATGACTGATATCTGATGTCTAGTCCACTTATAACTAGGTCATCAATACGAGAACCTTGTTCAAGATCCTCGACGTGTTGCTCCAAAAGACGCCCGTGTTGCTCCAGGTCCATAATTTTTTTGTCTTTTTCTTGAATTATTAAATTTAGGGCTTGTACCTGTTCTATTAGGCCTATTATTTTGTCCTGTTGGCTAGTCAATTTGGCCAATTCTTCTGACATAAAGCTCAGAGCTTTTTTGATTTCTTCCATTTCCTCTTTCTTTGGTGGCATCTTGCTGACCTGTAGATAGAAGTAAACAAAGAATCCGGCTAGGCCTCAACTAGCCCGGCCGCTGCTGAACTCGCCGCAACAGCTCCTGCACAGCTCCTCCGCCAAGTAGCGCTGCTCAGCTCTGCAGATCACCCCCGTCATTCGCCACCGCCTGCCGCCGTCTGCCTGGCCGGTTATGCCGCACACCGCCGGCGCAGCCGAACTTCACCGATCACCGCCGCCGCTCACCGCCGTCTGGCTGGGTGGCACCTCCTCTAGGCCCCGTCACCGACCGCCGTCAGTCTGGTAGTTCATTTTTAAGCTAACCTTGTTGGTAGCTTTATTCAGTTCCCCCTCTTCTGAAAGGATATCATCGGGATCAGATTCTCCGGCCGATGCGTGTCTTGGCCTGGTAAATATCGATTTCTTCTGTTTTCCTTTAGGCATAATGACTTTGTCTTTTGATTTTCACTCTTCCAAATATCTGTTAAATCTGATTTTCAAGGTATTTTCCTGGATCGGGTCTGGGAGCTTCAGCGTTAAGCTGCTATCCCCATGGTGTCCAGACCGGAAGTCCGTTCCATGTTTTTAACGTGATTTTCAGATCCCAATCCGAACTTGTATAGATTTTTTTTTTTTTTTATGCCTATACCCTATGAAATTATGCGCAACCTCCCACCACCAACCATCACAGCAAACAGTCACATTAATACAGTATTTGTTAGTGTGGAGAGTTCATGTGGTTCATTGTCACATTTCTATTTTAACAAGTTTTTTTTCCTCTTTTTTTTAAGACTTATTTGTTTCTAATATTATGACTGTTCCATGAAATGTTTTACCACTTCATAAGTATTTGCTGATTCTGCATCTCCTTTAATGTTTTTTACATTGTAGGAGGAGGGTTGGATGTGCAGATTGACTAAAAATATCGTTATTCTCTCCTGAAAGCATCCAGTATTTCCTTATAGCCCTGGCTCTGGGTTTCCCGCTGCTGGCCCATGGATTTTGAGGGTCTCTGTGTGCACCACGTTTGAGCCTTGATTCTTTCGATTGGGTCTGCTGCGGGTTTATACACCGTTACCTGGAGCCATTTTCTCGCCATATCCCTGGTTGCTTCTTCCGCCAAGTTGTAGAGACATGTCTCTTCCCCATAAAAAACCTCCAGCTTCGCCAGACATGGAGTTTGAAAGTGCAGTTTCTTCTCTCTTAGTACCTTTTAGCGTCATTGTATTCCCGATGTTTTTTAAGGACCTCCGGGGCGTAGTCATGCTCCACAAAAACTTTTCTTTCTTGGTGCATAAATCCTTTTTTCTGCCAAGCCAGTCTCAAAACCTCTTCTTTTGTTCTGAAGTTGGAAAACTTCACTGCTAGCCTGATTTTGCTCCTCTATTTCCAAGTGGCTATTGTCTTCGAGGTCAGTTTCTCCGGCTGATGCGTGTCTTGGCCTGGTAAATGTCGATCTCCTCTGTTTTCCTTTAGGCATAATAACTTTGTCTTTTGATTTTCACTCATCCATAAATCTGTTAAATCTGATTTTCATGGTATTTTCACGGATGGGATCTGGGAGCTTCAGCGTTAAACTGCTACCACCATGGTGTCCAGACCGGAAGTCTGTGTTTCTAGATTTTTATTGAAAAAAGAAGCATTTCAACAGTGTGGTTTCAGTCTGCTCCTCTTGTGGCTTCCTACCTCTCCAGCTCTGGAGAAGACCCTCTTTTTGTGTATGTCAACCGTCTGTATTTGTAAGATTGCGGCTGGGTTGGTCATGAGTTAGACCAGGGTGGCTACTGCCGGTTTCCGGTGGTGACGCCGCCCCTGGTATAAAGGTGTGGGCGGAAGAGGCTCTCTCTCTTTTGTCATGGAGCCACCTGGTCAGCACAGCTTGTGCTGTAAGCCTCTTTATATACTCTGACTTTTGTGAGTTATAAAGCTCCGTTAAATTGCAACATCAGTGTGCTTATTTAACACCAGTTTTGGACATAACATTTGGCGATGAGGTAAAAGCGGGAATGGATATTTTTGGTGCTGAACTTCAGCTGTTTTTGGAGGTGCTGGGAACGCCGCCCGTGCCATGGCCTCATTGGTTCTCGTCTTTTACCAACTATCTCGTGGTGTTTGACCTTAGTGAGCGTGAGAGGCTCTGTTCGAGGTCAGTGTTAATCCATATGTTGGGCAGCGAGGGGCAGAGAGTGTTGGACAGTCTGGGTGGGGCCGGCAGTTTCAACGGCATGGTGGAATTAATGGCACACCATTTTTGCACTGGTGAGAGCGTCACGGTCTGACGCATCCATTTTTGACAGCGCCGCCAGGGTCTGGGGGAGCCGGTATCAACGTTCGTGGCCGGGCTCCACAGGCTGGCGAGGAGGTGTGAGTTTGGACACCTGGAAGAGGAGATGATTCGGGACTAACTGGCGGAACACGTGCGTAGTGAAGCACTCCAGTCCAGGTTGTTGAAGTTCCCAGGAGAGTTGACGTTGACCACGGCTGTTGAGCTCACCCAGCGTTTCGAGGCAGCGGAGATCATCACGAGGGGCCTGCCTGAAGAGGCTCTTTGGAGCGAAGATGATGCTTACGTGAAGGCACCGAGTTGGGACCCTAACAACAGTGATGCCGGAGGTGACTCGTATGCCACAGTGGTGAAGATACGTCTGTCCCTGGCACACCCCGTTGTTATGGGTGTGGGCCCCCTGTTTATCACTATAAAGCCAGTGTGTGCCCAGCGGCAGGAAAGTGTTGTGCCAAGTGTGGTCTGCGCGACCACTTCACCAGGACATGTGACAACTTTGTATACAGGAGCCGTAGGAGATACCCAGGTGCTGCGAAGAAGTCTCCCACCATAGTGTATATGGTCTCCCCAGCGACTACGGGGAGGATCGGCTGTGATGTCATGCTCGACGGTGTTGTGGTTCCACTGTTGATTGACACAGGTGCTGTTATCTCAGTGCTGAACATGATGACCGTGAACAGTCGGTTTCCTCATTGTGCGATTCAACCACCTGAGAGAGAGATTATTACGACTATGGACTGGATTGGCTGGCTGTGATGGGCTTTATGGAAGTAGATGCCCATTACAGGTTGGTCATGGTGCCCTGAGCCCACATTCATGTCACCGCTGCGGGCATCAACATCATGGGGTGTGGTGTATTTTATGGCCTGGGTTTCCCGATCACCAGCGTATCGGGTGAGGAGTGGTCGGGCTGCGGACTGTGGAGCCGGCCAACTCCGCTGATGGACGGCATGGAGATGAGGGAATCGGACTGGTTGGACATGAGTCAAGACAGAGAGCACGTTCGGTGCTGTGTGAGGATGCCGTGGTTTGGACCTGATGCCAGTCAGTTTAACGCCCAAACTGGGGGCGTGGAATGGTACGACGGGACCTCACAGGCAGCCTGTAAGGACGAGGCGCCCACGCTGGATCCAGGAAGAGTGGGATGAATGAGTGGTTTGTTTCATCGCTCAGGAGATCAGTCAACCATGGAAAACACGGACTGGGCCCAAAAGTCGACCGGACCGTTGGTGGAGACCAGTCAGACCCATCATCATCGGAGGAAGAAGTCATGGGCCTCCCTGCAGGTTGGTGATTTTGTGCGATCGAGGGTTGAGGCCCGGATGGGAGGAGAAAAAGGTTTGCGGGAGCAGCATGGCGGGAGGAGACGGCTTCGAGTGGAGGCCGTAGAGGGCAACGGTTTTCTGCGCTTGTCTGACCAGACCTGTAGGCACCCGAATAAGCTGCACAAGGTGGAGGAGACGGGACGATGTGGGGGGAGCCCGGAGGTCAAGAGACGGAGGCGTCGGGAGAAAGACCCGCCAGAGGACTGAGAGAATTATTTTAATTTATTTGTCTGTGTCTTTACTGCTCAGTCCAGTTGTTTTATTTTCTGGTTTATGTATGTCTGCCCCGCGACCCGAAAAGGATTAAGCGGAAGAAGATGAATGAATGTTACTGGTTGGTACCCTGCTGAAATTTAAAAAAAAAAAAAAAAAAAATGTGAGTAAGGGAGATTTGGGAACGTGAGCTCTTTGTGTAGTGAATTTTCAACTGTGATTCTGGTATCTATTCGTGGAATTCTGACCAGTGGGGCTCATCTGTGTAGATTCATTTGTGTAAACTGTACTATTTTGGGAAGGAATTGTATTGGAATATTGTTTATGTGCCCGATTTGGGGTGGTGGGGCATGTTTGACCCTGCTAATTTATGTAATTAGTTGTTTACATACCCAACGGTTATATAGTATCCAGTGTGTGTGTGTGGGGGGGGGTTGGTGTGGGGGGGGCGCCAGTAGCTAGTACTTGTCTTATGTTTATGTGACATATGTGGAGCTGTTCTGGGGTTATTTTGATTTTATTCTATTAGTTACATGGCTTAGTTCTGCGTTTGGTGGCAGAATAATCCGTCCAGTCGTGTGGGGGTGTCAGTAGTCTACCCGGCCCCCCAGTTAGTTGTGTACATGGATAAATTGTTTATGTGTCTTTGTATTTATTGTGTTTTAGTGCGTGAGTTGGGAAGCATTTTTTTTTTTGGGGGGGGGGGGGGGTCTATCTGTGTGCTTGGCATTTCTTGAAGGGGGAGGGAATGTTGTGTATGTAAACCGGCTGTATTAGTAAGATGGCGGCCGGGTTGGTCATGAGTTAGACCGGGGTGGCTACTGCCGGTTTCCGGTGGTGACGCCACCCCTGGTATAAAGGTGTGGGTGGAAGAGTCTCTCTCTCTCTCTCTCTCTCTCTCTCTCTCTCTCTCTCTCTCTCTCTCTCTCTCTCTCTCTCTCTCTCTCTCTCTCTCTCTCTCTGAGTGGGTGTGGTCGTGGTCGTGGTCGTGGTCGTGAGTGCGAGCTGAGAGCGTGTGACAGCGTGAGTGATTTATCTCAAATTTTTCTCTGTCTTTTTGTGTTAAAGGGTTTTTTTTTCTGCTAAATAATCTTAATTTTTGTTGTCTTCTGTAGCTGGGGTGGGGTAGGCGTTTTGGGAGGGGGGTTTCTGCTGCCAGCTCTGCTGGTCAGCATGGTTTTGGAGCGAGGCTCCGGGTTCGAGCAGCTGACACGCCGGCATGCTGTCAAACTGACTCCGGCTGTCAGCTGCTCGGTGGAGGAATGTAGTCTGGCTGTGGGGGAGCTGGTCGGTTATGAAAGCATTAGATCAGCTTCTAGAATGAATAGTGCCGTGGTGATTTTCCTGGATAGTATTGAAAAAGTTAACCAGGTAGTGGAGAGCGGGGTTGTGATTAAAGACACACTGGTTCCTGTTCTGTCTCTGGTGAATCCCGCGAAGAGAATTACCATCTCAAATGTCCCACCATTTTTAAAGAACGAGCTGTTGGAGAAGGAGCTGTCGAGACACGGGCAGCTTTTGTCCCCGATTAAGCACATCCCTCTCGGTTGTAAGTCCCCGCATTTAAAACATGTCATGTCTTTTAGGCGACAGGTGCTCATGATTTTAAAGAATAGCGAGGAAAGCCTCAACCTCGTGTTTAAATACCGGATTGACGGCTTTGATTATACCATCCACGTCACCTCCGATAATATGAAGTGTTTCGGCTGCGGAATGGAGGGACACTTGATTCGATCATGCCCTCAGGGAGTGGGGGGTGATCACTCGGGGGGGGCCGCTAGTGCGGCCTCGGGGCCGTCTGGCGACGGAGCGGCTTCGCCGCCCTCCGAGGCTGACGGCGCTACCGCGCCGTCGGGCGTTTCGGCCGAAGCCGCGGGGCCGTCTGGCGGCGGCGCTTCGGCCGAGGCCGCGAGGCTGTCTGGCGGCGGGGCGGCTTTGCCGCCCTCCGCAGCCGGCCTGTCGATCATAACTGAAACAGCAACAACAGTTAAAGCACATCGCGGGGCTGCTGCACAGACCAACATTGCAGACAAGGGTGAGATTACCGAGAGGGATCGCGCTGAGGGTCAGACAGAGGAGCCGAATGAGGCCCAGGTAGATGGTGGGACCAGAAAGATGAATATAAAAGCACAGCACAGGGTGAGCGAAAGACAGGAAGAGACAGCTACCAGGGTGGCTGAGTCAGTGTTGGAGGATGAGGATGACATCGAATTAGATGAAGAGTTATGTAAAATCTCCATCAAGCGGAAGAATTTGGAAACCAAACAGCAGAGGAGCAAAGTAAAAAGGGTTGTCAAAGACAGTTCTGAGGTTTCTCTATCTCAGCCAGATTCTTATGCTGGGTCTGAGATAGAGAGTGATGGTGAAAGCAGTGATGATGTGGCCAGTGGAGGCGGTTACCCCTTCACAAAAATACAGAAGTTTTTGCAGGACACTAAGGGGGTCAGAATGGTTAAAGTTGAAAGCTTCTTCCCTGATCTAAAACGCTTTGTTGACTCTGCTCGGGTCTACATGAAAAATAGGGGAGAGCTTGAGCAGGAAAGTTTCACTGATCAGGAGATCTACAGACTAAAAAAGCTTGTACTAAAAGTTAAGAACCAAATTGCCCAGGATGATTAGTCTTTTATCGCTCATTCTTTCTTTTCTGTTTTTGTATTGGCTTTGCCCTCTTATACACATGTGTAGTTTTAATTTTGGCACACTCAACATCAATGGGGCAAGAGAAATGTCCAAGCGAGCGTGTGTTTTTACTCTTGCAGAATGCAAGAAAATTAATGTTCTGTTTGTTCAGGAGACTCATAGTTCTGAGGACAATGCTGCTGACTGGAGGAGGGAATTTCAGGGTGAAATTATTTTTAGTCATAGAAGCAGCAAATGTGGTGGGGTGGGTATTTTATTTTCTCGAGATTTTATTCCACTTTCTTATGACATTGATGAGATAATAGCAGGCCACATTTTAAAAGTTCGAGCTGTTTTTGAGAATGTGAAAGTTGTTTTTATAAATGTGTATGCTCCAACCGTAGGCACAGAAAGATTGGCCTTTTTAAATATTTTAGATGACACGATCAAAAATTGCAGTGATGATGACTTTTTATTTGTGGGAGGTGATTTTAATTGTACAGAAAATCCTCTTATGGATAGGAATCACCCAGAGCCACATGCTGCATCCCAAAGAGTTTTAAAAGGTTTCATAGAAGCTCATGATCTGTGTGATGTGTGGAGAAATTTTCATGGCAAGGCTAGACAGTACACGTGGAGCCATAGAAAGGACAATATTTTGTCCTTAGCTAGACTGGATAGGGTTTACAGTTTTAAGCACCATTTTAGCATTTTTAAAAGTGCTTTTATAGTCCCTGTTGGCTTCACAGATCATTCCCTGGTTCAGTGTTGTGTTTTTATCAAGAATATAAAGTGCAGTAGTGCATACTGGCATTTTAACACGTCACTTTTATCGGATAACAGTTTTAAAACTGCTTTTATGTTTTTTTGGAGTAATTTTAAATTGACAAAATCAAATTTTAGTTCTTTGCAGCAGTGGTGGGATGTAGGGAAGAGCCAAATAAAGAATCTGTGCCTACAGTATACTCGCAATGTCTCTGGAGACTTGGCCAGGTCTGTCAGGGACCTGGAGAGAGAAGTAGTGGAGCTGCAGTCTTTGGCAGGCTCCACAGGAGAAAGAGGACATTTTGAGGCCCTCAATGGCAAAAAGTCTGTTCTAACTGACCTACTGGGTGTGGCTGCCAGGGGCGCTGTGGTACGCAGTAGGTTCCAGAACATCGCACTAATGGACGCTCCATCTCATTTTTTCTTTGGTCTGGAGAGGAAGAATGGTCAGAGGAGGATGATCCACTCTCTCAGCTCCGAGGACGGGCGGCCGATCCATGAGTCTGCGGAGATCCGTCGCTTTGCAGTTGCTTTCTACAATGATCTCTTTAAGAAAGAATTTGTTGAGAATCCACACGCACTGAGTCATTTTTTGACGGACTTGCCAAAAGTGATGGCTGGCGTGAATGCGGAGCTGGAGAGCGGGATCACTCTGCAAGAACTGGCAGTGGCCGTCCAGTCTCTTCAGTGTGGAAAAGCCCCAGGGATAGATGGCCTACCAGCGGAGTTCTACAAGGCGTTCTGGTCTGAGATCTGTGAGGACTTGCTGGAAGTACTGTCTGACAGTCTGCGGAAGGGTCACCTGCCCCTAAGTTGTAGGAGAGCAGTCCTCACCCTCCTTCCAAAAAAAGGTGACTTGAAAGACATTAAGAACTGGCGTCCGGTGGCCCTCCTCTGTACTGACTACAAAATTCTCTCCAAAGTGCTGGCTACCAGACTGAGGAAGGCGATGGAGCAGGTCATCCATGTAGACCAGACCTACTGTGTACCTGGTAGGTTGGTTACAGACAACATTTTTTTAATTCGTGATGTTTTGGACCTCTCCAGCTCATTGGTCAAAGAACTTGGTCTTATTTCAATAGACCAAGAAAAGGCGTTTGACCGAGTTGAACATCCATACCTTTGGCAGACATTAGAGGCCTTTGGTTTCAGCTCAGGGTTCATCGCCATGATCCAGGCTTTGTATTGAGACATTGAGAGTATTCTTAAGATTAATGGTGGTTTGAGTGCTCCTTTCAAAGTTGAGAGGGGTGTCCGACAGGGCTGCCCCCTCTCAGGTATGCTGTACTCTTTTGCCATTGAGCCCCTCCTTTGTAAACTAAGGCAAGGCCTCACTGGTTTTAAAGTCCCCAACTCTGACTCTGTTTTTAAAGTGTCTGCCTATGCTGATGACGTTGTTTTTACAAGAAATCAAAACGATGTAGACTACCTTTTAAGAACTGTTAATCTTTTTGGTGAGTGCTCCTCAGCGAGAGTGAATTGGGGTAAGAGTGAAGCTGTTGTGGTGGGGGGGAGACCACAAAAAATTGCCCTACCTGGTGGCCTCTCGTGGACACAAGGTGGTTTTAAATATCTTGGTGTGTTTTTAGGAAATCAGACTTTTACTGAGAAAAATTGGGAGTGTTTTTTAGAAAAAACTGAAGGAAGACTAAAAAAATGGAAATGGATTCTGCCAAACTTGTCCTTCAGAGGTCGTGTTTTAATTATCAACAACTTGATTGCTTCAATGCTGTGGCATCGACTGTCTTGTCTGGACCCTCCACCCAATTTGCTGGCCAGAGTGCAATCTATAGTCGTGGACTTTTTCTGGGACCGTCTTCACTGGGTTCCACAGAGTATCCTGTTTTTACCGAGGGAAGAAGGTGGTCAAGGGCTCATCCATCTGGCCAGCAGGGGGGCTGTCTTTCGCCTGCAGTTCATTCAGCGACTGCTGAGTGGCCCCCTTGACCTTGTGTGGAGACCTATTGCCAGGGCTGTCCTGGCTCGCTGTGGAGGGCTTGGACTAGAGGAGTCGCTGCTTTTAATGGATTTAAGGGGCCAAAAACTCCCAGAACTTCCCCAGTTTTACCAAAGTGCTTTTAAAATCTGGGGACTTTTTAAAAAGAACTCTCCCCAGGCTTCCTTGTCGCCTTTCTGGCTTTTAAAGGAACCACTTGTGTTCGGGACCCGTTTTGATGTGGGCAATGTTTTAGGACCTTCTGTTTTAAAAAAGTTTATTTTTGCAAAGGTTACAACGCTGGGACATTTGGTGAATTTATGTGGTCCTAACTTGGACAATGCTGTTGCCCTGTGCTCGGCTCTTGGCGTCTCTTCAGTCAGAGTTATAATGAACTTGTTGAAAGATTGGAGAGACTGCCTGTCTGCAGAAGAACACTCTGCTATTGTTTTACACTGCGAAAACTCTGTACAAACTGCTGATGAACCTTTTCCTTTTAGTATTTTATCTCCTGATTTTAAAGATGGCACTGGTGTGTTTTTAAACTCTGAGCACATTAACATTTGTGACTCTCCTGGTAAAAAAATGTATGGACTTTTGGTGAAAATTCTAAATGTGAATAAGTTAAACGGTCGAGCTGATACACCATGGAGGAAACACTTGGGTCTGGGTCCTGAGGTGAGGCCTGCCTGGAGAGCACTCTATAAACCACCATTAACTAAGAAGGTTGGAGACCTACAATGGCGAGTTTTACATGGTGCTGTGGCTGTAAATGCTTTTATCTCTCTTTTAAACCCAAATGTTGAGGTTTGTCCATTTTGTCCTCAGAAAGAAACTGTGTTCCATTGTTTTCTGGACTGTAACAGACTGCAATTGTTGTTTGTTTTTTGGGGGAAGCTGTTTTATCTGTTTGGAGAAGTCTTTTCCCAGCAGATTTTTATCTTGGGCTTTCCATATAGACAGAGGACTAAGAAAAAGAGTGAACTCTTAAATTTCATCCTGGGTCAGGCTAAAATGGCTATTTATGTTAGTAGGAAAAGAAAAATTGAACAACTGCTGGATTGTGATGTAAAAGACATGCTGGTTGGCATGATTAAGGCTCGAATAGTGATTGATTACAATTACTATCATCTGATGCAGAATGTTGAAACCTTTGAGGCTATGTGGTGCTTTAAGCACATCCTGTGTTGTGTTAAGGAGGGGAAAATTACCTATGGTATAATCCTGATGTAAGAAGCAAGTTTTTTGTTTTAGTTTTCCTTGTTTGGTTACTTGTGTCTTTGATTTCTTGTCAGTGAGACATTTTTCTTTTCCATTGCTTCTTTTAGTTGTTGTGTTTTTCTGTTGAATTTGTGACAATAAAGGTGTGTTGAAAAATCAAAACTCTCTCTCTCTCTCTCTCTCTCTCTCTCTTGTCGTGGAGCCACCTGGTCAGCAGGGCATGTGCCGGAAGCCTCTTTATATACTCTGACTATTGTGTGTAATAAAGCTCCGTTAAACCGCAACAACAGCGAGTTCATTTAGCACCAGTTATGGACATAACACCTCTCACATGGCACTGATGCTGCTGGCATGTGGAGATCCTGTTTAGCCATCTTGTAAAGGTTTGGGGATCTGGTTTTGTGTGTTGCCCAGCAACAGAGTGGATCTTCTCCTCTGGAGAGGTCGGGCTCAGACAAAGAACGTTGGAACTTCCACTGTGGCGTCTGCTGTTGCACTTTGAGAGTGCTGTGTTTCACCTAAACAACAAGAAAAACAGATGTAATTAGCAATCTTTCATCATAAGAAAATGATGCTTAAAGTAATAACGTCATCCAAACCAACTCTGCTGTCCAGAAGGTCCCACAGGTTGTCTTCTGCTGAAGGCCCAGGTTCTTCCTCTGCTGCTGACTGATGGGGCTGAGAACATTTTAATACATGTGGCAGAGAGGTTTGGAAAACACACTGATGATATGGAATAATAAATGGTTCCCTGTGATGTTGATGGCATTGTCCTCTCCATTCTCATGGTTGCAGCGCATCCAGCAGTCAGTCTGACACGGCCTCTTGTGCACGAGTTTCATTGTCAGAACCTGATGTTTGAAATGGTGGCTCCAAAAATGAGGCTGTCCTCCATGTCCCTCCTTTACTACACTTACACACACGTACTCACTCAAAAAACACACCTTACACTCTCAAAAAATGACACGACCACAAAAACAACTCTATCCATCCATCTATCGTCTAGTGTGTGTGAATGAGTGTGTATGCATGCATCTCTGTGTAATATTTAGTAAATGTAAAGTGTTTTTGTTTCATGCCACTGAACCTAAACCTAATTCTAACTTGTGTAATCCTCTCCCTGACTTATATTCAAAAGCCCAACCCTCTCAAACTTCCCGTGAGCCCTCAAGTCACGTGATGTGACCGACATGACGAGGCCTCGATTGCTATGGTCACGTGACTGTGGGCGTGCTGAAACAGCGCTCGATGCACTGCTCATGACACTTCTGCTTTATGTTGCTGGAATCAGTGCTGAGTGGGCTGTGTCGAGCATAACATCACTAGCTGGAACATTTTGAAATAAAATCCCAGTTCTGAAAACACTTCAGATGTTTGTCAGAACATGAACACACTGGAATGTTGAAGTAGCACCCTCTGGTGGATTAGGAGTCAGCTTTCAGTCTCCAAATACACTTCCAGTCAAAATCATTCAACCCCCACTGCTAATTAGCTTTACTGGAAAAATGTACAAACTAGCAGCTGTTTGCAATAAACAGATAAAACCAGAACAACATAAATGTCATGGGTGTCCCTTGCAGGACATCATTAAGACACTATAGGTCAACCAGTGAGTTTGCATGTTTTATTAACAAAAGGTAAAATGACAAAATAAACAGCCATGTGGGGCAAAAACACAAACTTTGACTAAGGCCATAAACACAGGATAACAGACTCTGAGCAAAAACACTTACGGAGACGATAAATCCAAGGAAGACTGCAGTCGGGGTTAGGGACTCCAGCCAAACGTTGTGTGGGTCCAACGTTGAGTGAGGTCGCAGCAAGGAGTAAGCCTCTGCTGCTCCCTTAAATGAACACTAAGGGCCAATCAGGAAAGGAGAGTGTAATCAATGAAATGACATCAGCTGTCACGGTGCAGCTCGGCTCTGACAGCTGGAAGTCCCGCCATGACGCTGTCAAAATAAAAGCCCTGGAAGGCCATAATAACAATTCGAAATGGGATGAAACGGGGAAAATACCAGACAAACCGAGCATGGATGGAATCTGCGCTCAGGCCATCACAATAAATAGCTCAACACAGCTAATATTACAAGTGGTTTCTCCACATTAACACTAAATACCACTTTTAATGACTGCTGCAGTCTCACAATGATCCATCCCTTTCATGACAAACATATTCATTACTTTGTAAGAAAAGATAAACCTTCATTAGTCCCACAATGGAAAAAAAAAAATTGACAGTATTACATCAGCAAAGGGACAGCAGCACGCAGAGCAATAATAACTATGAAATCTGGTAAAAGAGTAGATACACAGTACAAGAAGTTAAACACGTAGGAAGGTATTTACAGCACTACTGAAGAGTGAAGTTATTCAAGTGTGGTGTGTTGTATGAGAAGTCAGCAGTGCAGAGGGTGAACAGGAAGGGAGCCAGGACTGTTCCACGGGGGACCCCATACTGCGGATGATGGTGTCACACACAGTCCTGGATCCTCATAAACTGGTGGGTCTGTGAGGTAGTCCAGGATCCAGGAGGACAGGTTCTGGTCCAGCCCTGCACACAGCAGCTTGTCCCTCAGGATCACTGGTTGGCTGGTGTTGAAAGCTCTGGAGAAACCAAAGAACCTGATGCTGACAGTGCTGCCAGGCTTCTCCAGGTGGGACAGGGAACCATGGAGGAGGAAGATCACCGCATCCTCCACCGATATATTTCCATCTGGAATGTCTCTCTGGACAGAGAGGTGAGGCTGTGCTGCCATCAGTATGTTTAGTTGGATTTAGTTTTTTTGAGTCACATTTTTCCTTAGTGAAGTATTTTAGCTTTTAATGGAGAGCCCTGGAAATAAAACTCCACCTCTTGGACTTGAAAAATGCTGAGTCTGCTTGACCACCACCTTCCTTGGCGCTTGTGCCTGACTTCTCTACAATCTGCAACGTCTCAAAAAAAATGCAAAATTTTCTCCTAAAAATTGGCAATTTTTTCTTGTAATTTTCCTTATAAATTAAAAAAAAAATACATATTTCTGAAAAAATGTCTACTTTTTCTCAAAAAAGTGCAACTTTTTTTCTTGTAAATTTCCAACTTCACACTGGTATGGCTTCTCTCCAGTGTGAATGTGCATGTGGCATGCCAGGGTTCCAGACTCAGAAAAAACATTTCCCACACTCCTGACAGACCATATGGCTTCTCTCCTGTGTGAATTTGCTTGCTCACAGGGGATCGCCTGATTGCTGGGGTCTTTCTGCAACTGTGGGGGTTCCCCCCTACAGTTGATAGTGCTATGAGATGACTGTTGTTGTGAAATGGTGCTATATAAATAAAGTTGAATTGAATTGAATTGAATTGAATTTGCAGGTGCTTTTTTAATGAGATGGAAAAAGGAAAGGTGGCCCCACACTCTTCCCAGCTGTAGGGTCTCTCTCTTGTGTGGCTACACTGGTGGAGTTTTAGAGAATTTGGAGTACTGCAGCCTTTCCCACACTCTTTGCAGCTATAAGGTGTCTCCCCCGGGTGTGTTCTGAGATGCTCTCTAAATGTTCAGATGATGTAAATGTCCTGTCACACTTCTGACAACAGTGATGCTTCTATCCTTTTCTTCTTTTTTCTTTCTGTGGGGAAAAATAAAATAAAACATAGAAATATTGAGGCTTGATCATGAAACATTAAAAATGGACTTTGAGCATAAATATAAACAGGAAGTTAAGACACTGCTTAAGGGCACAGGAGATGCAGATCTGAGTAAAGAAACTGAAAAATAGCTCAGTAATTTTGTAGGATCTGAACTGAATAATCTGTTGAATTTGCTTTAAAATATTAAAATATCTGTTTGATATTTGTTGCCTTTGGTTTCATTTGTTTGTGATATCATGACATTCTGGAAAGCACAATTTAGTCTTTTCTTAACAAGATGAAGACTGTAGCTTAACAAAGCTACAGGGCACTCAGAGAGCGCAGACCTCCACCAAGGCTGTTCACCCAAAGATCAAAATATGTTGTTTGATAACATGTCATCAGTTCTCTGTATCTAGATAGTTATGTGTTGATTGGTGCAATATTTTTCAAATTATTAGCAAAAATGTCAAAAACAGCCCTATCTGGCAATGTTAAAGAAAGACATAAAGTGATCCAGAATCCACAGCCTGATCTGGATCACCTTCAAAATGTAGTCGGGTCGTCCTTGGCCCAAGGACGATGTCTGGTGAAAGTGTCATTAAAATCCATCCAGTAGTTTTGCCTGATCCTGCTGACAGCAAACAAAGCAAAAGACAAACCAAGACAGATGAAAACATGACCTCCTTGGTGGAGAAATAACAGCAGTATTTCTTTGTGAAGAGACTGTTTAATATTTGACAAAAGTCACTTTAGTAACGTGTGTCCATGTCAGTGACGGCTGCATTTATCAGGCTCACAGTGAGATACAGGATGTGGTCCTGAGTTTGATGCTGCTGCCAATTCCAAATCTCCAGATATTCACTTGCAATGAACAATGAAGATTCAAACTTTGGTCTAGAAAGGTGCAGCAGAAAACTTTGTGACCTTTTACTCAGAAATCTGCAACTCTTTTCTTAAAAATATGCAACTTTTCTCTCAAAACTTTGCAACTCTTTCAAGGAAATTTGCAACCTTTATCTCATAAACTTATGATTATTCTTTTTTAAATTGTCAACTTTTTCTCATAGTTTTGCAGCTTTTCCTGTAAATTTGCAACTGTTTCTCATAAATGTCCATATTTCCCCATAATAACTGTATAACTGTGTCCGTATGTATATTTATTTCCTGCTATGGCTAACCAGTTCTTCTCTTACTGACTGTTGCTCCTGTGCTGCTGCAATCCTGCAATTTCCCCACTGTGGGACTAATAAAGGCTGATCTGATGAATTTGCATTTTTTCCTTTAAGAAGCAGCAGCAGCAGCAGCAGCAGCAGCAGCAGCAGCAGCAGCAGCAGCAGCAGCAGCAGCAGCAGCAGCAGCAGCATCTCTGTTGTCATTCAGTCCATCCAGCCAATCATGTCCAATAGAACAAAATGACATTTCTTCATCTACAGTGTTAATCACATCTAGAATCTGAGGCGTCGCTGCCACAAACGACTTCCCCCATTCTGTTATGCTGAGCACCAAGCTAGAAGGCAGGAAGTACCCTTTTTATAAATGGTCTTTGGTAGGACCCGGCCAGAACTTGAACCCCCAACCTCTCAGCTGTGGGGCAGATGCTCTACTCACTAGGCCACCACTCTGGTAAACTGGTTAGTTTTTCTGAGAGATTTAAAAAAAAATTTTTCCCATAAATTCTCATAAACTTATTGTACATTTTCAACTTTTTTGTAATATTTCTTTCTTGTAAATTTACAACTTTTTTTTTTAAATTTTGCAACTTTTTTTCTCAAAAATGTGCAACTTAGCAACAAATGTGCAAATTTGCTGCTTTTTTACCTGTGGCAAATTTATGAGATTTTTTTTGCAAGTTTTTGAAAAAAGTTGCAAATTTGTGAGAAAAAAGTTTCAACTTCCTAATTTTTTGCATTGCTGCTTAGAATTGGTGGTTTGCATTGATTTGATCCAGTTGTGTAACACGACAAAGGAGGTTCTGATGATCCTGGAGGACGATTCTTTCTTTGTTCTAGGCTGTGGGGGAGGATCCGCCTGGTGCCCTTCACACCTCTGAATGAGGCTGGGGGGATGGCAGGACAACATCTGGAATCAGTGAGAGGGAAACAACTGCATTTTTTAAAGGTACAGATTCAAGAAAAAAGAGAGAAAAAGTCCCAGAGGTGAATGTGTGGAGGAGCTGGAGTTGTGGAGGCTCCACTGGACCGTTCCTCGGTTCTGCTGCCAGGATCCTGCTGCTCCTCCATTCTGGTCTCTGGTCTGACTCTGGTGCAGGACTGAGGAGGAACAGCTGCGGGGGCCGAGACCGAAACCTGACCCGAGGTCGGGGGTTCCGGTGGAAAAGACCCACACAGTAAAGGCTCCACGGGGTCCACAACCTGTGGCCCCAGAGCCACCAAGGGGGGTGGGGGGTATTCACCAGTTTAAAATGAGGGACAAATGGATCAGTGTAAATTAGGGACAAATTTACAAGAATAAAGCTGCAAAAATATGATAAAAGATGGCAGTTTAAAAATTCAAGACTGAA
This sequence comes from Pholidichthys leucotaenia, assembly GCA_020510985.1. Lineage (NCBI taxonomy): Eukaryota > Metazoa > Chordata > Actinopteri > Cichliformes > Pholidichthyidae > Pholidichthys > Pholidichthys leucotaenia. The sequence continues at coordinate 4,788,248 of CM035836.1, forward strand.
TTACAATGAGTAAAAATTGAAGCAGCATCCAGATGAGCGCTGCACATTTACAAGGAAAAACGTTGAGCATTTACAAGAAAAACATTTGAAAGTTAGGAGAAGAAAATTTAAAAACCAAGAGAAAAATTTACAAATTTTTGACAAAAAAAAATATATAGCAGATTTACAGGAAAAAGTTGCAAATTTTTCAGAAAAAAAAGTTGCAAATTTATAAGCAAAAATATTCAAATTTTTGAGAAAAAAGTTTAAAACTGACAAGGAAAAAATTGCAACATTTTGAAAAAAAAGTTGCAAATTTTTAAGAATTAAAATGATGCAAATTTACAAGAAAAAAGTGGAAAATTTATGAGAAAGGAGTTTAAAATCTACCAGAAAATAATTGCAAATTGCTAAAAATAATTGCTATTTGCTAATTGCTAAAAAAGTTTCAGATTTGCAGGAAAAAGTCAAGAGTAGCTGGATGCAGCGGCAATATGGCCGCCGAGTCGTGTGTGTAGCGGAACTGTGAACTGGATCTGGGGACCGGAAGTAACACAGAGTTGTGTGGAAAGGACGTCCTGGTGTGAGCTGGAGACAGGAAGTTGCTCACGTAGCAGCCAGGAAAACAAACTGTAGCATTATAATCGGCTAAAATAACATTAAAATGTGGCGTCCTTTCCAGGAACTTTGAGTCACTTCCGGTCCCCAGTTCTGGTCCCCAGATGACTCGGCGGCCATATTGCTGCTGCATCCAGATGGGTCTCAAAAAAGTTGCAAATCAAAATTTACATAAAAATGTGTTAATTTATGATGGAAAAAGGTGAAAATTTCCTAGAACAAAGTTGTAAATTTAGAACTTTTGTGCATTTCTGCTTAGAATTGTGGCAGCAAAGCTGCTGGTGCAGCAAAGCCAAAAAAAGGTTCCTAACAGTTGAAAGTGAAAGCTGTCAGCAGCCACCTGGTGGACACGTCCACACCTGCACCACAAGTCCGAGACCAAACCCCTGCTGAAGCCTCAGGCCCTGACCTTCCTGACAGCATCAGGACTGCTGACTGGGCCAGTCTGGGAGGGCAGCAAGTGGCTCCAAATGGTAGAAATGGGACACGCTTTGTTACCTTGGCAACACTATAAAAGCTTTGATTCCTTTCTTAGAAGGATCAGGAAGCAAAAATAGTGTCTAAGAGATGCCAATCAAATCACAGGACAGAACCAAAACAGATTCCAGACCAAAGTCAAACCAGAAACCAGCAGGTTTTCTTGACAAAGGATGAAAGGAAATGATGCTGGAAGTTCAGTTCTGTGGGTTTCAGCATCTTTAGAGGTTTTGGTGGAACGTCTTCAAATAAAATCCCAATTCTGCTTTAAATCATTGCGTTCTCCTTCATTTTTGACATTTATAATTGTCATATTTATAATTACTTTTGTGGCTTATATGATTCATATATCCATACCTACATATGTATAGACACAAGGGGAATGTTTAGAGATTGCATATGTGGAATGACCTCACGTCTCAGAGCAGGACAATAGGTCTGGACCGCCTGCGGAGATCAACGAGGAGACGGAGGCGCAGCGGTGGAGACCTGAAATGACTTCCTGACCCCCCAGGGTCAGGTGGAAGAACGGGAGGACATTTGAAGGATATAACAAGGATGTGTGATGTCGGCTTTTGTTATATGATGTATAAGTATGGGGGTCTGACTGCATTCAGCCTCTTTCTGCTTCTGCCTTGGGATGAGACATGTTGGGGATGTGAAGCCAACAATAAATCTGATTTATAAAATCACTCAGCTTCCTCATTTCAAGCTCCCCACATTGGTGACCAGACGTGAGAATGGACGAAAGGCGTTCTCCCGCTGCAGACTCGTCAGAGGCGGCCCAAGCAAGTGCCGTCGCCGACCCTGACATGAGAACGGATGAAAGGCGTTCTCCCGCTGCAGACTCGTCGGAGGCGGCCCAAGCAAGCACCGTCGCCATCAAACTCCCAGAGTTCTGGCAGAATGACCCGAACTCGTGGTTCAAGCAGGCTGAGGCTCGGTTTGCACTCGCAGGGGTGACGGCTGATGAAACCAAATTCTACCACATCGTCGCCAGATTCGACGCCGCCACAGCACGATGCACGAGGAGCGTGATACAGCAGCCGCCCGCCAACGACAAGTATAAGGAGCTGAAGGCTACTCTCATCGAGAGTTTCGTTCCCTCGGCCGAGCAGCGGCTCCTCAACTCCTGCGGAGAGCAGATGGCCACAACAGCAGCGGCAGATCTCGGCGCAGAAGCCCAGGGCAGCAGGGAGCCAGAGGCGACGGAGCAAACCCCGCCCACCATGGCAGCGACGCGACCGAGGCGCAACAGACGAGATGACCTCTGCTACTACCACCGGCGATTCGCCGAGAGAGCATACAAATGCGTACCACCTTGCAGTTTCAAGAGCTCGGGAAACTTCAAAGCCGGGAACCATTAGCAGCTACAGCTTTCGGCGAGACAAACAAGCTGCTCTACATAACGGACGAAGGCTCTGGGAGACAGTTTCTCATTGACACTGGAGCTCAGGTGAGCTTCATCACCCCGTCCTACGCAGACCGGGTGGCTGGACCCCGCGGAAACGGAGCAACAGCGGCGAACGGCTCGATCATCAGCACTTATGGGGAAAGGACCCTGTCTCTGTCCATACACGGCTGCACTTATAGGTGGACCTTTATTATAGCGGCGGTGAGTTTTAACATGCTAGGTGCTGATTTCTTATGTGCACATGGGTTGTTAGTCGATCTTGCAAACAGACGCTTAATCAATGCACTGTCATTCTCTTCTATCCCCTGTTCAGCTCGAGCGTCCCCACCACCCGTGCAGGCCAGCGTCGCCACAGCAGGAGGTAAGTTTGACAAACTCCTCACCCAATTTCCAGCACTCACAGTTCCCAAATTTTCGGCAACAGTAGCAAGACACGGGGTGGAGCACTTCATTCCCACAACGGGCCCACCTGTCTTCGCTAAAGCTCGGCGCTTAGACGCGACCAAGCTCGCCATAGCACGCGACGAGTTCGCCAGCCTGGAAAAACTGGGCATTATTCGGCGTTCGAAAAGCCCATGGGCCTCGCCACTGCATATGGTCCTGAAAGCCGATGGCTCCTGGAGACCTTGTGGCGATTATCGCAGATTAAACAATGCTACAGCACATGACTGCTACCCAATCCCTCACATTCAGGATTTTTCACTACATCTGGCGGGTGCGCGTATTTTTTCTAAAATAGACCTGGTCCGCGGCTACCACCAAGTCCCAGTCCGACCCGAGGACGTCCCTAAAACGGCCGTAATAACCCCTTTTGGTCTTTTTGAGTTTTTGCGCATGCCGTTTGGCCTTAAAGGTGCCGCACAAACGTTTCAGCGTATGATGGACGCTGTATTACGCGACTTTCCTTTCGTGTTTGTCTACCTCAACGAAATTCTAGTAGCCAGCACATCTGAGGAGGAACACGAACAGCACCTCACTATGGTTTTTCAGAGGTTGGAAGAGCACGGGTTAATAATTAACCCAGCCAAATGCCGATACGGCATGGCGCAGATTGATTTTTTTGGGACACCAAGTTTCACCAGAAGGGGCAGTCCCATTATCTGACAAGGTGCGCGCAGTGGCAAATTTTCCCCGACCACAAACGGTCAGATCGCTGCAGGAATTTTTAGGAATGGTAAATTTTTACAACCGTTTCCTTCCCCACGCGGCTCAGCTCATGCAGCCCCTATACGCTGTGTTTAGAAAGCAAAAGCCCTCCAACGCGGTTGAATGGTCCCCGGAGCAGGTACGCGCATTCACAGAAGTAAAAAGAGCACTGGCCGACGCCGCATTGTTGGTCCACCCCGACCCCTTGGCCCGCATAGCGCTTACCACAGACGCGTCAAATCTAGCCATAGGGGCGGTCGTGGAACAGCATGTTGACGGAGCTTGGCAACCGCTAGCGTTTTTTTAGCAAATCCTTAAACGAAACCGAGCACAAATACAGCACTTTTGACAGAGAGCTGCTAGCGCTTCATTTGTCCATCCGCCATTTCCAATTCTGGCTGGAAGGGCGGCGTTTCACGGCTTTTGTCGACCACAAACCGCTCACTTTTGCGATGTCTAAAATCTCAGAACCTTGGTCGGGCCAGCAACAAAGGCAGCTCGCCGCAATTTCAGAGTTTACCACAGACATTCGGCACGTAGCAGGCAAACTTAATTTGGTGGCAGATTGCCTCTCCCGCATGGTGACATCATCAGGGCACGCAGAAACAGATTATACTACCGCAGCCGCAGGACACAAGACCAACGCGGACGCGGACGCGGCCCCAGTTCACGTAGGGATAGATTACGCAGCCATGGCAGCGGAACAAAGCAGTGACGCGGACGTGCGCACGCTCCAGTCTGGACCAACAGGGTTAAGGCTGGAGAACAGGGGTTCGCGTGATGGTGTGCCCCCCTTAATCTGTGATGTGTCAACCGGGCGACCTCGCCCGGTAGTCCCAGCCGCGTGGCGCCGCCACGTTTTTGACTCGGTGCACTCCCTGGCGCACCCAGGGGTGCACGCTTCGGTGAAAATGGTCACGGAGAAGTTTGTTTGGTCAGGCCTGCGTAAAAACGTGAAGGAGTGGGCAAGAACATGCATGTCTTGCCAACGTGCCAAAATTCACAAGCACACGAAAGCCCCTCTGGAACCGTTCCGAATCCCGGCCAGGAGGTTTGATCATGTACACGTCGACCTCGTGGGCCCCCTACCGCCGTCGCAGGGGTTCACACACCTTTTAACAATGGTGGACCGGACCACACGTTGGCCAGAAGCAGTCCCGCTGGCGTCAACTAAGGCCACGGAAGTGGCTCGCGTTTTTTTAACGACCTGGGTGGCGCGTTTCGGCGTCCCGTCGGATATCACTTCCGATAGGGGACCTCAATCTGTCTCAGAGCTCTGGTCAGCCATGGCCAGCAGCTTAGGAGCGACAATTCATCGCACCACCGCATATCACCCTCAGGCTAACGGTTTATGCAAGCGTTTTCATAGGTCTTTAAAGGCTGCCCTCAGGGCCTCACTAACGGATACAGATTGGGTAAACAAACTACCGTGGGTTTTATTGGGGTTGCGTTCTGCGCCCAAGGAGGATCTAGACGCCTCCCCGGCAGAATTAATCTTTGCACAACCTCTCAGGCTCCCTGGTGAGTTCTTACCAGAACATCCAGAGCCCGGGCGCCTCCCAGCCCTGAGGCCACTAAGCAGCACAGGACCGGACACGCTCCCGGGCCCCATTCATCACACTTTTCCGCGGGTTTTTGTTACCCAGGCCTTAAAAAATGCCGAGTTCGTTTTTGTTAGGCACGAGGCTTTAAAACCAACCCTCCGCCCACCATATGATGGCCCATATAGAGTGCTGGAACCTGGTGATAAGCATTTTGTGCTTGATTTGGGGGACAGAAAAGAGACAGTCAGCATTGACAGACTTAAGCTTGCCTTCATGTTGAGTGACGAACCTGCACGGGTGGCGAGAGCACCTCGACGTGGTAGACCCCCCAAGGGACACGTCTCAGCCCCCCTGCAGGGACCAAATAACCACTTTTCTCCCCAAGCTGCAGATTCCTTGCAGGATGGTGCCGCCGGGACGCCGAGGCGGGTGTACAGCAGATTTGGGAGACGATTGAAACCCAGACGACACATGGACTGATGTGAATATAATAATATGTTGTAAGCTATGCTGCCAGGGTTATCGTAGCAGTTTTAAGGAGGGCATATGACATAGACTATACTGTTACTGTTATCACTGAATTTTTAACATGATCATGCCACATAGCTTGTGTGGTTGGTGTGACTGCTGAAGATTTCCTTTTGATGTGATTAACTGTATAGTTATGTCATGGTTGTCACCATAGGCTGTGAACTTAAATGTATTGTCCTTTTCTTAGATGTTTGGGGGGGGGGCTGTGGCTTATATGGTTCATATATCCATACGTACATATGTATAGACACAAGGGGAATGTTTAGAGATTGCATATGTGGAATGACCTCACGTCTCAGAGCAGGACAATAGGTCTGGACCGCCTGCGAAGATCAACGAGGAGACGGAGGCGCAGCGGTGGAGACCTGAAATGACTTCCTGACCCCCCAGGGTCAGGTGGAAGAACGGGAGGACATTTGAAGGATATAACAAGGATGTGTGATGTCAGCTTTTGTTATGTGATGTATAAGTATGGGGGTCTGACTGCGTTCAGCCTCTTTCTGCTTCTGCCTTGGGATGAGACATGTTGGGGATGTGAAGCCAACAATAAATCTGATTTATAAAATCACTCAGCTTCCTCATTTCAAGCTCCCCACAACTTTATACATTTACATTTATAACTGTAATATTTTCTGACTGAAATAAAGGGATCAAATTGTGTCTTATTTCATTTTCAAAAATGAAATAAAATCCATCCATCCATCTTCTACTGCTTTTCCCGAGGTCTGGGTCGCGGAGGCAGCAGTTCAAGCAGAGAAGCCCAGACTTCCCTCTCCCCAGCCATCTGCTCCAGCTCTTCAAAGAGGATACCAAGGCGTTCCCAGACCAGCTGGGAGACATAGCCTCTCCACCGAGTCCTGGGTCTGCCCCGGGGTCTCCTCCCAGTGGGACGTGCCTGAAACACCTCAAGTGGGAGGCGTCCAGGAGGCATCCTGATCAGATGCCCAAACCACCTCAACTGACCCCTTTCAATGTGCAGGAGCAGCGGTTCTACTCTGAGCCTCTCCCAGATGACTGAGCTGACCTATTTATTGTAACCAAACTGTTAATTAGTGTGACGTGAAAACATGTGAGCATCTATTGTGGCTCTCAGACTTGATTTCAGACTTTCTTCTTTCTGCAGGAATGAACTGATTAAACCTGCTGCAGCCTCTGAAGATGATTTCATTGATTACAACTGCAATCAATGAAATCAGCTTTTTTAAACTGCATCATTAACCAGAAAATCATTAAATTGGTTAAATGGTGTGTAATTCAGCATCAGCTCCAAGTCTGCATGTCATGCATCTTTATTTAGGCAAAAATCTTCAGTTCTTGTAAAGGGAGCATCATGTTCTGTTCTGTTGTGGGGTGGACATGGACCACTACTGAAGGGTGGTCAGTGAGGAACAGCTGACCAATCAGGAGCTTTCCCTGAAGATAGCCTTGCATGGCGCTCTGAACTCTGGCTAATTCCCGCACCTTTAGCAGCATAGCATAGCATGCTGACGTAGAGAAAGGCTCATTTCAGGGCTCATGAAGTCAGCAGTGAGCAGTCAGCAACTTCCTGACTTCAGACTGGGACAGCCCTAAAGCCTTATTCAGACTGCAGTTCCCTTCTAGTCCACTTTGGTCCACATGCGCTTTGGACGAGCCCGGCACGCACGTGGCGCTGTTCATGCTCACTTTTTCCATCTACCCAGGCCAAGCAGCTGACGCATGCGCTCAACCATAATTTGTAGTTTCACTCCCGCCCTATAGGTAGCGCCAATAAGCTGACGAGCCAGGATTTTCACCAACGAAGAAATGCTGCTTTCTTTCCTTTCTGCTGCCTGACTTCCTGGTTTTCACATGTATGTTTATTCTCGTCTTTCGCTTCCTTGTTATCTTCTTCGTCTACTTTGTCTTGGTGTGCTGTGTCGATATCACCACCTCGTGAACAGGATGTTCAGTCTTGCCCATGTGCTTTTATGTGCTTTTCAATGCGTTCAGGTTGTGGGCAGGCGGTGCGGTCCCAAAATTTGAGCTGCACGCTGTCAACCGCGGTCGAGCACTGTAGACGCTAGCGGAGTGGAGACAATGACTTAAATTTTGTCCCACCAGGTTTCCAGTTACACGTACGCGGACAGCAGAGGTGCAGCATGAATCCAGCTTGAATCCTCAGCCACTTAAAGCGTACCGTTGGTGGTCGTGAAAAAAAAAGATATTATATTGAGCCCCTGTCTCACGTTCTAGTTCAAGTTTAAGTTGAAATTCGCGTTCAAAGCAATCTGATATAAATCCATTGCTGATTTGCTGGTTCAGCTACGTCAGCAAAACATGGGTACAACCATACTAGCGGCTACAGGGACTTCCAGGACGCTTCCTGTGATGTAATTTCGTTGACACCGCGATCTGGATCAGTATTGGCTGAGCCTCGAGTACCCGGATGTGGAGCGGCTTCGGGGATATTCAAATTCAAACGTTTATTTCAAACTCAGGATTCATATTAAATGCAGAACTAAAATGAGTAGAAAATAAATAAATAAATGTTTAAATTCAGCGAGCCGTCTTTTCTGATCTAAGCTCGTAAATGCCGATAATTCTAAAACTGCGATCTGAGTACCCGGATGTGGAGCGGCTTCAGGGATATTCAAATTCAAACGTTTATTTCAAACTCAGGGTTCATATTAAATGCAGAACTAAAACGAGTAGAAAATAAATAAATAAATGCTTAAATTCAGCTGCTTGTCTCATCTGATCTCGTAACTGCCGCAACACGGAAGATGATTCTAAAACTATATACAGAGCAGCAGACACTCGGTGCTCTTGTAAAAACAAAAACATACAATGCGATATGGATATCGCAACATGGCGGAATGTAAAGCCTTTGGATGTCTGAATAATAAGCGAAAAAAACAAAGAAACACTTTTTTTGTGTACCCAAACCCAGCTCACCTTGTCAGAAGATCGGAGCGGAAACAGGGCACAGACGAATAATTTCAGACGAAACTGCGTTGTGTGTGAGGACCACTTTGTCACTTTAACCCTCAGAAGACCTTTCTGGCTCAAACATGTAGCCATGTCGCCCGAATTCTTCCGCACAGTCAGAAAATTCGGCCATAATAGAACAAAAACAACGGACAACAGCACTGTAATCGCAGGGAAACACTTATTATTGTCTTTTCCTATCCACAAAGTGACGTCACATCCGCAAGTGTCATGGCTGCGCCCACAGTTTTCATTGGCTGCCCATGGCCAAGGTCCTATTTAAATATATGTCTGGTGGTATATGGCTGGCAAGAATTATTTACCAAAATAAGAAATACTTTTTCATAATGTTTTCAAGTTAAATGCGTCTTCACGACCACCATAGGTACGCTTTAACATGAACGTGCCAAAAGTCACCAAGTCTGCAAGGGTGGAGCCTGAGGTTCGACCAGACTCCCGCAAGGGCTGCTGGGAAATGGGAAGCATATTTTCTAGGGTTGTTGGAAAAATTCGATTCATATAAGAATCTAGATTCTCATTTTACATGATGCAGAACTGATTCACAAAAATTAAGAATCAATTTATTATTATGATTATTATTATTATTTTGATTATTTTGCGGTGGTACCGGGGTCCCGTCATGTGACACGTATTGCCGCTTCATGATACATAATTACACATTAATGCTGCCGACGCAGGAGAACTCCACAGAGTAGCTTACTAAACTAGCAGCTGGATGAAACAGTCGGAATGAAGAAAAAATGGAGCAGCAAGAAATTCCAGACAGGTCCGTCTGCAGCTCACAGACTCCGTCAACGCCCCTTCAACTAGCTACGCTCCCTCAGCAAGTTCTGCCTTCATGTTCTGTCCCTCCACAGAATGGCTGGCCGTAGCTGACCGTGGCTGAGCAGCGCTGGGCTGATCGTGCACGGATTCAGGGGTTGTAGCCTTGTAGACGGACCACGGTGGCCACACATGTACAAGGACCAACGGAAAAGAATCGACAAATGAGAGCTTAGTCCATAGACGGTAAAAAAAGTTTATGGTCTACTCTTTGGATGACGTTTGTTTGTGTGACCACGCCCTACCCCGTTGCCTAGCAACCCTGACAGCCACAGTTAAGGTTTTTTTTCTGACATTTTTGACAGTGATGGAAGCAGAGCTCTTTTCATTTGATAAAAACCAAATCTTGTTATTGACTACAAGTAGACAAAAACTATTGATGATGAACAGACTAAAATAAAACTATGAAAATAAAATCATCACAATAAATCTGGACTCAAATTAGGCGTCAAAAGTAAAATGCATAAATGGTCATTTTAGTTTTACTTCTAGCTTTAATGGAAAAAAAATCGATGTAGTTTTAATTGAGGAAATGAACAGTGGATGGCAGTTTGTTCTTGTTGGTGTGAAATGATTGCATTTCTTTGACCTTCTCCTGGAGAAGCTTCAGCAGCCAAAGGACCATGAGCAGATCATCAGCCAGAGTTCCAGAAGACTCTAAAGTGGCCCCAGGTGTGAATGTGTGTGATGGTGGAAGGTTGGACGCTGCACCAGTGGCTGCTTCGTCCACTCAGGTGGAGGCCCTGGAATCCCCCACTGTGGCACTAATAAAAAGGAATCTGGATATTAAAGAAGTGGAGAAAGTTGTTCGTCCTGCTGCTGAACAACCGCACTGCAGCACTTTAACAAACTCCAGAAAATTCTGAACCAGAAAAAAAAAAGTCATGAAATCTTGGAACAGAACTTTATTTTGTTTGATAACTTTAATTTGTTTTTAAGTCTCCAAAGAATGTAGATACTTCAGTTTATATTTGTGCAGGTTTAACATTAATGCTGCTGATCTTCTGCATCAGTTGATTCAGTTCTGATTGAATGTGTTCATTGCATTAAGTTACTGTATAGGTAACTGTACACTGACTGCAGTCAGGCAGCTCTACTGTTTAAATGGACGTTCACAGGATCTGTGATAGAACTGACTTTAGTTTAAATGAATAGTCTCTATTTCTAGAACGCTGGAGGGCGACCAAACCTCCACACTGTGGAAAAGCTGTTAGCAACTGATGCTGAAAAGGAACATTTTCAACATTTATTTCACTTGTGAACAATTTCATTGTTGAAACTCACAAGTTTTTTTAAGAACTAAAAAGCAGTTTCTAACCTAAGCCTGATTTTTTATTTAACAGTATTTTTATTGCAAATCAGTGATGTAATTTTTAAAAAATATAACCCCTCAAAACATCAACACACTGGACTCTGATTTCAAGCTGAACTCAGCATTTTTTGCAGTGCAGTGGTCTTTTTTTTTCTGGGATTAGTGGGTTTTTGTTCTGAACTGAGAGCCAAATGTGAATCATATTGCCAAGATTAGGAGCATCTTGTCTTAGAGTGATGCTGAGAAACTGACCCACGCTTTTGTTAGCTCGAGATTAGATTATTGTAACTCTTTATCATCAGGTTGCCCAAAAACATCTTTAAAAAGTCTTCAGCTGATCCAAAATGCTGCTGCAAGAGTTTTAACAGGTACTAGAAAGAGAGATCATATCTCTCCGGTTCTGGCCTCCCTTCATTGGCTTCCCATAGAGTTTAGAATTAAGTTTAAAATCCTTCTTCTTACTTACAAAGCTCTAAACAATCAGGCCACTTTTTATTTAAAAGATCTGATGTTACCCTATTATCCTAACAGAGCACGGTGCCCCCAAAACGCTGGATTACTTGTAATATCCAGAATCTCCAAAAGTACAATGGGAGGCAGAGCCTTCAGTTATCAGGCTCCTCTCCTGTGGAACCAGCTGCCAATCTGGATTCGGGAGTCAGACTCGATCTCTGTTTATAAGACAGGGTTAAAACCTTCCTTTTTGATATAGCTTATAGTTAGGGAGGGATCATGTGTTTCTGAACCCTCCCTTAGTTATGCTGCTAATAGGTTTAGACAGCCAGGGGACCTCCCACGATGCACTGGGCTTCACTCCTTTCTTTACTCTCAATGAAATCTTTTTGGTGGTCATTAACATCTGTTTGTTCTCTCCCATAGATTGAGTCCCCATCATGCTGTTCACTCTCTACATATCTGTTCTTTTCTTCTTCTTCTCCACAAATTTACAACTTGGAAAACATTTTTACATATCTTAAAACAAAATTACATGTATGAAAACAAATTTACAAGTCTCAAAACAAATTTACATTTCAGAAAACAAATTAACAAGTGGCGAAACACTTTTACAAATCCTTGAACAAATTTACATGTCATGCCAACTGGAAAAGGAACGTACAAGTGGTTGACCTGGAAGTGACAATGTGAGCGGTCAATTCAAGATTTAGCATGGCAGTTAAAAAAAATACTAAATTAGCTCAGCAGTAAAACAGAAAGGACATGGAGAGTAAGAGAGAAGACAGATTGGTGTTCTTGTTGCTGATGCAGTTTATGGTGACAAACAGAGACCGAGTCATGTTTTGTTCGTTTGGTAGCATGAAGCGCTTAACGCAGTTTTGTTTCTCGTGTTGTCGATCTTTGGAGTTTTTAAGTAGCATAGACCAGATGGAGGGACCAAACACACAGGGGACATCTCAGCAGCCGGGAACACCCGATGATAAACGAAGTGCAGCTTCACGCTAGCTATCTGAAGCCTTGTGAATGAAAGTGAATAGTGTGGTGTTAGCGACTGCCAACTTTCTGAAATGTTGAAATGGCCCTCTGTTCATTTCAGCAGAAAAACCTTGCCCATCATTTGAACACTTCATGGAGCACAGAAGCTCCAAGTCAAAAGAACAACAGTCGTTTAAGTTTGGACCGAAAGAAAGACAAGGGGTTAAAGAAAGAAAACAGATCCAGGTCATTTGGACTGACTGTCAAACTGAACTTCCAGATAAGTCAGTGGATGAGGATCATACAGTCATACAGCCCTATTAAATATTCAGTTCTTTATTAAGAAATGTTCACATATCTATGTCGAACCTTGTTTTTGTTTTTATTTGCATTTTTTAACATTTATTTTAGCCATTTTAAGTTGGAATGAATGTGGGGGTGTCCTAATTTATTCTTCACTATGTTTAGAATTACATTTTACAGAAAATTTAAAAAAAGTCTTTAATTCATTTTTAATTGTTTACTTGTATTACATGAATCTCCCAGTATTTTTAATATTGATATTAAATATCCATATGTCCAAATACGGTGGTGTGAAATAGTGTTTGCCCCCTTCCTGATTTCTCATTTTTGTGTGTGTTGCCACACTAAAATGTTTCAGATCATCTAACAAATTTAAATATTAGACAAAGATAAGACAAGTAAACACAAAATGTAGTTTTTAAATGAAGGTGTTTATTATTAAGATTAAAAAAAAACCAAACCTACATGGTGTCGTGTGAAAAAGTGATTGCCTCCTAAACCTAGTAACTGGTTGGGCCACCCTTAGCAGCAACAACTGCAATCAGGCGTTTGCCATAACTGTCAATGAGACTTTTACAGCGCTGTGGAGGAATTTTGGCCCACTCATCTTTGCCGAATTGTTGTAATTCAGCCACATTGGAGGGTTTTCCAGCATGAACCGCCTTTTTAAGGTCATTCCACAGCATCTCAATCAGATTCAGGTCAGGACTGAAAACATTACTCGGACTGATGTCTTTCGTCTCTTCTTTGGTTTGGGTTCTTCTTCTTCTTCTTCTTTAGTGGACCCTGAGTCTACATGCCGGCTTCCTTCCTTGTCTTGGATCTCAGCTCCAACAGAGTTGTGAGAGAGGAGCTGCTCACTGTTTGGTTCTGCTTCACTCTGCTGCTTTTCCTCACAAACAAGAGTCCCCATGAAGGGATCGGCCTCCAGCTTCACTACCAGCTCTTCTCCCTCCTGACTGATGCACAGTTCCTCCTGTTCCTCTTTAACCTGTGGAGCTTCTGGTTCCTCCTGGTCCAGGACAGAGTTCCTCTCCTGGTTCCAGAGCTGCTGCTCAGTCAGAACTTCTTCCGCTTTACATTCAGGTTGCTGTGAGAAATCTGGAGGAACAAAGACAAAAAGTCAGAAAAAGAGAGTTTCACTACACAAATGAATAAGAAAAAATGCGCCAAATTTAGGATTTAAAAACAAGAGATTGCACATTTAAGACACAACCATGATTGAAAAACAGATCCAGAGTTTTCTAAAGCCTCATTCAGACCATTATAGTCCCACATTCCTATTCTGTGGATTTTTATCTGGGAGCACCAGCGCATATTCAGCAGTCTGCGCTGACGATCGATCTCTTCCTCGTACTGGTTGGTGATTAGTTCAAACTCTGTGATTATTCAGCAGCAGCAGCCAGTCGCTCTCTCACCAACTCTCTCAGACGCCAATCTGAAAACATCTTTACGGTTTATTTACTTCCTCCAGATGTTGTGATGCTGACGGTCAGAGCTAGCAGGATGAGGCTAGTTCACTTAGCCTGAAGGCCCAATAAAAGTCCTCAGACTCAGAATGTGGACTTCTACGTGGTTCTTTATTCTCCAGCACTCAGCACAGACCATCAATGGCAGGATTCCACAGAGCTACATCAGCTATTCATCCATGAAGAGCAGAACAGGAGCCGAACCACCAACACTGACCAGCTAAACGTTCTCACCAACCTGTTCCGGCAACAATCAGAAAACAGATGCATTCTTCACTATGATCCACCTGGCAGGTATAAGAGACAATCTCCTTTCTGCTTCCTTATTCTTTAGAATACTATGAATATAATCCAATTTCATTCATCATTCATTCATCTTCTTCTGCTTAATCCTTTTCGGGTCGCGGGGGTGGTGGTGGTGGAGCCTATCCCAGCATCTTTGGGTGAGAGGCAGGGTCCACCCTGGACAGATCACCAGTCCATCGCAGGGCCAACACAGAGAGACAGACAACCATTCACTCTCAGTCATACCCAAGGACAATTTAGAATCCCCAGTTTAATGCCAATTAACCTAACTTGCATGTTTTTGGCATGTGGGAGGAAACCGGAGAAATCCCAGAGTAAACCCACGCAGACACGGGCAGAACATGCAAACTCCACACAGATCACTGTTGGTCGGGGGCTGGGATCGAACCCAGGATCCCCAGGCCAAGGGTGAGTTGCTGTGCTGCCGCAGTGCTAACCACTCCGCCACCGCACCGCCCATAATCCAATTTTAAAAAATTAAAACTTTCTAATTTTCTACATTCATGTGAGTGGAAAACAAACCACATGTTCAAAATGATGAGGTTCTTGACGTCAGTGTCTCTTTATTCAAGCGGTCCACAGAATCTCACAGAACACAAAGTCATGGAGAGCAGCTCCCCTAACAGAGCGGCACACCAGCATTTAACCCTCACAATGTCTCCTGATTGTCTCACACGTTTTGTCCTCTGGAGTCCAAAATGACCCCGCCTGGTTTGGTTTAAAGCTTAGAGTATAAATTGTCAATTAATTCTGTGTTAAACCTTTAGTCTGACGTCAGTCCAACCAGTTACCACAATTTTTCCCTTTGGTTTAGAACTCAGGAGCAACAGACCTCGTTTACATCAAGATCTACCCTGTTTTTGAGTTGATCCTCATGTTGTTCTGGGGTCATTCTGAGGGTTAAACACACACAGATGACATCATACTTCCTAGCAACAGATAAGATCTCTCTTCTCTGGCATGGGAGAGAGTCTCAGTTGAAACTTCACCCCTCTAACTCCAAGCCCACCTGAGGGCTAAACTACGAAGCTCGTTCAACTTACCCAGCTTGGGTGTGCATGTGTGAATCCATGTCAGCATGTGGGGAGAACACAGGGGGAAACCAGAAGACGACCCCAACCAACAACCAAACCCATCGTCCACAAATCCCCATCACCCCACCAGGGGAGCACGGCCCCCACCCCATCGGCTCTATCCTGTAGAAACCAGTTCTGGCCCTGCCAGAGGCAACCAGTACACCACCCACCATCACGGGACGCACGGCCAAGGGAGCCCCAGCAAAGACCGAGGCGGCCAAACCCCCAGCCGGCCCGGCACTGGCAGGGCCACCTCCAGTGGGACACAGGAAGAAAGAGCCAGAGGAAAGCCCTCCAGCAGCTTTCCCCCCACAGGGAGGGACATCAGAGGACAGACCCACCAGAACACCAGCCAGCTGCTGCCCCACCACCCAGATATATTTTCAGTAGAACTTTAAAAACCAGACCATCAATGACGAAGGAGCTCATTCTGGCCTGATGACATCAGAGTGTTCTTGTGCTTGTGCACCGTGCTCTGGAAAAAACAAACAAACTGTGTGCCCTGTATGCCAACAACAGCTTGTCACTCACAGCTCAGCACTTCTGCTTTTCCTCTGGTCAGACTTTCTACTGATTTTTTAATTGCAGTCTCTAAATAATGAATGAATCTTTATTTCAGACAGATTAGATTAAAAGATTAAAAGAAAGGAACAGAATAATATAACAAAGGAAAAAATCCAACAAGGTCAAATTAAACAATAACTCCTCAGATTATACAATTCAACATAAGTTATCCGAAATGGGTGATGGCTGAAGCCGCAGCTTATATTGCCCACCCATGTTCCATCTAAGAATTCAAAAGGAAAAGAAAAGTCTTTACAAATCAGAGCAAAGCGAAGACAAAACGTGACAAAACAAAACTAAGCAACAGCACAACACAGACTGGATATGATAATCCTGATGTGATTTGACATGTCGTTTTGTATATATGTTTGGAGTATTTCTTCCTTTAGTTTTTGTTTAAATTGTCCAAGCGTTGTACATGATTTTAATTCAGGTCCAAAAGCGTTCCACAGTCTGACTCCCTGCACTGAGACACAGTGTTGCTTGGTGGTAGTTCTCACTGAAGGTTTCTGAAATATACATGTTCCTCTGAAATGATTTTGTTTCTCCCTTACTTGGAACAAGTGAGGCCAACCGGAGATCTGCAGCACTACGGTATCGCTACGTCTAGGCAGGATTCTGACTTAGAGGCGTTCAGTCATAATACCACAGATGGGAGCTTCGCACCAGTGGACAACAATGGACAGGAAACAGATTCTAGCATTGGTAGCAGCTCTGGATGCAAAATATGACGACACGACAAACGGGAGTCTGGGTACAGACTGTAACGGTGTCCTATGTCCCGCCCTTCCTTAATTCTGATTGGCTGCTTAGAAAGGTCTGACATTGACGAGCTCAGCTGGAGTCTGAAAAGTTGAACTTTTTTCAGCCCTGATCGCCGCGGCAAAAATCTAATAAAAAAATTTAAATCAAATCACCCTTTATTGTCATTCAACTGTACAACCAATCTTTTGTTTTTTTTTTTTGTTACTTATTTGTACCCGTAGGTAGATTTGGTTTGCAGTCTGGTGACAAGCCACCGGCTGCCGGTCGCTGCGTGCGCAAGCGCCCTAAACCTACATGTTTTTGGTATGCGGGAGGAAACCAGAGAAATCCCGGAGTAAACCCACGCAACACGGGGAGAACATGCAAACTCCACACAGCTCACTGTTGGTCGGGGGCTGGGATCGAACCCACAATCTCATGATCCCCGCGATCCCCCGGCCGAGGGTAAAACTGTGCTGCCACAGTGCTAAACCACTGCGCCACCGTGCAGCCCATGTACAGTAGAAGGAGATTGTGTTCTACCTACTTACAGTGTTAATCACACACACCCCAAGTGTAGAATCAGAGGGCCGCTGCCATGCAAGGCGCCGCCACAAATTTCCCTCCTCCACTCCATTACTGCTGAGCACCAAGCTGGATGGCAGGAAGTTCCACTTTTATATAGTCTTCGGCATGACCCGGCCGGGATTTAAACCCCTGCCTCCCGGGTGTGGGGCGGATGCTCTACCAACTGAGCCACCACTCCGGTCACTAAAAAGCGGCCACTGCAGAGAGCGTTTCAGCGCCAAGGGGCTCAGCGCTGGACTACATGGAGAATGAAGAGAAAATAGTCGCCCACAGCGGAAAGAAAACACGTTTGGTGGACACGCAGCCTTACAGTAGGCTGTTAATTACTCAAGAATAAGGAACAGGAGTAAGTGTGTGTGTGTGTGTGTGTGTGTGTGTGTGTGTGTGTGTGTGTGTGTGTGTGTGTGTGTGTGCCCTCACTTCAGGTCAGAGCAACAGCGCCTCAAAATGTTTCTGCACGTCCCTGGAGCGCAGTTTTCTCCAAGTTTTCCATAGTTAGCATTAGCCTCTGGATGGAGCCTGCCTGCTGTGGCAGACCGTTCCCCTCCAGCTCCACCTAAAGGAATATAACAGACTAGAGTGCTCACAGCCTACATTTTGATGGCAACCGGCTCAAACCGGCTCAAACCGGAAGAAAAACAACATCTCCAACATCTACAACAAGCTGAATGAGGCTGGTCAGCAGGCGCCACAATACGTTGCCCAGAACCTCAAGGCTTTGCCACCAGCTTCGCTGGAGTCGTTTGACCTTGCCAAACTGTCTAACGATGTGCGCCGTGTGATGTCCCTCGGAGAGAGCTTTGTCACCGTGTTCAAAACGATATCTGCTATCCAGATCGACGTGGCGGCAATATTGTCCAAACTCGGCGACACACCTCCTCCAGCTGTCGTCCCGGCCAAGGAAGACAAGGATGAAGAAGGTGAGGAAGAGGCCGGCAGTAATCGGAGTGCTGTCAGCATCTCCAGCGAAGATGAAACCGTGGTACCAGTTGTCGTCCACGCCTCGGTCTCCAGTGCTGCCTGTGGTCCTCCTCCTACTGTCATGGCCGACAATGTGAATGCGGTCATGACCACCATCCCCACAGAGGCCCGTTCTGATGACGCTGTCGACAGCAGCCCTTCTGGGGCTGCCAAAGCTACCATAGTTGCTGTAATTGCTGAAGAACGCGAGTTGGAGTTCAAGGAAGTTGAGAGTCGCCGTACCAAGAAGATAAAGAAGTTGAAGAGGTCCTACGCCGATGCACTCCAATCATCGGACAAACAACCGACCACCAATCAGACCGCGAACCAGTTACAGGTCGTCAACAAGTCACGCCCCCACTCACAGTTACGCGTTGCACCGAAGTTTGGTAGGAGGGCTGGCGGTCTTCAGGGTCAAGGTCAAGGTCAGAAGAAGCACCACGTCTTCATCAGTCGACTTGACCCCACCACCAGACCCCACCATGTACGCTCCCATATCAATACTCACGTTAAACTAAAAGATGATCTCAAGATTGAGCAACTAGAAACCAAGTATGATGGTTATGCCTCCTTCAAGATTACATGTCCTGCCAGCTGCAGCAAGAAGTTGCTTGACAAAAATGTGTGGCCATCTGGTTTATACCTTCGACAATTTTTTGAGAGGAAATGATCTACATGTGATTGTCATTATTGTGTTTGTCATTATACTCATTCAATAGTAGGACCAACCTTAGAATATGTTCATTCAACTGCCAGAATGTAAAAACTTCATCTAACGAGATCTCCAGGTTATGTGATAACCATGACATTGTGTTGTTGCAGGAACACTGGTTGTTCGAAAACGAATTGTCTATTCTGAGCAGATTACATGGTAACTTTATAGGACAAGGGGTTTCTTTTATGGATACGGAAGAACGTGTTATCTTAGGTCGCCCCTATGGCGGCGTCGGTATCCTATGGCGGAAGTCACTTGCAAACAGTTGTGTTGTGAAAACTTACGATTACTTAAGAGTTACAGGTATTGAAGTCAACCTGGGTGACTTTCACTGTCTTATACTATGTGTATATTTCCCCTATGACAGTGTTGAAAACTTGGATGAATACTTGCACTGCCTGAGTCTTGTTAAACGTATCACCGAGGACTTTCCAACTCCATATGTGTTCACAATTGGTGACTTCAACGCTAATACAGCACGTTCAAGTTGTTTTGGAGACAAACTGGTGTCTTTCTGTGAGAGTTACTCCTTACACATCTCGGACAGGATTATCTTACCAGATGATACCTTTACTCATGTTAGCCTGGCTCATGGCTCTACATCATGGCTTGATCACTGTGTGACTACATCCTCAGGCCATGACAACGTGTCCAATATCAAAGTTCTGTTTGACTATGTGAGTTCTGATCATGTACCTTTATCTATAGATATTGAGGTATCTAGTGCTGTAAGTGAACCCCGGGAAGCTCCCTCAGCCACAACGGGCAGTAAAACATACAAATGGCGTGATGCCACAGCGTCAGACCTGTCCAGATATAAGAAACTTACTCGTAGGAAACTCTGTAACATCCGTGCTCCTATGGACGTCATCAGGTGTCACGACAGTAATTGTGCAGCACACAGGGACGATATCGACAGGTTCTACAGTGATATTGTTGATGCTTTAAGTTACTGTGTGAGTGAATGCATTCCTAGTCACAGTGCGACCACCCAATATAACGTCCCAGGCTGGAATGATGTCGTTAGCGAGGCTCACACAGCTGCTCGGGATGCTTTTTTGTGGTGGAGGAGTAATAGCAAACCACGTTCTGGTCCAGTATTTGAAAACATGAAAAATTGCAGGGCTAGGTTCAAATATGCTCTACGAGCATGCAGGCGCAATGAAGAAAGTATCAAATGTGACCAGCTGGCTAATCACATGAGTGAACTGAACATGGTAGAATTTTGGAAACAAATGAAGGCTATGAGCTCCCACCGGTCTGTCAGATCAAACACCATTGATGGTGTGACTGGTGACGTTAATATTGCTGAAAAGTGGAAATGTCATTATGAAGCTATTTTCAACTCAGTCAAGAATGTTTCAATGAAGGATTCTGTTATGCATGATATTCGTCTGTATAACGACATGTTTGATGCCTCTGATATCTCTGCTGTTACTCCTGTTGAAGTTGATTCACTGATCAAAGTTCTCAAGAAAGGCAA
This sequence comes from Pholidichthys leucotaenia, assembly GCA_020510985.1. Taxonomy (NCBI): domain Eukaryota; kingdom Metazoa; phylum Chordata; class Actinopteri; order Cichliformes; family Pholidichthyidae; genus Pholidichthys; species Pholidichthys leucotaenia. The sequence continues at coordinate 4,808,700 of CM035836.1, forward strand.
ATCTGCTGGCCCTGACTGTCTCACCAGTGAATGCCTCATCAACGCTGATTTCAATTTGTGTATTCTGTTGTCATTGTGTTTTAACTGTATGCTTGTTCATGGTTACATGCCAGATATGTTGATGGACTCTGTTATTATTCCTTTAGTGAAAAACAAGTGTGCCAGTCTTTCTGATATGAACAACTACAGACCTATAGCTATTGCAAATGTTATATCTAAACTGTTAGAGGGTTTATTCCTGAACAGAATTGAGGATTATCTGTGGACAAACGACAATCAGTTTGGTTTCAAATCAGCTCTTTCAACTGACAAGGCTGTTTACCTACTCCATGAATTTGTTGACTACTTCAGAAGCCACTCCACTAGTGTCTATGCTACGTTCCTTGATGCTAGCAAAGCTTTTGACAGGATTAACCACTGGGGTTTGTTCAGAAAACTGATCGATCGAGGTACTCCTATTTACATTGTTAGCATCCTGCTATACTGGTACAGAAGGCAGTCTATGGTTGTTAGATGGGGCAATGTCACCTCATCCAAATTTCATGTGACCAACGGTGTTAAACAAGGTGGTATACTGTCACCCTTGTTGTTTAATGTCTGTGATGATGATCTCAGTGTACTGTTGAACAATACTAATGTGGGCGGCTCCTTTAACGGTGCACTGTTAAATCACATTTTCTACACTGATGACCTCTGTTTGTTAAGTTTGTCTACTGCAGCGATGCAACATCTCCTTTCGGTATGTGAAAAATTTGGTGAAAAAAATGACATCCTGTTCAACTGTACTAAATCTATGTGTATGGCTTTCAAACCAAAGGGTGTCAATACGTCGAATCCTGTTATGCCACTCTGTGGTAATAGCTTGAACTTTGTTGAAAAAGTCAAATACCTAGGTGTGTGGATTGAATCTGATAAGACCAATGTTGATTGTAACAGGCATCTCAGGAAACTGTACGCTCAAACAAATTTACTGTTGCGAAATTTCCATAGATGTTCTCCTGATGTCAAATGTATGTTGTTCAAGACCTTCTGTACCTCAATGTACTGCTCGCCTTTATGGTTTAATAGCAATGTTGCTGTTAGGAACAAAATCCGCATTGCATATAATAACTCCCTAAGAAGATTGTTAGATGTACCACGAAGGTCGAGTGCAAGCAAGATGTTTGTGTCTGTGAACATTCCGTCTTTTGGAGAATTGATACGTAAGAATGTTTACAGTTTTTTGAGAAGGTTGCTGGAATGTAACAATCATCTTATATCAGCAATTGTCAACTCGTCACTCACACTTCATTCCAGCATTTGGAAGTGGTGGCGTTCCATTTTATACTGAGCCCATTATTGTATGTCATTGTTGTTACAAGAGCGCCGAGTGTCTGCTGATCTGTATATACTTTATTTATTTATTTGTTTATCTATTTTCTACTCGTTTTAGTTTTGCTCATAATATGAACCCTGAGTTTGAAATAAACGACTGAATTGAATTGAATTGAATTGAATTGAATTGAATTGAATTGGTACTGGACAGGGCTTAATCACGTTCACACAGCAAACCAGCAATGCACTAAGCAGCAGCAGAGCTGAATCAAAGAATTGAATGTTAAAAACCATCAAAAATATTTTTGAAAACAACTGGAATATTTATAAATGTAAAATATTCTCTTGTACCAAATAGCTCACTTGAAATTAATTAAAAAAACAAAAACTAACTGAACTGTTAACATAGAGGAAGAATATCTGCTTTCTTTTCTAATTTCTTCTATTATCATCCAACAAACAGTTAATTTTGACTGTTCACTTTTTATGTATATATAATTTGAATTGTATGAGAAGGTACATGTATTTTTTTTCCTCATGTGAACACATTTAACAGAAAAATCTAAAGTTTTCCAAACAGTTCTGTAATGTATGCATCAAAACTAAAAATGTGCTTGAAAAAGTTGTACACTTAATATAAAAATTATTTATCAGAAAAAAGTAACGAGTTATTTTAAAACTTTTTTATTTCAATATATAAACCTTCTCAAAAGTAACAGATTTATGCCAAAATGATTCAGATTTTGGAGGAATAAGTAAAAGTAGTAGAATTAAAAGACCAAAGGCACAGATTTGTGAGAAAAACCTTCCTATTTGGGCAGGAATCATCAAGTACAGTAACATGTTTTTTCTGTCATTTCTCTGCAGCTGATCGAGGGCTGTTGGAGACTGGAGCAGTGACCACCAGGGCTGGTGGAGTCTTCACTACTGTGAGCAGTGACATCACAGTAAGTTTGTGGGGCAGCTGGAACAGTGGAATGATGAAGGAGCTGTGGTTTGATGATGATTAAGCTGTCAGAGTAAAATGGAACACAGTATTGTGTAGAAGTAGTTAAATGACTCTGACACTAAACTAAATTAATTCTAAAGAAGTTTTGACCTCTGAAATGACAACATGGATGTGTTGGTGTTACAGGACAGGTGGGTGTGACAAATTCATTGAATTCAGAGGGGGGCAATGGATCAGCGTTCTCGTCGCGCCCTCCGTCAGTACCCGGGCTCGCCTGGGGAAGCTAATGATCCTACCAGCAGACTAAATTCGAAGAGACGACGCCTCTGTGCCAAGTCAAAGAAGAATCCTAGTCACAGTCCTAAAGCCGAAAGAAAACAGTCCCAAGAGCACTTTGTGGTAGGATCTGCCCTTCGCATATTACAACTAAACATTGAAGGCCTATCTGCAGCCAAGCGAAGCCTTATCGAAGTCCTCGCCTTCCAACATTCGATTGATGTAATCTGCCTCCAAGAGACTCATATTGGCACAGAGGAAGCTGGCCGCTTCACCATCAAAGGCTTTGACCTCCTGTGCTATGTTCTACATGCTAAACATGGACGTGCCACCTATGTGCGTTCTGACATAGTTGAAGCAAATCACCTGATAACAACACATTTCTCAGACACCATAATCATTGGTGGCTTCCATATTGTCAATGTGTACAAGCCCCCTAATGCCAACTGGGATCTGCAGGTCTTACCCACCCTACCCCACCCTGCCATCTATGTGGGGGACTTTAACAGCCATCACCCTGACTGGGGGTACCCAGCAGTGGACAGTGATGGGGAGGCACTTTCAGACTGGGCATCCAGAAATGACCTCGCTTTGATATACGACCCCAAACAAAGAGGAACCTTCCACTCTGCTAGGTGGAAGAAGGACTATTCTCCTGACCTGTGTTGGGCCAGCTCTTTGAATGGGGAGCCATATCCTACACAGATCCTCATTCTTGATGATTTTCCACACAGCCAACACCGGCACCTGCTTGTACACATTGGCCTACAACTTCCAGTCATATACAGCCCAAGGAAGATGCGCTGGAACTTCCGCAAAGCCAACTGGAAGAAATTCAGTGAAACTCTGGACCGGAGCGTTGTTACCATCCCACTCCACACCATCACTGTAGATGAAGCATACAACCGCTTCTGCAGCGCAATCTTCAAGGCTGCCCATACTGCAATCCCACGAGGCTACCGACCCCTCTATGTCCCATGTTTGGACGGAGAAAGTGCTGCCCTCCTACAATCCTATCAAACATCAGGGGACCCAGAGATAGCAGACCATCTCATTGAATCGCTAAATACAGCCCGGCGAAAGAAATGGGAGGAGACAGTTGCTGACCGGAGCTTTACCCACTCTAGCAGGAAATGTTGGAGCCTCATCCGTCGCCTAGGAGCTGCACAGAAGCCCCCTAGCCAAAGCCGAGCATCCGTCACACCCAACCAAGTTGCATCCCACCTACTGACTATCGCCAAAGCACCCCAAGACAAAGACACCAGAAGAGCAGTTACAACTGAGCTAAAAAAACACCAAAAAATGCCTGTAGAGGAAACGAACCCTGAACCCTTCGAGGCTGCTGAACTGGAGAAAGTCCTACAGGGCCTGAAATGTGGAAAGGCAGCAGGGTACGATAACATCTTCCCAGAATTCATGAAAAATCTTGGCCCCCGAGCCCTAACCTGGTTGACACAATTCTACACAAGGATCACACAAACAAACTCGATCCCAAAGAAATGGCGGACCGCAAAGGTCATTGCCATCCCAAAACCTGGCAAAGACCACAAACTACCAGCAAGCTACCGCCCAATCTCCCTACTCAGCGTTCCTTACAAAATCATGGAGCGCCTAATACTGCAACGCATTTCCCCAGAAATAGAGGATATTCTAAGTGTGGATCAAGCAGGTTTCCGCAAGGACCGCAGTACAGGAGAACAAGTACTGGCCCTAACCACCTTCATCGAAAATGGCTTCGAGAGCAGACTGAAGACAGGGGCTGTGTTTCTCGATCTTACAGCCGCCTATGATACGGTCTGGCACAAAGGCCTCCTCCTGAAACTTATAAAGGCGATCCCTGCTTGGGCAACAGCAATTATAAAAACCCTGCTGACCAACCGAAGGTTCAGAGTCCACCTCAGTCAGAACGCAAGTGCATGGAGAATGCAGAAAAACGGACTCCCACAAGGCTCAGTTCTAGCTCCAACTCTGTTCAACCTCTACATAAACGACCTGCCTACTACAAAATCCCGCAAATTCATCTATGCAGACGACATCTGTTTGGCATTCCAAGCACCAGACTCTGAACCACTGGAACGGGTGCTCACGGAAGATCTTGCCAAACTGGACCAGTTCTGCAAAATCTGGCGCCTAAAACCAAGCCCAGCAAAAACCGTCTCCAGTGTATTCCATCTCCACAATGCAAAAGCTGCCAGAGAACTAAACATCCACCTGAGCGGACTCAAGCTTAAGCATGCCCCAAATCCAACTTATCTTGGAATGACCCTTGATAGGACCTTATCCTTCAAGGAACATCTAAAGGGGACGGCTGCTAAGGTGAAGGTACGAAACAACCTGCTCTGCAAGCTCGCTGGTGCAAAATGGGGGGCGGCAGTCTCCACCCTGCGCACCTCAGCACTGGCCCTTTCATACTCTGTAGCAGAATATTGTGCCCCTTTCTGGTCCAGGTCATCTTACACACACCATGTAGACACCCAGCTCAACTCAACCATGAGAACTATAACTGGAACAATCCGCTCAACACCACTCCCCTGGCTCTCTGTACTGTCAAACATAGCCCCTCCACACATCCGGCGAGCAGCATTAACTCAAAGGATGCTCCAAAAAGTTAAAGATTCTCCTCACTTACCAATCCATGCAGATATCTACACCCCACCCACTGCCCGACTTTCATCCAGACGGCCGATTTGAAAAAACCCTCCCCCAGCTGACTACCATCCAGACAGCTTGGCAAGAGGAATGGGAGACCAAGGAGATCCCAAACAAACAGCTGGTGATAAACCCCAACCAACAGGTCCCGGGCACCAACCTCCCAAGGAGACAGTGGTCTACACTCAATCGCTTCAGGACTGGACACGGCCCCTGCTTGGCCAGCCTTCACAGATGGGGCAGTAGCCCTAGCCCACTGTGCGCATGTGGAGAGGAGCAAACAATGGAACACATCATAGAGGTTTGCCCGCTCCAAAGACTGGAAGGAGGATTACACACCCTCCATACAGCAAACCAGGAGGCAACTGCTTGGCTTAAGGACTTTGCATTCGCTAAATAAATAAATAAAATTGAATTCAGATATTTTGGTTATTTATTTTTTTTTTTGACTCATATTCATACCAAAGTTATTTTGAGAACAGTACATGTGGTCTCTCATCACATGCAGTAGAGTTTCTGGTACACGCATCACTGACCCTGGTTATTCATTCATTCATCTGGTTCCGGTTCCGCCGGACCGGCGGCGCCACACGAGTCGGCTGCCTGTTGCAACAGCCTTTTTTTTTTATCTTCCTTCTTCTTTCTACACCTTTCACTCTGTATATATATCACGGACGCACGGATCGCCCCGGGGGTCTTCCGGGTCGGCGGACGGAGCCACGGTTTGCAGCGGGAGACGTTACAGCGGGGAGGAGCTAGTGCTAGCTAGCACTTGGCCGCCGCCCGGTGCTAATGGGAAACTCGACATACCGGGAGCTGTAGCGAAAATGACGCGGGTGCCGGGCTGGAGTTTAGGCGGCGTGAAAGAAATATAAGACAGAATAATAAAGAGCGATGGCAAGAACCAAGCAGACCGCCCGTAAAATCTACTGGAGGAAGAAGCCCCCCCCAGGAGACAGCTAGCCACCAGGGCTGCTCGGAGAGGCGCTCCGGCCACCGGCAGAGTGAAGAGGCCTCGCCGTCACAGGCCCGTGGCTCTGAGAGAGATCCGTCGCTGCCAGAAATCCACGGAGCTGCTCATCCGTAAGCTGCCCGTCCAGCGCCTGGTGAGGGAGATCGCTCAGGACTTCAAGACCGTCCTGCGTTTCCTGAGCTTCGCCGTCATGGCTCTGCAGGAGACCAGCGAGGCCCACCTGGTGGTCTCTTCTTCACTAAGGGGGCCACCATCATGCCCAAAGACTTCCAGCTGGCCCGCTGCATCCGCAGAGAGAGAACTTAGACTTTCTGCTGCACATTCACCAGCCATAATGCTCTGCACTGTGTGTCTATATATATACATTTATAGTAATATGGACATATGTTTACTAGATGTTTTTTTCCTGCCTTCTGATTGTTGCTCTGCGTGTTGCTATCCCTATGCTGTTGCAATCCTGGAATTTCCCCATTGTGGGACTAATAAAGGCTTATCTTATCTTATCTTATCTTATCTTCTTCCGCTTAATCCTTTTCGGGTCGCGGGGAGGCTGGAGCCTATCCCAGCATCTTTGGGCGAAAGGCAGGGTCCACCCTGGACAGATCGCCAGTCCATCGCAGGGCCAACACAGAGAGACAGACAACCATTCACTCTCACAGTCATACCTAAGGACAATTTAGAATCCCCAGCTTTGATGCCAATTAACCTAACTTGCATGGGGTTTTTTTTGGCATGTGGGAAGAAACTGGAGAATTCCTGGCCTAAACCCATGCAGACAAGGGGAGAACATGCAAACTCCACACATATCACTGTGGGTCGGGGGCTGGGATCGAACCCAGGATCCCCTGGCCAAGGGTGAGTTACTGTGCTGCTGCAGTGCTAACCACACTGCCACCGTGCCGACCCTGGTTACATGGTCACAATAAACCGATTATTGGGAATAAACTAATAATGGCAATAGTCAGGTTTGTTGTGTTTCCATGCCCTGATTAAATGGATTATTGGAGGGTTAACCACTTTAGTTAATGACCATAGTTACATGGCCACTTTAATAACCTGATAACTGCAGAAATCCAATCATAACCAGGTTATTTGTGCACATGTAGTCATGGTCACTGTTGAACTCGTCCTCGTCTTGTGTTTGGGAGGACAGCATCAGTCCTCGGTCTGGGTTTGTCATTTTTGGTTCTTGTGAATTACTCCATCTTTGAATGGGCCTGCACATTGATTCAGTTTAATTTGATGATTTAATGACAGTCTTTCTAAAGCTGCTCTTTATATCATAATCCTTTTAAATCTGTTTATTACAGGTTTAAACAATGTACCTACCGATGGGTATTCTTAATATTTACCTAATATGGCTAAAAAATGCTGTTAATACTGCAGATTGTCACAACTGCCATTCACACACCATTATAGAAATGTTGTTGTTTGGAACTATTTGGCGCTTCATGAACCATGTGACCAGGCAGCGGCGAGATCAAAAAGTGTTTGCAACTCTTATATGGCGCTGGTCTCAAGGACGGCAGTGGGTTGGCTTTTTCTAAACATGATGTTAACGATTTCCACAAAAAAGTATAAAACATTTCTGGTGGAGTAAAACGAGAAAAAGGCTGTGTGTGTTTGAAGAGAACTGTTTTGAACATTTTCAGATAATTAGCTGACCAGAAGACTCGTTTTTGATGGTTAAAACCTACAAACACCATTTTTCAGTCAATGACCCCTTTAAAAAAAATTAATCAGTGTGAACATTAAATATTTTGTCTTTGTAGTGCGTTCAACTGAATATAGGTTGAAAAGGATTTGCAAATCATCTTATTTTGCTTTTAATTGCATTTTACACAATGTCCCAACTTCAGCACAATTGGAGTGTTAAAAAAAAAACTAAAATTTACAAGAAAAAAGTCACAAATTTATGACAAAATGTAGTTCCTGATTTACCAAGTGTAGGAGTAAGATCTTTATCTAATCTCATCTTTACCTCCGCCAAAGGGGGAGGTTATGTGATCATCGGAGTTTGTTTGTTTGTTTGTTTGTTAGCAAGATAACTCAAAAAGTTATGGACAGATTTTCATGAAATTTTCACAGATTGTCAGAAATGGGGTATCCTACAGATGATTACATTTTGGTGGTGATCCGGATTACCGTCCACAAGAAAACTGCCATTATGCAAAATGCCATTTTCGTGAATAACTACTAAACCACTAATCCTATCATTGTCAATCCAATTGCTTGTCATATGTTTTCATGGTCAAGGACTCTGAAAACATACACACACAAACACTGTATGGGGGGAACTGTGGTGCTAAACCGCCATTACAGACAATGCGATTTTCGTGAATAACTACTCAACCACTAATCCTATCATTGTGAATCCAATTGCTAGTCATCTGTTTTCATGGTCAAGGAATCTGAAAACGTACACACAAACACTGTATGGGGTGGAACTGTGGCGCTTGGCGGAGGTCTGCGCTCTCCGAGTGCTTTTCTAGTTATTCTTGTAAATGTGTGATTTTGTTTTTTTTCCCCGGGTTGCAACTTTATTTTGACATTTTGCTCTTAATTTTGTGTCCTTTGTGTGTGGGGAAACACACAATCCCCTTTAATTGGTTGAACTCTGGAGATTCCGCGGGCGGTCACGTCTGTGTGTCTTAGTGCGTCTCAGTGCGCACTGAAAAAAAAGGCTTTATTTCCGGTCTTCCAGTACAGACACAGCCCTAAACAGAAAGCCAAAGGAGTGTTTGATTGGTTTAGAATGAGATTGTCATCTCATTCGACCAACAAGAACCTTGATTTGGGTTTTTAAACCTTGAATAACCAATGATCGTAAACCTAGCAAGAAGTATCTGCCCATCAACAACCGCGAATACAAGGAGCCAATTGAAGCCGAGTAATCTGACGATGGACGTGTCGTTTAGCCAATCAATTTCTGACTTCAATGACATCCTACATGCCTAGTTCAGTGTTTATATTTCCTGTAAAATACCATGCATTCTCTTTTTTTTAATTTATTTTATTTAATATGGTCATAACAAATTACATTAGTACAATCACAAGGAGAAACCAGATGTTTTGCATAGGTGTATATAGCACAAGTGCTAATTCTCAACACCAGTCCATAGGTGGCTTATATAGGCCATAAATTAGGCTGTACAAACAAAATGTACAAGTTAATTAAAATTACAAATACATTACAAATTATAAATAGAGCAAGAGATCCATGATCACAACAAACACAATTCAGACTAGACATGTACACATTGCTGGTAGGATTTTAGCCAATCGTTAGCGCCTCTGTTGAAGAGGTTGGCATTTGTCTCCAATTTTGAGTTGGCAGAGAGTTCCATAAGTTTGCCCCTTTTATGGAGAAGGCAGACTGACCAAATGAAGTTCTAGACATGGTGACAATGCAGTGACCGTTAATGGAAGCTCATGTGCATGCTCTGCTAGAGCTCGAGCGTCTAGCCACCAAACCGGAGAAAGTAGGTGAAACAAGATTGTATAGACATTTAAAAACCAGTCTGATATTACAGAAGATAATAAAATTTTCAAAAGTAATAAGATTGTGCTTGGCTAAAATACCACAGTGATGCCACCGCATTGGTTTGCGGTCCAAGATTTTTATAGCCTGTTTATATATTGCAGTTATTGGTTTTAGTGTAATTTGAGATGTTTGTGACCAAGATGTGATACAGTATGACAGATGTGTAAGAATCATCGCGTGCATATATGTATGAGCAGTTCTGAATGACAAATCCCTTCTAATGAGACGGGAGGAATTTAAATTGGGTTTGACCTTCTTACAAATGTAATGCACCTGCTTGTCGAATCGCAGGTTCCTGTCTAGAATGATCCCTAAATACTTGACCTCATTCACTTCAGTAAGCACCTCATTTCCAATTTTAACATCAAAAACATCATTCATGGGTCTGTTTCTAATAGAGATACACATAGCAACAGTTTTTTTTGACATTCAAGGTTAAATGCGACAACACAAGCCATTTAGAGATGTTCTGTAAAACCTGGGTCAGGTGTTCAGCTGCCATGCTAGCCGTTTTGGCAGACAGATAGATTACGGTGTCATCAGCATAAATCTGGCAGTTGGCACCTGAGCAACTATCGGGCAAGTCGTTGATGTATATTGTGAACAACAATGGCCCTAGTATAGATCCTTGTGGTACTCCCATGTTATTTGTGAGCAGCCCAGATTTCTCCCCATTGACCTTGACACATTGTTCTCTCCCCTCCAGGTATGACCTAAACCACTGTATTGCCTCAGTTGAAATCTTGAGGTCTTTTAACTTCGACAATAGGACAGTGTTGTTTACCATGTCAAAGGCCTTTTTTAGATCCAGAAACACGGTCCCCACAACATGCCCCTTAACCAATAAAGCCTTGACCTTCTCAATAAAATAACAGTTAGCTGTTTCTGACATGTTTCGAGACCCAGAAGACAGACGCTGACACGAGTAGATATAGACAATTATACTTTATTAATAGTTAGTGAGTGTAGTGCCTGCTTCACTTCCGCCCTCCCAAGAGAGCAGACGCTTTTTCCTTCTCTCTTGCTCTGACTTTTTTTCCTTCCCCCCCCCAACTACTGGATCCCAGCTTGCTTTTGTCTGTCTGCGTCTAACTGCGACCGTCGAAAGAAATTATGGAGTTAATAAGCTGGGCTTTGAACACAATTGACACTATTTTTTCAACAAGGAAAAGTGCTCCGGGGGAAGCTGTCTGCCCCGCAGGAACGGCTCCAGCGGGCTATTTACGTGACACAAGTAATTGGAGGATCTTGTGTCTCACTAATCTCTCTATCGAAGATATTGAAGATTTGTATGTCTTCGTAATAATGGTGATCGGGATCTTTCTGATTGGAACTGGGATTGTCCTGGTGTACCGCAAATTGCTGAAGATGGATACAACCTATCAAAATGCTGGCCAGGCGAGGTGCATCTGTCAAATTGAAAAATTGGAGAAGACCCTGATAGCGACAAATGGAGAACTGTCTCGGAAGGTGGATTACATCATGTTCACGCTCAGGTCTATCCACGACGGACTCAAAGCCCCGCAATGAAGGATTAAGTACTGAATCTACAGAAGAAATAAAAAGCTCCTTCTCTGTGATCAGTCCTATTTGGCCCAATTTCCCCATGAAAATTCCTCCTGGCTGTCTGCAGTCTGTGTTTTCAAAACAACGAGCACAAGGCCTTGGACAGCACCTGCTCAGATAATCGCAAGGACGATTGGCGAGCAGCTAGACAAAACATCTCCTGCCAAGTGCCCTTGTTGTTCTCCTATTATCACAACACTTTGCATCAACAGTGCACACATATTGATCCACGAACTGAAATAAAGATACACACACTGCTCTCTTGTGTCCTGTGTCCTGTGAAACTTGTCCGTGAATGTGCATTGAGAGCTTTTTTTTTTCTTGTAATCATAATATTGATTGATTATGCAACCAGTATTCTGAATCAATGATTTTTTTGCTCCTTCCTATTGTTCCTTGTATTATTCTTATTCTTATGCTATCTGTACCCTCTATCCTGTTGGCAGGCGCGTCCCCGATGCAGCCGTGTCACTGGAAATGCAGGTTCATTTTCTGTGTCAAGTCAAATTCTCTCGTATGTTATCAGTGATCTGTTAATGTACTTGGCAATAAATCTTTTCTGATTCTGATTCTGATTCTGAATGAGTGAGTGTGTGGATGACTGGTCACAGGAGCTGAGCGTTTCTGATGGTGACCTGGCAACCCTGGAACACACAAGCACAAACAATTACAGCTGTTCGTGACGGTGGACAATTTGCAGATGGTTACGCTTACTTGCATGTGCCACAGGTAGTGTTCTGCTGGCTCCGAGTGCCCGTGCGACGTGGTGCTCGTGGTGCCTGCTGTAGCGGGGGTGAGGAGGAACTCCGAGGAGGAAGAGGAGATACCCCGTCAGCTGGGGTAGTTTGTCCGCCGCCAGGGAGGTCCACCTGTGCACAGGGGAGAAGGCTAGGAGAAGATGAGTGTAGAGATTTCTTACGTGGCAGGTCCTGACGTGTAGTCCTTGACTTGGCTTGAGGTCGTAATCTTGGCTCATTGCAGGGCAAAGATGACAGATGACTCCGTGCCGAGCCGTCAGTGATCCTAGCCTTTAAAGACCGCTGATTGGCACCTGCCGGTGTGCGCACAGCTGGTGGTGATGATGATGATGACGGCCCAGCAGCCGTCATGACAGTACTCCCCCCTCTAGAGGTGCCTCTAGGCACCTGCCCAATTCTTCCTGGATTCGCCCGATGGAAATCGCGGATCAACTGCTTGTCAAGGATCAACGCTGGGCGAATCCAAGAACAATGTTCAGGACCAAACCCCTCCCAGTCCACCAAATACTGAAGACCCCGGCCCCGCCGGCGGACGTCCAGGATGGCAGTCACCCCCCAGGCTGGATGGCCATCGATCATCCTCAGGGGGGCAGGAGCCACGGGGGGCGGGCACAAAGGGTCGGAGATGTATGGCTTGACCTGGGAGACATGAAAGGTGGGGCAGATGCGCATGGAAGGGGGGAGGGACAGATGCACAGATACAGGATTGACAATACGAGAGATGGTGTAGGGGCCGATGAAGTGCTTGGTTAGCTTGCGCTTCTCAGCCGGCACACCAATGTTCCGAGTAGACAACCAAACTTTCTGACCCACCTTATAATCCGGGGCGGATCTCCTATGGCGGTTGGCCACCTGGATGTTGCGTTCCGTGGTTCTCAGAAGGGCCCTGCGAGTGATGGACCAGACCCGCCGACAACGCCTGACGTGGGTCTGTACAGAAGGAACCGCTACCTCCCTCGCCTCCTCAGGGAACAGTGATGGATCAAATCCAAGAGACACCTTGAAAGGGGAAATAGCCGTGGTGTTATGGGCGTACTCAATCCAAGGTAGATACTTGCTCCATGAAGAAGACAAGGAGGAGATGACACAACGCAGCGCAGCCTCCAGCTCCTGGTTTGCCCGCTCACACTGGCCGTTGCTCTGTGGATGATACCCGGAGGAGAGGCTGGCTGTGGCTCCTAATGCTGCACAGAACGCCTTCCAAACTTGGGAGATAAACTGTGGCCCCCGGTCAGACACAATGTCGGCGGGGATGCCGTGAAGATGGACCACATGTTGGACAAGAAGGTCCGCCGTTTCCTGAGCGGAAGGCAGCCCCCGGAGGGGCACAAAATGGGCCGCCTTAGAAAAATGGTCCACAATCGTCAAAACAGTGGTGAAATTGTCAGAGGGGGGCAAGCCGGTCACAAAGTCCATGGCAACATGGGACCAGGGGCGAGAAAGAACGGGCAATGGATGTAACAGACCCGCCGGGGGGAAAGATGACGTTTTCCCAGTGGTGCATTTAGCGCAAGCCCAGACATAACTGAGGACATCCTTTCTCAGCCCTGGCCACCAGAAGGTCCTCTGGAGGAGGTCAACAGTTCGACCCACTCCCGGATGGCACGCTAGTTTGGACGCATGGCCCCACTCAATTACTTGGCCCCAAATAGCGCAGGGAACAAACAAGCGACCCAGGGGACCCCCACCCAGATCTGGCTCCGTCTTCTGCGCTCTTTGGACCCTCTTGCAAATACCCCAAGACAAGGCGCCCACCACACAAGAGGACGGTAGGATGGTTGCTTCCTGATCTTCGATAGACAGTGCATCAAACTGCCGCAAGAGGGCATCGGGTTTACCGTTCTTGCTCCCCCTCCGATAGGTGATGGTAAAATTAAAGCGGCCGAAGAAGAGAGACCAACGAGCCTGACGTGCGTTAGCGTTCAAACGCTTAGCCGTCCTGAGGTACTCCAGGTTGTGGTGGTCAGTCCACACGACGAACGGTTGGGCAGCCCCCTCCAGCCAGTGTCTCCACTCCTCCAAGGCGAGCTTCACCGCCAACAGCTCCCTGTCTCCTATGCAGTAGTTCCTCTCTGCAGGCGTCAGGTGATGGGAGAAGTAGGCACACGGTTGAATCTTGCCATCCACTGGAGAGCGCTGTGAGAGAACAGCCCCCACCCCCGAATCCGAAGCGTCCACCTCCACCAGGTACTGCAGCTCCGGGTCCACCTGGGTCAGTACATGGGCCGAGGCGAACTCCTCCTTAAGTTTCTCAAACGCCCTGGCAGCCTCCTCACTCCAGCGAAAAGGGGTCTTGGGGGAAGTGAGAGCAGACAAAGGGCAGGCAATATTCCTGAAGTTGGGCACAAACCGACGGTAGAAATTAGCGAAGCCCAGGAACCCCTGTAATTGTTTCCTGGACGTCGGCGTGGGCCAATCCACTACCGCCTTGACCTTGGCTGGGTCAGGGAGCACCTGATTCCGAGCGATGATGAACCCAAGGAAGGAGGTCTGATCGGTGTGAAACTCACACTTCTCTGCCTTGACGAACAGCTGGTTCTCCAGGAGGCGCTGCAATACCCGCCGAACATGCACCTGGTGCTCCTCCAATGTGCGTGAGAAGATGAGTATGTCGTCTAGATACACAAACACGAAGGAGTTGAGGAAGTCCCGAAGAACGTCATTTATTAGCCGCTGGAAGATGGCCGGAGCGTTGGTTAACCCAAACGGCATCACTAAGTATTCGAAATGTCTGCTTGGGGTCTGGAAAGCCGTCTTCCACTCATCACCTTCTCTGACGCGCACCAGGTGGTAGGCGTTCCGGAGATCCAACTTGGTAAACCAGGATGCCCCCTGGAGGGAGTCGAAAGCGGTGTTCATCAAGGGCAGAGTATACTTATCCTTGACCGTGATTTCGTTGAAACCCCGGAAGTCGATGCAGGGGCGTAACGAGCTGTCCTTCTTCCCGACGAAGAAGAACCCAGCACCCACGGCCGAGGACGACGGGCGGATGATACCAGAGGCCAGAGATTCCTTAATATAAGTATCCATGGCCTCGCGCTCCGGGGCAGACAGGCTGTACAGGCAGCTCGCAGGAAGAGGGGCCCCAGCCTTGAGATTAATTGCACAGTCATACGGCCGGTGGGGGGGGGGGGGTAGGGACAGTGCCCATGACTTGCTGAATACTGACTCCAGGTCGTGGTAAACCTCCGGTACCTTGGACAAATCCGGGGGTGGCGTCAAAGGTAGAGGCACCGTGACAGAAGGGGCACACGCCGCAGATTGAAGGCAGGCACTCAGACAGAACGAACTCCAGGCTGTAATGCTCCCAGCTTGCCTGTCAATGGTGGGGTTATGAAGCCGAAGCCAGGGGTACCCCAGGATGATGGGTGAGGAAGAGATGGGCAGGATTAGAAACCTAATTTCCTCCCTGTGATTACCAGAGACGATCACTGACACAGGGGCTGTCTGGTGGGATACGGTGGTCAGTGACGCCTTGGACAGGGTGATGAGATTAACAGGAGGATTTAGAGGTTGACAGCTGAGGCCCATCTGGGTTGCCAGGTCTCTGGAGATGAAATTTTGCTCAGCTCCAGAGTCAACTAAAGCATGTGTGGGGTGTTCCTTATGCTTGTGTAGCCTAATAGGAATGCGGAAACTAGTGAGGGGTTCTTTTTGATTCTTGTCCGTGAATCCCCCTACTGCGATCCACGGAACCCCCCCCCCTTTTAACCGATTCGGACATTCAGCCACCCCATGAGACCCATTGCCACAATAGAAACAAAGGCCCAGATCCCTGCGGCGCTGTCTTTCAGCCGCTGACACTCCCGATTGCCCTATTACCATAGCCTCTTGTTCCAGAAGTTCCTCTGACGAGGGTAAAGCGAGCGGGGGAGAACTAGTGGAGCGAGGGCGGGACTTACTCGAACTGGAAGTAGACCGCCGTTCGGCCGCTCGCTCCCTTAACCTACTATCCAGGCTAATAGTGAGGGCAATTAACTCCCCTAGTTTGTCAGGTTTGTCCCATGCCGCTAGCTCGTCCTTCAATTTGGAGTTGAAACTGCGAAGGAAAATACCACAAAGCGATGGCTCCCCCCACCCAATCTCAGTGGCCAGGACCTGGAAGTCAATGGCGTAGTCAGCGGCGGATCTACTACCCTGCTGCAGGCTCAACAACCGCTCTGTCAACACTGCGCCCCTGTCCGTATGATCAAACACGTCCATAAACTCCGCCACGAACTGCTGGTAAGTTAAAACAGGATAACCCGGTTTAGCCATAACTGAATATGCCCAGTCTAAGGCTCTACCCCCCAACAGGTTGATGATATATCCTATTTTACTTGAATCTATGGCGAAGTCCCCTGGGACGCGGAGGAACACTGATTCACACTGTAGAATGAATCCCCGTGCTTCCCCAAGTTTTCCGCTAAAGCGGGCGGGGGTAGGCACGGGAGTGAGGAGAGGTGTAGGTAGTGTATTAGTTTGACTAGGAGAAATGCCTGCAGGGGTTGAAAAAACCCCGATCGCCGGGGGAAACGTCTGGTGTCCTTCCAGACGATCCAGCCGGCTGTTAATTTGAGGGAGCAGATTAAGAAAAACCGTCTGTTAATGTACTATCATGTCTACCCGAGCTCTAAGGGTGTTCAGTCTGCGCGACAGTGCACTGTCCGCTGGGTCAACTGGACGGAGTCGTACTGACATGTTTCGGGACCCAGGAGACAGACGCTGACACGAGTAGATATAGACAATTATACTTTATTAATAGTTAGTGAGTGTAGTGCCTGAATGAGTGTGTGTGGATGACTGGTCACAGGAGCTGAGCGTTTCTGATGGCGACCTGGCAACCCTGGAACACACAAGCACAAACAATTACAGCTGTTCGTGACGGTGGACAATTTGCAGATGGTTACGCTTACTTGCATGTGCCACAGGTAGTGTTCTGCTGGCTCCGAGTGCCCGTGCGACGTGGTGCTCGTGGTGCCCGCTGTAGCGGGGGTGAGGAGGAACTCTGAGGAGGAAGAGGAGATACCCCGTCAGCTGGGGTAGTTTCTTCGCCGCCAGGGAGGTCCACCTGTGCACAGGGGAGAAGGCTAGGAGAAGATGAGTGTAGAGATTTCTTACATGGCAGGTCCTGACGTGTAGTCCTTGACTTGGCTTGAGGTCGTGATCTTGGCTCATTGCAGGGCAAAGACGACAGATGACTCCGTGCCGAGCCATCAGTGATCCTAGCCTTTAAAGACCGCTGATTGGCACCTGCCGGTGTGCGCACAGCTGGTGGTGATGATGATGATGACGGCCCAGCGGCCGTCATGACAGTTTCTGTGGAATACTTAGGTCTAAACCCAAATTGCTGTGAATAAAGTAATTGGTTGGACTCTAAATGTTCTATCAATTGATCAGCAACAATCTTCTCCAAAATTTTTGAGACTACGGGCAATATGGTGTAAACAGAAATATGGAATATTAATAAATAATAAATATGATCAGGTATGAATTATTTAATTTATATTGATGTATTGGAATCTGAGCTCAAATCTCATTTCATATACATCAGAAAAGTTAATAACACTCGCAAGGGGCACCAGCTTCTATCTTTAAGAAGCAATTTGATCTTTAATTTCACTTTATACCTGTTTGATCACTCAATAAATTAATCAATCAGTCTCAAAAATTTTCCGTGAATTCGATACCTGGGCTTGAAACAGACTTAGAATGAAATAAATTCCCAACAACTTCTCATTTTTAAATATTTATTAAATGAAATGATGAACAGACATTGTAATTTCATTAATCAAATCAATCTAGTAAATGATAGATTAACAATATCAATATTTTCGGAACCAGGGTTAAACTGAGAGATGAATTTCTATCAGTTTGAGTTAACAGATTATTAAAAACAACGCAAATTTATGGAGAAAGTTTATATGAAGAAGTCCTAAATTAATCTTAAGAAAATAAAAACGGAATTTTAATGAAAAGAAGAGTTATGTTAAGGGCTTCTTAATTTGCATCTGATTAGATATACAAATTATTACCGAACCTCAGAAGTTTATTCAGCAGTTGAATTAAAGTTTGCAGCTCACGTGATTCTCGGTCGACGATGGTTGTGTCGTCGTCCTCAGCCCAAGATTTCGTGGATGTTAGGGGAAATATCTGCCCGCAGATATTTCAGGGTCCACAGTTCGACCTTTAAATTCAAGCGGTCGAAGGAGGCTGGATTCTGGGCTGTATGACCCAGAGTTGCAACTGGGCTCGGAGCCAGATGGTGACGCTTCTTCAGCGCGATGTGGGAGCTGCTTCTTTTCTTCCTGGTAGACAAGCCGCTGCAGAGGTCTTCGATAATAATTAGAAGATATCTAATCCGATTTCAAATTAGAAAAAAAAACTTTCGGACTTTAGATAAAAATAGTAGCTTCTGGTGGGTGCTTGGTCAAGAAAAATATTATAAAATAAAGTCAAGATTAAGTTTACATTAAAATCAAACAAACGGTGGTTTTACAGAAAGTTTAACAAAGAAAAAGTGATGAATAAAAATTGGAGTTTAACTCCGATTAAGAATTGAGCTCAAAGAAATAGGAATTCCTAGGTATTTAAGAGAAAAAGAAAAATACAAAGTTACATAAACAAATTACGAGTTATCTGCTCTGTGTTCAGAAAAGCGACATGTGGTCGAAGTCCTTTGTTCTTCCTTGCTGTGTGTAGACAATGGAGGAGATCAGAAAAAAGCGAGCAGCCGGAAAGAAATCCGGGGGAAAAAGGGGGAGGCGAGCCGGACAGAGGATCTGCCAAGAGTGTCTGGAGCAGAAGAGGGCTGACGAAAAAGAGGCTGAAGCCGGAGTCTCTCTCCTTTATATAAGCTCTGTTGAGTTTCGCGGGCTTCTGGCCTGACCGGAATCTCAGCCAATGAGCGTCCTTCGTGGGCGGGCTCGATGAACTTTTAGTCCAATGAACAAACAGTCTATTGTTCGGAGTCCTTTGGGGTGAAGAGTTGTCATGCAGAGATTGGCTGTTGGAGTCACATGTGATAGAGGCAAAACTCATACATACTGGAAGTTAATATTTCCCTTTATGTATTAAACTAAGATAACTTTAGTGATTAGTATAAATTATAAGCAGTGCTTCTAAATCAACATGCAGGAATAAACATTCATATAAACATTAGCATGCATATATATAAAATCACAGATTAATGCATTTCACACATATTGATTTTCCACATCAAAAACATCAGAGTCCATCTGCATTTTCATAGTTCTGAAAAGAATGAAGGTTTAGAATTGAGTTTGTAATAATGTACTTTTAAAGTTCACTGGTTAAATCCAGCATTTCCCAGAATTTAAGGAAATTTGTGGGTCTGTGTGGCCAGGTCTGTTGCATGTTTATGGGGGCAATAAAAGTGAAGCCGGACATTGGGGAAATTCCTTAGGCTGGTTTTAACAAAAGAAAGGGGATTTCAGCTGTGGCCTGGGGGAAGAAAATCCATTTCTTTGCGTTATTCCTGGGTGAACAAAAATGTCTTTAAGCAGAAAAATAATTGTTGCTGAGCCAAAGTGAGATGATGCTACAATGGCAACCGGCCTGTAGTTGCTTGCTAAGTCCTTGTCTCCCGACTTATAGACCGGGGTAATTACTGCTGTCTTCCAATTCTCTGGAAAGGTATTTGTCCTTATTGACAAGTTAACTAAATGAGTAATAGACTCCAACAGATTATTCTGGTGTTTCTTAATTAAGGCAGCATTTAAGTTATCAACATCCTTTGCCATAGAGTTATTCATTTTCACAATAATCTCTTTAACTGCATCACTGGATACCTCTTTAATGCAAAAACTGTTGTGAACATTAACATGTTCCTTAGAGGATTACTCAGGTGGTCTAAAATAACTTGCCAATTTATGAACGGATTCAGTGAAAAAACAGTTGAAGACATTGGCCATGGACTCATTACTATCAATGAGGTTATCATCTACCTTCAGACTACTTATTTTTGAATGCTTTTGTTTACTCGAATTTGTTAATCTATTAATGTGTTTCCAGAGTTTAGAACTGCTCCCACTGGCCTCCTCAATTAGTCTAAGGAAGTAATTAGTCTTAGCTTTCCAAAGCTCAGACACCACTTTGTTCCTTAGACTAGTGAAAATGAAATGGTCAGTGTTGGTTTTGGTGACCAGAGACCTTTTGAGAGCAAGATCTCTCTTTTTCATAAGCTGAAGAATGTCCTTATTAAACCATGGGAGGGAGCATTTCTTAGGTCTGCTTTTCCAGGTTCTTGTGTATTTACTAAGTAATGGCTATTTTTCACTAGCCCAGCACACCTCGCCACGTCTTGATTCACTTCGACACGGTTCGGCTCAGTTGTGTCTCCATTACAACCGTGTTAAGCTGGGGTGGGCGGGATTTCTATAACAGCGAGGCGGTGCCACACTCCCGTGACGTAAAACACGCGACCCAAGCAAAACATAACACATGCCTCATGGCGGCTGTATAAGACGACTCCTCGGTCTGTGGCTTTTTTCACCGTAAATGCCAAAAAGGACTGCCAGACATAGGTACAGGCAGCGAGATGAAACACTCTGGAATAGTTCTGCAGCTTCTGGGAGAGCCAAAGACGTGAGGATACAAACTAGGACATATATGACGGTAAACTAATGTTGCTAATGCTAGTTTGCTATAAGTACGTCGTACTACACTGTAACGTCTGCAAGTTATCACTGTTAGGTACTAAAATAAGTATGCTGTGTGTGTTTCAGATGGCTCTGTTGTGGGGAAATTACTGCTTCAAACGGTCGGTCTGGGCATTCAACATAGCCTGTCACTGATGTCAACACAGATTCACAAACGATCAGTGGTTATAGAGCTTAAGAATGTCTGTAGAAACGTTTATTTCCTGTGCAACAAATTGGTCTGATCTGCGTGAAAATCATGGAGAGACTGTTGAGACATCATGGACGTACCTGCTTCTGCAGCACTGAGTCTGAGGTGGTGTCATAGTAAAAAATGATCAGCTGACACAACTTGATCGCCAGGTTAAAAACTATATTAGCCACAAAATATATATTCAAAAAGTAAACAGCACTGAGTTACATATAATAAGATATATTTGACAGTTATGACGCATTTTAGGCCAAAACAAATTTGATCTAGGATTAAAAGCAATTAAAATAATGCAGTCACAAGGTTACATGGAAAATACTTGATTTACTAGATACATGTACTGTAGAAATATATATTCTCTGCATCAACAATGTACTATACATGCATTCATGTAGCATTGCACTGGGAAGTTTTTGCAAATGTCTCTTTTTTATATGTGAAGGTTACCACCATGTGGCACAAATTAAATACTGAAAGATTGGAAAAGCTAAGAACAATCCAGCAGTTTGAGAAATCACTTTTGGTTTGGTGTAAGTCTGTCAACAGAATTATGAACCATAAAGCAGTTTGTGTTAAAATGTTAAATCCCATTAAACCTAATCCAGGGGCTTCCAATCATGTGTCATGGAGGGCCAAGACCCTGCAGGTTCTCTCTTCTTCCCAGTCTCTTCAGCAGGTGTTCTCACTGATCAGCAGTCAGTGGAAGAAGTTCAGTGGAATCTGCTGTTGAAGACACTGGTTGGAGGTAAAGCCTGCAGGGTCTTGGCCCCCCATGGCACATGATTAGACACCCCCGCCCAAACCCATTATGATGAAGAGCAGATACTAATATGACCCAGAATTCCTCCATATACTGGTACTGTCACTAAAGTATGCAGGGTCTTCTGCGGTGGCACATCCGACAATACAGTCTTCAGTTAATGAAATAATTGTTTTGGTTACTTTTTTCTAAAAAATGAGCCATTATTTTCAAGGTCACCGATAAATCCTTTGTACAGTTGACTCTTTTCCCACCGGTGTCTTAACAGACAAAATAGAAAATCATGATGCAAACACATAAGTCACTAAATTGTTTATAACAATCATCAGCAAATTCCAGATTATTCAGAATGTGCAAAATTCAAACTGTAAAAAAATAAAAAATAAAAAATGGAATGGGTCACACATGCCAGCCGCGCTGCCTCACTGAGAAGCAACTGGATCGGCCCCTCGTACTGGTCCTGGTTCAGCAGATCTTCAGCCTGCATCTCTGTAAATAGTGAGGCAAGGTCCAGTTGGGGTGGACAGTTTCCCTCTTGCCTAGGCAAAAGACAAATGGGTAGGGGTTAATTAAAGCAAGTGTAAAACATATTTGGGAAATACACTTGTTGCTAAAAGCCAGTGGTGGAATGTGAATTAATGAATGAATCTTTATTTTGGATTGATTAAAAGTAAAGATTAAAAGAAAATAGAATAATAAAACAAAGGGGAAAAAATCTAACAAGTTCAAATTAAACAATAACTCCTCTGATTATACAGTTCAACACAGGTCATATGAAATGGGTGATGGCTGAAGCTGCAGCTTATATTGCCCACCCATATTCCATCCAAGAATTAAAAAGAAAAACAAAACAGGAGGGATTACAATTTGAATGTGACAATAAAACACTTTGTTGTTGTATGTAACCACAATTTTCATGTAGCTGCACTTCAGTAGATTTTACAAGGGCTGGGTTACATTTAAAATCATCTGTTTTTACTGTGGCCTCAGCAATCAGAATGAATTAATACATTCACTTGAATGGAATATAGTACTTTAACTGAAGGTGTGCATCACTGAGTATGGAGTCGCTCAGCCAAAATATGAAGTTTTTATCAATAAAAGTTTGTCTTGTCTGTAAAAGTGTCTCTTGTTGCTCTGGCTTCATGTGTGGGCGGTGTTTTGTACTAGCATTGCTAAAATATAAAAGGAAGCACTACAATGGGTCTCAAATATTTGTAATGTGTCCTGTTACTGCATGAGTTTATTGATAATAGACTATAAACTACACACATAAAGTAAATTATATTGACTACTGAACATCTCACATTCGCCAAAACATACAGTTATGAACATAACTCACAAAGGATCACACAAGTGATCTGACAAAAAAATAAATACATTAACAAGCGATTTATTTTACCGTTGACGTGCCATATTCACACAATCAAATAAATCTCAGTTCAGTCCCTTTTATATTAAGTGGAAATTGTGCTACTTTGGTTTTGACACTTTACCTATAAAAGCAAAGGATTTCAGTACGTTCCACAGTGGCGAGGTCCGTTGTGGGGCGGCTACTTTCCTCTTGCCTAGATGAATGACAGAAATGGATGGTGGTTAGGTTCAAGCAAGTTCAACACATATACAGGCACATCTCAAAAATTAGAATACCATGAAAAAATTCAATATTTTTGTCACTCATTTCAGAAAGTGAAACCCCTATATAGATTCATTACAGGGACAGTGATATATTGAAAGTGTTTATTTTAATATTGATGATTACGGCTACAGCCCGTATTAACCAACACCTCAGCGGCCAACATTTATATTTAAAAACTATTTTTAAACCCCTTGCACTCTGGTCAATTTCCCTAAAAATGCCAAAAAATAACGTACCCAAAGTAAATCGAAAGCTGTTCTTCAACCCTTTGCAGCATCTTCATGAGGTTGGTCTCATTTAAAAGAAAACACTTTGATTTTTTTGGCAAAACAGTCATAATCTCTTTAAGTGCTCCTGCCACTGAGTAACAGTCATCTAAACATACTGAACTTGAAGAAATTAAATTTTGCCTGGGTGTTTTTTTTTTATACAAATGCTTGCAAATAACACACAGCTTCAGATCCGGGCTGGAAAATGCAACGGAAATGTAGAACCAAGTGTTATCCAGCTGAGGTCAAAATTTTGTAAAAATACCACAAAAAATGAATATATTACACAGCTTTGTTCTCAGGTAGTTCCCAGGCATTTTTGAAGTGTGCCAAATTGTGCCAAATGGCACAGTTTGGAAAAACGTCTGTAACTTTTGAATGATTCAATATAGAAGCTTCATCTTGGGCTCTAATGAAAGGTGACACTCAGGGCTGTGTGTGTGTGTGGGGGGGGGGGGGTTGTTTATTCATTCATTCATGAATGAATGAACAAACAAGCCCCCACACACAAAGAAGCATGCCACGTAAAAAATGTGTTTTGTTTTTTTTTTTTACAAGAAAAAATAACCTACAGTGCACTAAAAATTATTCTAAAATATTTGTAATGTAGAAGATAACAACTCCCACCCCCCCACCCCCCCGCTATAGAGGACGGACATCGGCCATCGCTACATGACGGAACAGTCATGTGGCAATGTGGCGACCGCGGCGCACAGTCCCCGCGCCCCCCCCCCCCTTGCTACAGAAGAGTAGCGGGGGGGGGGGCGTTCACGGTCCGGACGCGGCACACAAACCGTGTACCGCGGCGCACAGTCCCCGTGGTCCATGCCCCCCCCCCCCCCCCGCTACAGAAGAGTAGCGGGGGGGGGGGCGTTCACGGTCCGGACGGAGCGCACAAACCGTGCACCGTGGCACACGGACTTCGGACTTCGTGTGTCGCACAGTTGTAATTTACCGATCGGTCAAAAGTCATTTTTGATTACAATTTTCAGGGATAAAGAATAATTTAGCTTATAACACTTAACTGTCCACAACAGCATGTGGACAGTCTATGATGACCATGGAAGAGAATCCTAAACATCTACTCTGCTGGGACAGCACCGCCTGTGGCTGAACAGGCCGATGCGCGAATGGCAGTCCCTGTCACACAGGTCGCACTTGTGGGTGGTCTCCGTGCTGCTGGGTCTGTGGTGGTTCTTCCTGCGGGTCCTTTTTTCATCTGCTGCAGCAGTCAGTCTCTCTTCACCCAGCCTTACACAAAACAGCTTTCGAACTTCTGTGCTTCAATTGGCTCGTTGTATTCGTAGCCGTTGGTAGGCGGGTCCTTCTTGCTAGGTTTTCAGTCATTGGTTCTTCAAGGTTTCAGAAACCCAATTCAAGGCTCTTATTAGTCGAATCAGAGGTCAATCACATCTAAACCAATCAAAGCACTCCTTTGGCTTTTTGTTTGCGGCTGTGTCTGTAGTGGAAGAACGGAAATGCAGCTTTTTTTTTCAGTGCCTCCTTGGACGCAGCACCCTCGTGCGCTCTAGGACACAGAGACGTGCCCGCCCGTGGTACACCGGAGTGCAAGAGGTTAAAGTTAATTTTATGTAATATTCTAATTTTTTGCCAAACTGAACTTGGGGTTTTCAGGGGCTGTAAGCCGTAATCGTCAAATTTAAAATAAATAAACGCCTGAAATATATCACTGTCTGTGTAATGAATCTATATAATATACAGATTTCTCTTACTGAAATGAGTGACAAAAAATATTGAAGTTTTTCATGGCATTCTAATTTTTGGAGATATACCTGTATTCGGGAAATACACCTGTGAAAGTCAGTGGTGGGATGTGACAAAAATGCTTTGTTTCCCTGACAAGCACTGCAGGATCCATAGAATAGGTGTGTAGGTCTATTCTGACGCTTTAGAAAATTATATGAATGACTTTATAAATCACTGGTTTGAAAAAGCACCTTTAATATGTTGAGATTTCGGCTCCTGTGGTCCATTTCACCAGTATCCACAATACAAACACTGAGGGAGGCTAACCCCTGGCATGTGGAAACATATTCTAGCATTAAATTGCACACAATTTAATGCGCAGCACCAAAGTGCAATACGTACACAAACCAGGACTTTAACCAGGATTAACATATTTCATCGTTTTGCTCCCACAAGCGAATACTTAGGAGAAAACAAGCTCGAATCAGCAGTTGGTACTAGCTAGCTACTAGCTAAAACTCGTTAGCCAGCACAGAACGGCGCTGTATGGCTCAAAAAAAGTGAGCTTACCACCAACAGGATAAATAAGCGAATAGATGCACATTATTACAAATCACTCACCATCGATGGTTCTCTCACGTTTGTCTTTAGCTTGTCCGTAGTCCAGTTCTATGCTGGGCTGCATCTTTATCGGTCCGGGTTGCTCCTCTCACTGTGGATCTGCCACCAAGCAGAAAAAACTCTGCACCTCTTCGCTGGACCACGGTGTAGAGTTCCGCAAAACCTACAACGCTGTCTGTATTAATATTGTATTTACTCCATGACCAAGTTAGTCCGTGAAATATTGCAAATGGCGGTCATGTAGATTCATCAGAAGACGGTCGCTTTCGTGACGTTACGACCTGACCAATCAGCGGCGACCAGGCTGTTGACGTCACATCTCGCCACGACTCACCACGGTTGTACCCTGCCCTCGAGCAGGCATGAAAATAGCGCCTGTTAAACCATGTTGGGGCTAGTGGAAAGAGCTACAAAGCGTGCTGAGCTGTGCCGTGTTGGGCTAAGCGGGGCTAGTGGAAAAGGGCCTTAAGTTGCTTAAGGTTGACATAAAATTACTGACACTACTCTTTAAGTTCGACACTTTGGTTACATTCTCCCAATTTGCATTCATTAAGTCCTGTTCAAAGTGAGCCATGTTTGATTTAGAAATACCTGTTGTGAACCTAGATTGATTTTCATTTTTAATATGGTGGACAAGGCGTTGTTTTGATAGCTTTCTTACAACCAGCGTCATGTTGTGATCTGAAAGTCCAGTAATCAAATTATATGTTTTTATGACTCTCTCTGGCCTATTAGAGAAAATCAAGTCAATAAGAGTTTCAGATGTCCTTGTGATACGGGTGGGTTTATCAATTAATTGTTCATATCTAAATTTCCCTGTAGCTGATTTCAATTTGCCTTTGGTACTTTTATCCATCCAATTAATGTTAAAATCACCGAATACAATACATTCATTACATTTATCACAGATGGAAAGAAGACTCTTGAATTCATTGTAAAACTTAGCACCATGAGATGGGGATTATAGACTACAACAATGCTAAAATTCATATTTGGTGATAGAATTACATTAAGTCCCAGGCACTCCAAATTTATATTCAGTTCAAGTTCGACACATTTAAGACATTCCCTTATATAAATTAGGACACCCCCTCCTTTGCTTGAGATTCTATCATTTCTATAACATAACTAGAAAAGCACTCGGAGAGCGCAGACCTCCGCCAAGCGGCACAGTTTCCCCCATACAGTGTTTGTGTGTACGTTTTCAGATTCCCTGAGCATGAAAAGATATGACTAGCAATTGGATTCACAATGATTATTTGTTTATTTGACATGGACAGTGCAATAAACAGACAATTAATGAATGACAATCAATGTGATAGTGATAGGATTAGTGGTTCAGTAGTGTAAAACGGGGCTATAAGGGACGGGGGGTTAATAAGGGACACTTTTCTGGGAAATGTTTTAAATGTAATTCTGCTTTTTTTATTTTGAGCAGGACGCTGAGTTGTGTTGTTATTGTCAAATATCCACGAATCCTTCATCAAATCTAGGCGGAAGCAAAATTAAAAAAAGCAGAATTACATTTAGAAAAGTGTCCCATATTACCCCGCCGTCCCTTATAGCCCCGTTTTACGGTTGTAAAAGCATTGCCTCCTTGGCGGAGGTAATAAACTGAAGTGTTGGTGTGTCCATCTCCTCCACTGACGGATGCAGATTGGTTAGACAGGTTGCCGTGGGTTTTATATTATATTGGGGTTGCGCTCCGTGGCAAAACAGAATTTAGAATCTTCCCCGGCAGAGAGGTCGTTTTTACGCAGCGCCTATAGCTGGGCGGGAAATTTGTGGCAAATAATCGGGCGGCGGACAGGTGGCCGTGTCAGGTTTTGCAGCGTGGCGCAAAAACAGGCACGCTGGCGGGCCCAGGCCAGCAGTGTTTTCCGCGTGCTTTTGTGCCTAAAACGTTGAAGAACGCGGAGTTTGTGTTGGTCATACACGACGACCAGCGCAATGTGCGCAGCGCCTATGGCTGGCACAGGCACGCTGGCGGGCCCAGGCCACCAGTGTTTTCCGCATGCTTTTGTGGCTAAAACGTTGAAGAAGGCGGAGTTTGTGTTGGTCAGACACGACGCCCACCGCCCTCCATTGCGCCTGCGCACATGTTGAAAATGGCCGTATGTCACAGTGTGGAAAAATGCTTTAAAAAATTCCTGTATGCAGACGGTGATGCGGATCATCCCCAAAATTTAATCAGTTCTTCCTTGTACCATTTCCAACAATGCCTGAAAATTTCATTGAAATCCGTCCAAAACTTTTTGAGTTATCTTGCTAACCAACAGACAAACAGACAGACAGACAGACAGACAAACAGACAAACACACAGACAAACACACAGACAAACCCCGGCAAAAACATTACCTCCTCCTGGCCTTTCGGCCTGGCGGAGGTAAATATCCTGGTATACTGACTAGATATATGGTATACTGACTAAAAAAAAACAACTTCCAGCGCCACAAGAGTCGGCTGCCTTTTGCAACAGCGGCTCAATTCTGAGTTTTTTTCTTTCTTTCTTTACACCTGGAATTTCCCCGTTGTGGGACTAATAAAGGCTTATCTTATCTTATCTTATCATTTGATGCATTACAATTCAACCAACTTTCAGAGATACATAGAAAATCCAAATTAGACTCAATAAGCATATTCCGTATCTGATCCATTTTTGGTAATATGCTTCTAATATTTAGATGACCTCCTAGCAAACCTTTAGATTTGGATTCTGGGTTCCAAATAACTTGTGCGTGGTTTACCGTTTGGAAGAGCTTGTGCTCTCTCTGTTTTGACGATGCGCGTTGATAGGAAGTCCTTTTGTCCCTCACGGGATTCCGGTGTTGTTTACATTCTGTCCCAGGTAAGTCAATGTGATTACTGTCTGATAATACATGAATGTGAACCCCAGGACTCACCCTAGTGACAAAAGCAACCACCCTGGATTCTTCCAACCCTGCAAGTAAGCGGGAATCACTGGATTGTGGAGAAGTGTGGGAAGGACGAGGCTGAGTTTATTTCTCAGGTTCAGTTTTATTCACATCACATTCTCCAACATTCCAAAGCAGTAAGAGACTGTAACCCCCAACATCTGTCCGTTTTATACCCCCGGACATCAAAGCACAAAGTCACATTGTCTTTAAATCCCAAACACAATGCATCCCCCTTCAGGCCTTCTCGCCTCCACCTAAAATCCCGGTGGTCAGGAAATCCCTCACAGTCATCTCTTTGTATACCAAAAGGCCAGATCTCACATCCTCCTATTACCCCTAGGAGGTCCAGACCTTTTGTTCCTCTGAGACATGAAGCCACAATAAGCATACAGTAATATACACGTGAGCATATGAAAAGCAATATACATGTGAGCATATGAAACCACATATGTGCACCACATAACCCCCCCCCCCCAAACGTCTAAGATGGAACAACATAACCACAGATTGCATGTCATAATAAAATCACTACACATCAGTCCACATGCTGTCTTGGCCGCAATCTTCTGCCGTATCTGCTGCAGGTAGGCTTAACCACCTCCGCGGCATCCTCCTGCTGTGGAGCTGCTGTCTGAGGATTAAAACTCTTAGTCAATCTCTGTGGGTGTTCTGGGGAATGCTCTCTAGGGGGTCTGCCCCGCCGAGGGGCCTTCGCCAACTGCACAGCTTAGTCAGCCATCACAAAAGTGGGTTTGAGCCTGTTTATGCCAATCATTTCTTTTCTGCCCCCCAAATCTAGCAAAAAATGCTTATCACCTGTTTCTAGCACTCTAAATGGTCCATCATAAGGCGGGTCAGCACGGCTGGGCGGTGGGGCATCATGTCTGACAAAAACAAACTCCGCATTTTTTAAAGCCCTTAGGCACAAAACACGTGGAAAACTGTGTGAACAGGGCCAGGTAGCGTGCTCGGGCCCCTGCTATTCTGTAAACCGCTGAGCCGGGGGACACTCTGGCGCTGGATTGTCAGGGAGAAATTCCCAGCAGCTGAAGTGGCTGTGCGAACATCTAGCTCCGCTGGGGAGGCTTCTAAATCCTCTTTAGGCGCAGAACGCAACCCCAATAAAACCCATGGTAGTTTGTCAACCCAATTTGCATCTGTAAGCGACGCTCTGAGAGCCGCCTTCAGCGACCTGTGAAAACGTTCGCATAACCCGTTAGCCTGCGGGTGATACGCGGTCGTGCGGTGGATCGTTGCCCCCAGGCTGCGGGCCATCGCTGACCAAAGTTCGGAAACAAATTGAGGGCCTCTGTCAGACGTAATATCCGACGGGACTCCAAAATGTGCTACCCATGCCGTTAAAAAAGCGCGCGCCACCTCCTCGACTGTGGTTGACGACAGGGGAACCACTTCCGGCCAGCACGTGGTGCGGTCAACCATTGTCAGAAGATGTGTGCACCCTTGCGAGGGCGGTAGGGGGCCTACGAGGTCCACGTGGACATGATCAAACCTTTTAGCTGGGATATGAAATGGCTCCAAGGGAGCTCTCGTGTGTCTATGAACCTTGGCCCGCTGACAAGCCATGCACTCTCTAACTCCACTCTCTAACTTGTTTGCGCAGGCTCGGCCATACAAATTTCTCTCCTACCATTTTGACCGAAGCGCGCACTCCCGGGTGTGCCAGAGAATGGATCGAGTCAAAAACGCGGTGGCGCCACGAGGCCGGAACCACAGGACGCGGTCGCCCCGTGGAAACATTGCACATTAGGGGGGGCATACCGTCTTGCAGCACCCTGTTCTCCAGCCTTAACCCTGTTGGTCCAGACTGGAGCACGCGCGCACGTCCGCATCGCCGCCCTGCTCCGCGGCCATGGCTGCGTAATCTATCCCTACGCGGACTGGGGCCACCCGCACTTCTGCATCGCTACCCTGGTCCGCGGCAATGGCTGCAAAATCTACCCCTACGCGGGCTGGAGCCGCCACGGCACGCGAGAGGCAGTCTACCACTACATTAAGTTTACCCGCTACATGCTGGATATCAGTAGTGAACTCCGAAATCGCGGCCAGCTGTCTCTGCTGCCGGCCCGACCAAGGTTCTGAAATCTTGGCCATCGCGAAAGTCAGCGGCTTGTGGTCAACGAACGCGGTGAAACGGCGTCCCTCCCACCAGAACTGGAAGTGACGAATGGCCAAGTGGATAGCTAACAACTCCCTGTCGAATGCGCTGTATTTTCGCTCACTATCGCGCAAAGTCCTGCTGAAAAATGCCAGCGGTTGCCAGGCTCCGGCCACATACTGTTCCACAACCGCCCCTATGGCCACATCTGACGCGTCAGTAGTGAGCGCCATGCAGGCCGTTGGGACTGGGTGTGCTAACAACGTAGCGTTTGCCAGGGCTGTTTTGACTTCAGAGAATGCGCACTCTCGCTCTGAAGACCATTTGATTTTATTTGTGGGTTTTTGTTTTTTTAGTGCAGCGTACAATGGTTGCATGAGCTGCGCCGTGCGGGGGAGGAAACGGTTATAAAAATTCACCATTCCCAAAAACTCCTGTAACGCTTTGACCATTTGTGGCTGGGGAAAATTTGTCACCGCGCGCACTTTGTCAGGCAGAGGAACCGCTCCCTCTGGAGAGATGCGATGCCCCAAAAAATCAATATGCACCACCCCGAACTGGCAATTCACTGGGTTGATTATTAGCCCGTGCTCTGCCAACCTCCGGAAAACTGCCGTGAGGTGGTTTTCGTGTTCGTCTTCGGACGCGCTGGCTACCAAAATGTCGTCCAGGTAGACGAACACGAAAGGGAGATCACGCAACACCGCGTCCATCATGCATTGGAAAGTCTGCGCCGCGCCTTTAAGCCCAAATGGCATGCGCAAAAACTCAAAAAGCCCGAAAGGAGTTATTACCGCTGTTTTGGGTATGTCCTTAGCGCGCACTGGGACCTGGTGATAACCGCGTACCAAGTCTATCTTAGAAAAAACGTGCGCCCCCGCCAAATGAACTGAAAAATCTTGGATATGTGGGATTGGGTAGCGGTCGTGTGCTGTAGCATTGTTCAGCCTGCGAAAATCACCGCAAGGCCGCCACGAGCCATCAGCTTTCGGGACCATGTGAAGCGGTCAAGCCCATGGGCTCTTTGAACGTCTGATGATGCCCAATTTTTCCAGGTTGGTGAACTCCTCGCGCGCTATGGTCAGTTTAGCTGAATCCAAGCGCCGAGCTTTTGCAAAAACGGGCAGTCCGGTGGTAGTAAAAAAATGCTCCACCCCGTGTTTAGCCACGGTCGCCGAAAACGTTGGAACCGTGAGTGCTGGAAACTGAGTGAGGAGTGTGTGGAACTTACCACCTGCAGCTGTGACATTGGCTTGTGCTGTTGGCGGGGCCACTCGCGCTGTACAGGGAATAGAATAAAAAGAGAGTGCATTAACCAGGCGTCTGTTAGCAAGATCGACCAACAAACCATGTGAGCACAAAAAATCAGCACCTAACATGTTGAAATTGACTGCCGCTATGACGAAAGTCCACTCGAATGCACGGCCGTGTAAAGACAGACACAGAGTCCTCTCCCCAAAGGTCTTAATCGCCGAGCCATTCACTGCTGACACCCCGGGACCACTGGAAGGCGCCAGCCGATCAGCGTAGGAAGGTGTGATGAAACTCAGCTGGGAGCCTGTGTCCACGAGGAAGTGCCTTCCCGAACGCACGTCCCTCAAGTAGAGCAGCTTGTTCTCCTCTCGGAGAGCCGCAGCTGCTACCGACTCCCGGTCCTGGCGTTTCCCGAGCGCTTGAAATGGCACGGTGGAATGCACTTGCGTGCCTTCTTGGCGAAACGGCGATGGTAAAAGCAAAGAACGTCGTCTGCTCCTTGTCTCCTGGCCCCCGCCGCCGCCGCCGTCGGTGAGTCTGGTGCTGCAGCCTCTGGCCCCCTGCCATCTCCGGATGTTGCACCCAGCTCCGCTGCTGGGTGCAACAGCAGCGGAGACGCCAATTGACGCCGTCAATTGGCGTCAACGAGTCGCTGCGCCTCCTGGCCCAGCTCGTGGTAGTCTCGTCGGGCCAGCAGCGGTGAACTGGCCAGGGTCACTGTCACCGCTGGCGGTAGGGTCCTGAGGAAAAGGTGGGTGAAAATGAAGCCATCATCTTCGGAGTCTCTCAGACTCAACATCTTCGCCATCAGGTCTGCAGGTCTGTCGCCCTCACATTCAGTCAGCTCCAGGAGCCTCTCTGCTCGCTCTTCCACCGAAGGGGTGAAATAACGGATGAGTGCAGCCTTCAACGTGCTGTACTTGTCGTCGTCTGGCGGGTGGTTGATCAGGCTCCTCCCACCCGCCCTGGGCTGTGTGGTTGTCCAGCTTTGCAACCACATGGTAGAACTTTGTGGCATCCTACCCAAAATCCTCCGAAGATGGAACTGTGCCCTCGACTGCGTTAAACCAGGAGGCGCGGATTGTTCTGCCAGAAGTCCGGTAGCTGAACTGTGGCTGCATTAGTTTGGCTGGCTCCCGACGAGTCTGGCCGGGAGACTCGTCTCCCGCTCATGAACCGTCTTCGGGTCAACCCCAGTGTGGAGAAGTGTGGGAAGGACGAGGCTGAGTTTATTTCTCAGGTTCAATTTTATTCATATCACATTCTCCAACATTCAAAAGCAGAAGAGAGTGTAACCCCCAACATCTATCTGTTTTATACCCCCGGACATCAAAGCACAAAGTCACATTGTCTTTAAATCCCAAACACAATGACTTCCGGGAAGATGGCGGAGAGACATAACGCTTAAACAGAGAGCTCTCCCTAGCCGGATTAAAAATCATCGGTAAATGGCCAACTCGACATAAGCGGATCAATAAACTAAGGGATGAAAACACGAAGGAGCCGGGCACAAGGACAAAAGCAGAGTAAAATTAAAGAATTCCTCTTCAACAACGCAGGAGAAACCGCTGAACACGGGGCCCAAAAAAACGAGGTGACCGCAGCAGAGAAAATGGAAGACACAAAACTCGATACCATAAACACTGGCATCACCAGTTTGGGTAAAGAGTTGAGAGACTTCAAACGGCAGCTACAACAGGATTTAGCGGCTCTTAAGGAGGAGCTGAAAAAAGAGATTAAGGAAGAAATTATGGGCCTCCGAAGAGAAATGGAGCGCAAGCTAGCAGAAAACATGGAGGAGCTGCGCTCCCAGCGGGCGTGTATGACAGAAGCGCAGGCCCGAATATCAGAGCTGGAAGATTGGAATAGCGAGGCAAGCGAACAGCTGCAGACCCTGACGGCACAAATGCAGAGGATGCAGGAGAAAGTAACCGACTTGGAGAGCAGGTCCAGACGGGGCAATATACGCATCTTCGGGATCCCGGAGGGCATTGAAGGCAACTCGATGACGAAATTCATGGATCAGTTCTTAAAAAAAGAGCTGGAACTGCCCAGCGAAGCGGATCTGCAGATTCAACGAGCGCACAGAGCCTCGGCACAGAACCCGAACCCACGCTCTACACCCAGGTCAGTTGTGGTAAACTTTCTGAAATATGATGTAAAGGAAAGAATCCTGACACGAGCGTGGAAAAAAAAGATACGAATCGGCGACAAGCAGATATTCTTTGATCATGACTACCCGGCGGAAATTGTGCAGCAGCGGAAGAAATATGCCAACATTAAAAAAACGCTGAAAGAAAAAAAATTAGATTCCAAACGCCGCTAACGAAGATGAGGATTCATTGGGAGAACGGCGTAAGAACCTACAATACAGCCAGAGAGGCAGCGCAGGACATGATGGAGCGGGGCCTTGAGGTGTATGTGCCGGAGGAAACGGTAGGAGCAGCGGAGGCCCTGAACGCATCACGACAGCCGGAGTGGAGGCGAGTGAACGGCAAAAGACGGGGGGAGACGTGGCGCAGCGGGCCCAGGAAAGACTACAAGGCTTTCAACTGAAAGCCTAGATTATAACAAAGATTAAGAAAGACACAGAAGAAATGAAGGCCAAGAAGACAAGGTAAAAGAGAAACAGACGGCTAGGAGAGGTTTAAGTGATATTTGTTGGACATTTCTAGACTAATGACTATTTCTTGGATAGTAAATACAGGTCTAGGGAGGGCCCTACACTCGGTGAGGACAATCCCTCCACCCACCAACAGGGACCAGTGGGCAGAAGAAAGGCCCAAAGTACGGAGGTCGAGATTTTTTAATGTGTTTTTATATAAATATGTGTTATTTTTGTTGTTAAAGGGGCTAGGAGCACAAGTTAAAAAAATGGAAAAAACATGATTATGGGTAAAAATCTTAAGATAATAACACTAAAACGTGAATGGTCTGAACTCACCCTGTTAAAAGGGGAACGAATAATAAGAAAATTCAAGTAAGAAAAGCCGAAATTATATTTATGCAAGAGGACACCATTCTGAGCAAGACAGAACATGAGAAAACTAAAGAGATTTGGCTATAAGAACTCCTACTACAGTTCATTTAAGGGAGGAAACTAAAAGGGGGGTTATGATACTAATCTCAAATAAAAACAATTTGAATGAGAACAGGAAATCCAGGATAAGAAGGCAGGTATGTAATAATAAAGGGTTAGCATAGATGGAATGCAGATCACATTAGTGAGCATCTATGCCCCACAGAAAGTGACAAGGGTTTTTTTCAACATCTGTTTGATCTATAGCAAACACTCAGTGAAGGAGTCCTAATTTGTGGAGGAGACTTAAATGCTGTCATGGATCATGAAATTGATACAACAAGTGTTAAGTAGACAAAAAAACATGTAACAAAATTCATAAGAACCTCACTGGCAGAAAAGGGTATGGTAGACATTTGGAGGGACCTGCACCCCACTCGAAAAAGACTATACACATTATTCAGCAGTCCATAAAGTACACTCTAGAATAGATTACTTCCTATGAATGAAGATGACAGACACAGGGTGAGAAATTGTTGATTGGAAGGGGCAGAAATATCAGATCATAATCCTATATACATGGAAATAAATTTAAACAATAGAAAACGACAAACCAACATGGAAACTTAATGTAGGACTGTTAACTGATGATAAAATGAAAGAAAGAATAAAAGTAAACATAAATGAATATATCCAAGAGAATGACAATGAAGAAGTGGACCAACAATACTATGGGATGCACTAAAAGCCGTGTTAAGAGGTAAATTAATTGTTTGAAACAGGAAAAGCAAATAAGACTAAACTGGAAGCATATGAACAAAGATGTGAGAGACTGACGGGAACTAGAACATAAACATCAAAGCCACCAAATGACCCCAAAAATATATCAAGAAATTAAAGAAGAAAAAATAAAGATAAAAGAAACACAAATGGATGAAATTGAAAGGAAAAATAGATATCTAAAAGCAAAAATAATATGAAACGGGACCCAAAAGCCACAAAAACTGCTGGCAAAACGGTTAAGGAAAACAACAAACAATGAATAATGTATATAAGATTAAAGACCCCACCACAATAAAACCACAGTTAACCCAGAAAACATCGAAGGAAAATATTCCCATATTTCTACCCAAAACTATACTCGCAACCTGAAGAAACAAATACTAAAGATATTAAAAAATTTCTAGGCACATTGGACTTGCATCCAATAGGAATCAACAAAATGAAAAGCTAACAGCAGAAATAACAACACAAGAGATTAGAGATGTGATTAAGTCCCTTAAAAACGGTTAAATCACCAGGTAGTGATGGATACCCCATCTGAGTTTTATAAACTGTTTATAGAAGAACTCACGCCACAGCTTCTAAAGTCATTTAAATTGGACGTTGAACAACAACAAAATACCTCCATCATGGAACGAAGCCCATTATTTCAGTCATTTTAAAGCCAGGGAAAGATAGAGAACAATGCGGAAACTATAGGCCAATCTCTTTATTAAATGTGGATTATAAAATATATACAACAATTATATGTAAACGAATAAAGACATTCTTGACGGAAATTGATAGAAGATGATCAAACTGGTTTCATAGAGGGACACCAAACACATGACAATATCAGGAGACAATACATATACTTAATCAAATACATAAAGAAAAGAAAAGCGCAGTAATAATGAGTTTAGACGCAGAAAAAGCATTTGACAGGGTTTAACTGGAAATTCTATATAGTGTGTGGAACGCTTTGGAATTTAACGAAAAATCAGTACAATGCATAAGGGACACTGTATCAAGAACCTGTGGCAAGAATCAAGATAAACGGTAGCTTAACAGACAAAGTAAAATCTACAAAGATCACTAGGCAGGGATGCCTGCTTATCGCCCAACCTTGTTTGCTCTGTTCATAGAGCACTGGCTCAAGCGATACGACAAAATAAGAAATTAAAAGGTGTTGTAACAAAAAAGGGGGCGGAACACAAGATTGGGCTATTTGCAGACGATATTATAGTTTACCTTGAACACCAGATGAATCAATAAAGGAAATGGATGAACTTGATAGAAATTTTGGAAATTATCAGGATACAAGATAAACATAACAAAAACACAAATACTGAATTCCACTATAACCCCTTCTACAACCAGATAACCTGATAAGATCAAATAAACTGGAACCAAAAGAAATAAAAATACCTTGGAGTGAACATACCTAAAGATCTAAGCCAAATCTATAAGCAAACTATGATAGGTTGGAACAAGAAATAAAAAAAGATATTGATAGATGGTCAATCTTAAATATGGATCTGAATTCAAAAATTGAGACAGTCAAAATCAGCATACAACCTAGATTACTTTACCTCTTCCAGGCTATACAACAGAGATTCCAGATGCCCAATCTCAAGTGGGACAGGATGATATCGAGATTTGTTTGGGGAGGTAAAAAACCCAGAGTGAATATAAAAACTTCAGTTACAAAAGAGAAAGGAGGCATGGGCTAACCGAGAGTCTAAGGAATATTACTACTCAGCACAAATAAGATATATATATGTTAGTGCGCAGAGGGATAATGAGGCAAAATGGAAAGAAATGGAAAAGGAAAATTGAGGGACTCCCAGTACAAAGCATAATAGGAGATAAAGATGCATAAAAGCAAATCAAACCAATAGACCAATCACTAAATTTACTTCTAGAACTGTGGTATAAAATAGTACAAAAGTATAATATAAAGGAAGACATAAAACTATTGAAAATGGTAGCATTTGGACCAGTCAGTTTGAACCGGCAACAAACAAGATAGGGGATACAAAAATCTGGTGAACAAGGGAATCACAGCATGGGGCAATATCGGAAAAAAAGCTCTCGGGAGCTCTTGTAAACATCAGGAGAAAATTTAAACTAGAAAGATCGGAATTCTTCAGATATCTGCAGAATGAGAGACTATTATATGAAGAAGATTAGGCATAACCTCCAACAGATGTGAGCGAGATTATACAATTCATTTTAAGCTCATATACAGGAAATAAAACAAGAATTATTTCAAAGCTATATCAGAAACTTATGGCAAACAATCATTCAAGTAACTATATAAAGGAGAAATGGGAGAAGAAAGAGCTCAATTTAAACATAACAGAAGAAAGCTGGCAGGAAATATGGAAAACCACCAACATCCGTCAACAAAATCAAGAACATGGAGGGAATTTGGATGGAAAAACCTGATTGCTTTTCTCATTACACCCACAGATTCAAGGAAAGTATACAAATACCCAATCTATACTGCTGGAGGGGATGTGGGGCTCAAAATGCAGGACCACTCGCATATGTTTTGGAAATGCTGCAAAATCTCTTCATTCTGGAAATCTATACAATGTGACAATACAGAGGATATTAGGATATAATATCAATGAACCTGTAACTTGATGTACCTATGTGATCTTAAAAGAGACAATGTTATACAGGCTGAGGGACAGATATCTAGTTAAATCTTGTTGAATGCACTGTAAAAAAACAATCACAAAAAACTGGCGATCAGAAGTTCTTCCTGACCAAGAACAATGGACTGACATTATTGAGGACATACGTAAGATGGAAAAATAACAATATCGACAAGCATGCAAGAAGGACTATGGGAAAAAAATGGCGGGAAATGGACACACTACAAAGTGCAACAACGAGACAGATATTGAAGAATAACCAAAGACGCTGGAAAAACCAGAAGAATTAAGAGATGGGAAACTAAAAACTTGATGCTCAAACATTTGTCCCCCCCCCTTTTTCTTTTTTCTCCTTTTTCTTTTTTACTCTAGCCCCTTTGTTTTTTTTAAATGTAGACTGTGATCTGAATGCAATATATATAATGAAAAATGAATAAAAATCTTAAGTTACAAAAAAATCCCAAACACAATGCATCCCCCTTCAGGCCTTCTCGCCTCCACCTAAAATCCCGGTGGTCAGGAAATCCCTCACAGTCATCTCTTTGTATACCAAAAGGCCAGATCTCACATCCTCCTATTGCCCCTAGGAGGTCCAGACCTTTTGTTCCTCTGAGACGTGAAGCCACAATAAGCATACAGTACTATACACGTGAGCATATGAAAAGCAATATACATGTGAGCATATGAAACCACATATGTGCACCACAGGATAACATTTTCATTGGCATTCCTCCGGGATGCAACACCGGTCGCCTCGCAGCTGTAGCGCCAGAGCCCAGACGGTTCAACACGCCATCTCCAGCATCAGTGGTGGAACATGGCCGATCATCCATCCATGCTTTTTCCTCCAGAACCCTCCGACGGAACTCCTCTTCGGCCAGTCGACCATCACAGGCAGCGTTCGCAGGGGTTCCACAGATGACACCAGGCACCAAATCCCGGGTAAGTTTCAGGGATAATGATGTTGGTTGAAGGGGACCAATTGGTGATTCTAACAGCCTCGGAGTCAAAAACTCCATGCTCGGGGTGGAGATTTGCGTGGTTGCAGAAATCGCTTGTTGATGGATAGGTCCAGGGTTGAGATGAACGTCCCCTGCTAGAAGTAACAGCAGTAGTAGAGTTTGTATGTCTGCTTGCAGTATGTCTTCTTGTACCGGTAGTTTTGCGTGATGGCTTAAAAATCTGAGCTCGGCCATCATAAAGAACATGTGAAAAGATTGCAGCGTAGCCATATCCTAACCAGTTCAGCCGCTGTTTTTCTGATAGATACCAAGTGGATCCTCGATAATATAATAAGATAAGATAAGATAAGATAAGTCTTTATTAGTCCCACAACGGGGAAATTCCAGGATTGCAACAGCACAGGGATAGCAACACTCAGAGCAACAATCAGAAGGCAAGAAAAAAAAACAAGCAAGCAAGAGCAGCTAATATACATATGT
The DNA here is from genome assembly GCA_020510985.1 of Pholidichthys leucotaenia. NCBI lineage: Eukaryota > Metazoa > Chordata > Actinopteri > Cichliformes > Pholidichthyidae > Pholidichthys > Pholidichthys leucotaenia. The sequence continues at coordinate 4,848,752 of CM035836.1, forward strand.
ACATATTACTATAAAATATATATATACACACACACACACAGACACACAGTGCAGAGCATTGTAGCTGGATGGAATAAATATATGAATATATGAACACACAGTGCAGAGCATTGTAGCTAGATGGAATAAATATGTAAATATATAAACACCCACAGTACGGAGCAATGTAGCTAGATGGAATAATATGTAGATATATAAAAACACAGTGCGGAGCATTGTAGCTGGATGGAATAAATATATGAATATATGAACACACAGTGCAGAGCATTGCAGCTAGGTGGAATAAATATGCAAGTATATAAACACATACAGTGCGGAGCAATGTAGCGAGATGGAATAATATGTAGATATATAAAAACACAGTGCGGAGCATTGTAGCTAGATGGAATAAATATATAGATATATAAATATAAACACACCCAGTACTGAGCATTGTAGCTAGATGGAATAAATATGTAAATATATAAACACACACAGTGCAGAGCATTGTTGCTAGGTGGGATGAAACAGCATAACCGTCTATTTAGTTATCCTACATGGTATGATTATGTGCCCATACATATTCTCACCCTCCATAGCGACCGGTATGTTCCTAGTTGTATGCCGGAGAGGACCATTGTGTAAGTCTATTGCATCTTTTGCATTCAAAAAAACTATTAGTTTGTTACGTCTTTTTGCTATCTCTGCGAGCAGCCCTGCTTAGGTTGTACAGTCTGACAGCCGTTGGTAGGAAGGACCTACGAAACCTCTCGGTTGTGCACCTGGGATGATGTTAGTCTGCTGCTAAATGAGCTCCTCAGTGCATCCAGTATGTCCTGCATAGGGTGGAACTCGGACTCCAGCAGAGATGACAGTTTAGCCACCGTCCTTCTCTCTCCTATCTCCTCCATCGGATCAAGGCGCTGCCCAAGGACAGAGCTAGCTTTCTTAATCAGTTTGTTCAGTCTCTTCCTATCGGCTGCAGTAATGCCACTGCCCCAGCAGACCACTTCAAAAGTGATGGCTGATGCCACCACCGTGTCATAGAATGACTTCAGCAGCGCCCCTTGTACACCAAAAGACCTGAGTCTCCTCAGCAGGAACAGCCTGCGCTGTCCCTTCTTGTAGAGTGCGTCAGTATTGTGTGACCAGTCTAGTTTATTGTTCAGATGAATACCCAGGTACTTATAGGATGTCACCATCTCGATGTCTGTTCCCTGTATATTTCCCTGTATATTTACTGGTGCTGTGAGGGGCTGCCCATGCCTGCGGCAGTCCACCACCAGCTCCTTAGTTTTCCTCGCGTTGATCTGGAGGCAGTTCCGATGGCACCAGTCCACAAAGTCCTGGATAAGCCCTCTGTACTCAGCTTCATCTCCGTTGGAGATGAGACCAACGATCGCAGAGTCATCAGAGAACTTCTGTAGATGGCAATGTGTTGTGTTGTGTGAGAAGTCCGCAGTATAAAGAGTGAACAGGAAGGGAGCCAGCACCGTTCCCTGGGGGGCCCCCGTGCTACTGATGATCGTGTCGGAAACACAGTCCCGGGTTCTCACAAACTGAGGCCGGTTCGTGAGGTAGTCCAGGATCCATGATGACAGGTGCTGGTCCACCCCTGCGCGCAGCAGCTTGTCCTTCAGGATCATCGGTGGATGGTGTTGAAAGCACTGGAGAAGTCAAAGAACATGATCCTCACCATATTTCCCGGGCTTCTCAGGTGGGACAGAGAACAGTGAAGGAGGAAGATCACCGCATCCTCCACCCCAATGCCATGCTGGTAGGCGAACTGGAGTGGATCCAACGCTGGTTCCACCAGGGGGCGGAGATGAGCAAGGAGCAGTCTCTCCAGGGTCTTCATCAAGTGGGACGTCAAGGCCACCGGTCTGTAGCTGTTCAGGTCTTTGGGGTGGGAAGTTTTTGGTACAGGTACCACACAAGATGTTTTCACAGCTGTGGTACCCTCCCCAGTTTCAGGCTCATGTTGAAGATATACGTCACAATCCCACACAGCTGGTCTGCACAGGACTTGAGGAGCTTTGCGCTGATGCCGTCGGTCCCGACGCCTCCTCGCCTTGATCTTCCTCAGCTCCGTCCTCAACCTGGGTCTTGGTCAGGGTCAGGATGGGGGGCTGTGTGTTGGGAGTGGGGGGGGGGTGTCGGTGGAGTGGGGAGTGGGCAGCAGGACTTGATTTCTTAGAGGCAGCAGTGGTTGTTGTGCAGACAGGGGGGAGGGCGGTTGGTCAAATCTATTGAAAAACAGATTCAGGTTGTTCGCCCACTCCCTGCCCCCGTGGCCTGGGGGGAGGTATTCTGGAGCCCCGAGATGGTTTTGAGGTTTCTCCAGACCCCGCTGATGTTGCTCTGTTGCAGCTTGTCCTCCATCTTCTTCCTGAAGCTGTCCTTGCCTTCTCTGATCTTTCTCCTCAGCTCCCTCTGTACGGACTTCAGCATCTCCCTGTTCCCCGACCTGAAGATCCTCTTCTTCTCTCTCAGAAGTGTTTTTATCTCAGGTTGATCCAGGGGTTGTTGTTTGAGTGACGCCGTATGGTCTTGGTGGGAACGGATTTGTCCACACAGAAGCTGAGGTAGCCCGTGAAGGTGTGAATGAGGCCATCGATGTCCTCACCATGTGAATCGCAGAGCTGCTTCCAGGCAGTGGCTTCAAAACAGTCCTTTAGAGTGTCCATTGTCTCCTCAGACCATAACTCCACAGTGTGCATGGCCGGAGGTTGTCTGTGCACTAGGGGTTTGTACACCGGCCGGAGATGAACCAAGTTGTGATCCGATCTCCCAAGTGGGGGGGAGTTGTGATGAGGTGTATGCCTCCTTAGTGTTTGCGTAGAACAAATCCAGTGTTTTATTGTCTCTAGTGTGGCATGTGACATACTGGGTGAAAGTGGGAAGAATGGGAGACAGTGAAACGTGGTTGAAATCGCCTGAGATGAGGAGAAGAGCATCTGGGTGTTCTGTCTGCAGCCTGCTGGTTACTGAATGGATGACGTCACGCGCTGTCCCAGCGTTCGCCGTCGGATTTGCATAAACAACAATGCAGATCACGTGTGAGTGTTCTCTCGGGAGATATGTAGGCCTCATGCTAACAGCTAGCAACTCAATGTCTTTGCTGCAGTGTCGTTGTTTAACAGTGATATGTCCCGGTCTGCACCAGTTGTTGTTAACATACATTATCACTCCACCGCCCCTAGCTTTGCCACTCTCTGGTGTTCGGTCAGCTCGTATCATGTGAAAACCCTCCAGCTCAATGTTAGCATCTGCTGCTAGTTCAGTTAGCCACGTCTCAGTAAACAAAAGGAGAGAGCACTCCCGGTATGTGCTATCATAACGGGAGAACTTCCTTGTGGTAACGTATCGTCACTTCCTGTTTTGCTGTCTGCCTGTGTGGTTTGCTCTCCAGCTCTCGAGCCACTAGCTATGGCTACTACCTCTCTTTCCTCTCCTCCTCTGGTGTGCTCTCTCTGTCAGATGTTTAGCTACACCTCTGCCTCTTTTAGTGATAACGGTAAATGTAATAAATGTTGTCTTTTTGAGGCGCTCGAGGCGAGGTTGTCTGATTTGGAATCCCGGCTCCGCTGCATTGAAGCACCGTCTGCGCCAGTTAATCTCGACGGACGCCCATTAGCTGCAGCGGAGCTAGCTAGCTTAGGCCCCCCTGTCACCGGTTCCCCGGCTCTCCTCTGCAGCGAGGAGACTGGGTGGGTGACGGTGAGAAGGAAGCCTAGTCGCAAAGCCCCGGTTCACCACCAACCTGTTCACGTTTCTAATCGTTTTTCCCCGCTCAGCGACACACCCGCTGAGGAAAAAACTCTGATCATTGGCGACTCTGTAGTCAGAAACGTGAACCTAGAGACTCCAGCGGCCATAGTCACATGCATTCCTGGGGCCAGAGCAGGCGACATCGAGTCAAATTTGAAAATGCTGGCTAAAAGTAACTGTAAATATTCCACAATTGTTATTCACGCCGGCATTAATGACATCCGTCTCCGGCAGTCGGAAGTCACGAAACTTAATATAGAATCGGTGTGTGACTTTGCCAAAACGATGTCTGCCACTGTAGTATTCTCTGGGCCCCTCCCCAATCTGACCAGTGATGACATGTTTAGTCGCTCGTCATCCTTGAACCGCTGGCTGTCTGTGTGGTGTCCTAAAAATGACGTGGGCTACATGACAATTGGAGCTCTTTTTGGGGAAAACCTGGTCTTATGAGACGAGACAGCATTCATCCCACTTTGGATGGTGCTTCTCATTTATCTAACAATCTGGCATCTTTTTTATCCAAATTCCAAAACCATGACTACTCAGAGTTGGGACCAGGAAGCAGAGTCGCAGTCTTACACGCCTCTCTGCAGCTCCTCTTCATCCGCCACCCCTCAGCTTAGCCCCTGTCTTCCCCATCAGAGAATCGTTGTCTGCTCCCTCCAAAGTAAATAAAAATATAATGTATAAGCATCCCAAAGTGATAAAGCAAAATATTGGTAAAACTCAAATTAAACATAAAGCCTCTAAATTGAATGATTTGGCCTCTGTTCCTCCTCATAATTTAAAAATTAAATGTGGTTTATTAAATATTAGGTCTCTAACTCCCAAGTCTCTGTTAGTCCATGATCTGTTAATTGATCATCAGATTGATTTAATTTCCCTTACAGAGACTTGGTTAGGACAAGAGGATTATGTTGGTTTAAATGAATCAACTCCCTCTGGTTATTTAAACTGTCAAAATCCCAGAAGTTCTGGTCGTGGAGGAGGAGTAGCAACAATTTACCATTCCAAATTACTAGTTAATGTAAAGCAAAAAACATGTTATAATTCCTTTGAGGGCCTGGTCCTCAGTGTTGGGCCCTTTAGCAATTCCAGGTTAAACCCAATTTTATTTGCCATAGTTTATCGTCCCCCATCAACCTATTCAGAATTTTTATCCGAATTTCCTGATTTCTTAGCTGATTTAGTGCTGAAATCTGATAGAATAATTATAGTAGGGGACTTTAATATACATGTGGATGTAGATAGTGACTGCCTTAATGTGGCTTTTAATTCAATATTAGACTCGATTGGGTTTTCTCAGAAAGTAGGAAATTCTACTCATTACCTCCACCATACATTGGACCTTGTTCTGACATATGGCATAGAAATAGAAAATCTTGTAGTGTCTCCTCATAACCCTGTACTGTCAGACCATTGTCTGTTAACCTTTGATTTTACTATTTCTGACTATTTGGCTCCTAAAGAAAAATATTATCACAGTAGATGCCTCTCAGATGATGCTGTTTCCAAATTTATGCAGATTGTTTCCTCTATGCCATGTGTCAACACAACGGAAATAAGCTATAGACAGCTTGCTCCTTCTGTAATTGATAACATGGTGGATAGTGTTTCAGCTTCTTTGCATCAGGCTCTAGACTTGGTGGCCCCCTTAAAAAAGAAAAAGTCTAATCAGAGATTTTTAACTCCTTGGTTCAACACAGAAACTCGTAGCTTAAAACAGAAGACTCGTCAATTAGAAAGAAAATGGCGCTCTACTAATTTAGATGAAATCTATTTAGCTTGGAGAAATCATCTTTTAATTTATAAAAAATCTCTTAGAAAAGCTAGAACGAGTTATTACTCTGCATTAATAGAAGAGAACAAGAATAATCCCAGGTTTCTTTTCAGTACTGTAGCCAGGTTGACAAAGAGTCAGGACTCTGTCAATCCTAGCATCCCCTTAGAGCTTACTAGTCAGGACTTTATGAACTTTTTCAATAATAAAATTTCATCCATCAGAGATAAAATCAATCAGATTCTTCCCACAGTTAACTTAAATACTGTAACTACTACAACTCCTTCTACTGATGTCTGTCTTGATGAGTTTACTCCAATCGACCTTTGTGAGTTAGACAAAATAGTTTCTTCATCCAAACCTTCAACTTGTCTTTTAGACCCTATTCCTACCAGGTTATTTAAAGAAGTCTTCCCACTTATTGGTAGCTTTATTCTTCATATAATCAATTCTTCATTAACTTTAGGCCATGTACCGCAGGCTTTTAAAACGGCTGTAATTAAACCCTTACTCAAAAAGCCAACGCTAGATCCAGGAGCTTTAGCTAACTATAGACCAATCTCTAATCTCCCTTTCATTTCAAAAATCTTAGAAAGAGTTGTTGCTACGCAATTATTTGACCACCTGCAGGGAAATGGTTTATTTGAGGAGTTTCAATCTGGGTTTAGAATCCATCATAGCACTGAAACAGCCTTAGCGAAGGTCACTAACGACCTCCTCATTGCATCTGATAATGGACTAGTTTCTGTACTTGTCCTTTTAGATCTTAGTGCAGCTTTTGATACTATTGATCATAATATTCTACTTGATAGATTAGAACACTATGTTGGACTTAATGGAACTTCGTTGCAGTGGTTTAGATCTTATTTATCTGATAGGTTCCAGTTTGTTCATGTAAATGATGAGTTTTCTCTCAGCTCAAAGCTTAGTCATGGAGTTCCACAGGGATCTGTGCTTGGCCCTACTCTTTTTAGTTTATATATGCTTCCGTTAGGCAACATTATTAGAAAGCACTGTATACATTTTCACTGTTATGCAGATGACACACAATTATACCTGTCAATGAAGCCAGATGATACTAATCAATTAGTCAAGTTAGAAGCCTGTCTTAAGGAAATCAAAGTTTGGATGACTTGTAATTTCCTGCTATTAAATTCAGATAAGACTGAAGTCATTCTTGTTGGTCCAAAAAACCTTAGAAATTCCTTTCCAAATCAAACTTTCAGTTTGGATGCAGTTACTCTTTCTCTTAATAGCTCTGTGAGGAACCTTGGAGTTATTTTTGATCAGGATTTGTCCTTCAATTCACATATTAAATTTGTTTCTAAGACTGCCTTCTATCATTTGCGTAATATTGCCAAGATTAGGAGCATCTTGTCTCAGAGTGATGCTGAGAAGCTGATCCACGCTTTTGTTAGCTCGAGATTAGATTATTGTAATTCTTTATTATCAGGCTGTCCTAAAACATCTTTAAAAAGTCTTCAGCTGATCCAAAATGCTGCAGCAAGAGTTTTAACAGGTACTAGAAAGAAAGATCATATCTCTCCGGTTCTGGCCTCCCTTCATTGGCTTCCCATAGAGTTTAGAATTAAGTTTAAAATCCTTCTTCTTACTTACAAAGCTCTAAACAATCAGGCTCCTTTTTATTTAAAAGATCTGATACTACCGTATCATCCTAACAGAGCACTACGCTCCCAAAATGCAGGTTTACTTGTAATACCTAGAATCTCCAAAAGTACAATGGGAGGCAGAGCCTTCAGTTATCAAGCTCCTCTCCTGTGGAATCAGCTGCCAATCTGGATTCGGGAGTCAGACTCAATCTCTGTTTTTAAGAATAGGGCTAAAACCTACCTTTTTGATATAGCCTACAATTAGGGAGGGATCATGTGTTTCTGAACCCTCCCTTAGTTATGCTGCTAATAGGTTTAGTCAGCCGGGGGACCTCCAGTAATGCACTGGGCCTCACTCCTTTCCTCACTCTCTATGAAATTTTTTTTTTTTTGCTGGTCATTAACATTTGTTTGTTCTCTCCCATAGATTGAGTCCCCATCGTGCTGTTTGCTCTCTACATGTCTGTTCTTTTCTTCTTCTCTGTCCCCTCACCCCCCAGCCAGTCGCAGCAGATGACTGCCCCTCCCTGAGCCTGGTTCTGCTGGAGGTTTCTTCCTGTTAAAAGGGAGTTTTTCCTCTCCACCGTCGCCAAGTGCTTGCTCACAGGGGATCGCCTGATTGCTGGGGTCTTTCTGCAACTGTGGGGGTCCTCCCTACAGTTGATAGTGCTATGAGATGACTGTTGTTGTGAAATGGCACTATATAAATAAAGTTGAATTGAATTGAATTGAATTGAGATAGCCGCTAGCTCATCTAACTTTCCCAGTATCGACCGTACATTTCCCATGACAACAGATGGAAGGGAGGGTCTGTACCTTATATTTTTTGTCCTCCGCCTTACTCCAGCCCGGCAGCCGCGACGCTTTCGCCTCAATTCTCTCGGTATGTCGAGTTTTTCCAGTGGGACCGGGTGGCGGTTAAATGCTAGCAGCTCTTCCCTGTTGTATCGTATCCTGCTATAAACAGTGGCTCCGTCCACCGGCTCAGGAGACATTTGGGACGATCTGTGTGTCCGTGATATAAGTGGGGTGAAAAAAAAAAGTGATCAAAAGAGAGAGGAAGGGGAAAAAAACTCGGAATCGAGCCGCTGTTGCAAAAGGCAGCCTACTGGTGTGGCGCCAAGAGGATGAGATGTCCATGCGATCCATGCGATGTTGCACTTTGATGGCCACCTTCACCGGTACGTCGCAGATAGTTAAAACAGGCACCAGTAGTAGTAGGCCGCAGGCAAGAAAATACAAACCGGCGTTGTAGTGATCATGGTTTCTCTTGTTTTTACCCCACCATTTCAAAGTAACATGCGATAAAATGCTTAAAATCCAAAAGGATATCTTAATTATTAGGTAGATGGGATTAAAGGCAGTATATTTCATATATTTTTGCATGATGGTGGAGCCAACCAGACCACTCAATGCCACTGCCGCCATCTTGGATCTCTTCTCGTGCGTAAAAAGTCTTTTGACTCCGCCGCTGTGTGACGTGCAGTCCTTTGTGATACTGTGCAGAAGGGTCAGGGTAAGATTAGCCATTATTTTACTTGTTTAGAAAAATAGTTCACAAAATAAACCGAAAGGGCGTGCATGAAAACGTCGATGGCTTGACCGGGTCGGGTGACGTCGACAATGAATCAGTAAACAAACGGAGGTTTCAATAATGGAATAGCTGACGATCCAGACGCCAGTGGACAATACCAGCGGCAGTGCGGTTGTGGACAGGTAAGTCTTATAATCTAAATTATTCTTTATCGATAAAAATAGTAATAAAAATAACTTTTGACCAATCGCGGTAATTACAAGGGTCCCACATGGCAACGTTTTTGTGTGCGCCGTGGGGGGGGGGGGTTGTTACTGTGTATATTGCAGAAAAATTTAATAATTCCATCCATCTTCTTTGTAGGCTATTTTTTCCTGTAAAAAAAAGGAACTGTGCTGTGTATGTCTAAGTTATTATGCCTTTGTTTTACTGTGTAAACATGATCTGGTGAAATGGAGCCCTGACCAAGTGAGCACACTAATGTGTGGACCTCGGTATTCAATCTGTACATTTTCAATCCAGTGATTTACAAAGTGATTCATAATTTTCTAAAGCCTCATTCAGAACATTATAGTCCCACAGACTGGTTTTCATCTGGAGCAGCATTTATAAATCACTGGATGGAGAATGCACCTGTACATGTACAGATTGGATTCCGTGGTCCACTTGGGGTGCACACTTGGTCAGGGGTCCAGTTGACCTGTATCTGTGTAAACTGGTGAGATAGTGAACTCAGGAAAAATTGGAGGGGGGAGAGGGTTGTTTTTGTGTATACTTTAGTGAAATGTATTAATTTTTCACATAATTTTTCTTACACTGTAGGCTATTTTTGCCTGTAAAAAACAAAAAAAAAACAAACAAAAAAAAAACCAGGAACTGTGCTGTGCTGCGTATGTCTGGGTTATTACCCCTTGGTTTTACTGTGCAAACTGCTGAGATAGTGAACTCTGGAACATAAAACATACAAAAATAAGTTAGTGAAGCGGATGCTAAAAAATAATAAGCAGCGGTGCTGTAAGGTTTTAAGGAGAGTTTAATCATATCATCTAGCCGTCACGAGCTCCGCTCCCGGCGCCGTGCATGCGTGCCGGGAGCGAGCCCACGGCTCTCAGAGAAGGAGGACACAAGAGTCTGTGTGTCCAGCAGCAGCAGTTGCAGAAGTGGATTTGAGAGAGTGTGTGTCACGCCGCGCCATTCATCAGCGGCGCCACCTGCTCACGCACCTGACAATCATCAGCGGCGAGGGATAAAGGCCGTCTCGCCCGGAGGCTCGGCCTGAAGCCGTCAGACTTCGTCCCTCACCGTTGTGAGCATACTTCTCTTCAGCATCACCTTTTTGGTAAGAAGATCGCTTACCTCTCTTCTTCAGTCTTCTCCCCTGTGCACAAGTGGATTCCCCAGCGGCGGACATCTCCACTCCATCGCCCAATCCTCGCTGCTGTACGGAGCTCTCCAGGTGGCTGTCTTCCAGGCTTCGCCCCCTTGTTGTGCCAGCTGTCCTGACCCACCAAGTAAGTCCTTCTCTCGCCATAAATCCCTCCTGTGTTGGTGTATGCCCGTCACCCTCTCCCTGTGCTCTCTCCATAGGGTTGCTCGGCTGTACAGTCACCTGCCTCTGTGCCTGGAGCAGACACCATCACCAACACATTTACATCCCGCAGACACGCACTCATTCACTCCTGCTGTTAATAAACTCTTTGAACTACTCTAAGCCTGTGTGTGTGCGTCTCCTGAGCCGTGCGTTATGTCAGTACGGCTTCAGCAGAGCGGCTCGGCGGACGGCGGGCTCGCACACCGGTTTACCACTCTCGAGGCTAGAGTGGATCAGATTGCTTATCAACAGCAGGTTATCCTAAATCAATTATTAAACTTAACTAACCGGTTGGGCCGCTTAGATCCTCAACAGCCGTTCCCCCCGGCTCGTCAGGGTGGCGCGGCTCCTGCTGTTCCAGCGGCCGTCCAGCCGGCTCCAGTGGCACCGGTTCGGCTCACACCGATTCCGACCCCCGCCCGCTTTAGCGGTAAGCTCGGCGGAGCGCGGGGGTTCATTATGCAGTGTGAGTCCGTGTTCCACCGTGTGCCCGGAGATTTTCCCTCGGATCACAGTCGGATTGGTTACATAGGGAATCTTCTGGAGGGGCGTGCGTTAACTTGGACCTACGCCGTAATGGCGAGGCCCAGTTATGCCACCCTCACCTATGACCAGTTCGTGAGGCGCTTTCTGGAGGTCTTTGACCATTCTCAAACCGAGACGGTCCAGGTCGATCGGCTTCTCGCTCTCCAGCAGGGAGGCCGGTCGGCAGCGGACTACTCGGTCGACTTCCGGGTAGCGGCGGAGGAATTGGGCTGGGAGGAACGCTCCCTCTGTGGCCTGTTCCTCCGCAGCCTCAATAGTGATCTGAGGGATGAACTGGCTGGACGGGATATCCCTGGGACGCTAGCGGAGCTGACATCCTTAGCGATAAGTTTGGATAACAGGTTGCGCGAGCGCTCCTCGGGGCGGAAGTCTTCTTCTTCTCGCCCTCGTGGAGTCTCGCCGCACCTGTTCCAAGCTCGCCCCCTGGCGGCGCCGCCAGCATCGTGCCCCGAGGAGTCGGAGCCGATGGTGACGGGCTGGACCAAGCTTTCCCCTGCGGAGAAACAACGCCGCCGTGAGTTGGGCCTCTGCATGTATTGCGGAGGTGACCAACACACTGTGAAGCGTTGCCCGCGGAAAGCCAGTCGGCGGGGTCCGCGAATCGCTGTAGGGAGCCTCGCGGATCCCAACCGGTTAGACACTCTCACTCAATTAAAGCTGCCCATCCGTTTTTGCCACAATCCCACTGGGCACCTCACCCACGCACTGGTGGATTCGGGCGCAGAGGGCAGCTTCATTTCACAAGGCCTGGCAACCCGATTGGGCATCCGCTGTCAGGCATTAAAACACCCCATCTCCCTGGTCCATCTCTCCCGTGCCTCCCTTGGGAGAGTTTCTCACCAAACCATGCCTGTCCCAGTCATCATCTCAGGGAACCACCGGGAGGAGATGGTATTTTACGTCCTGCCCAACTCTGTGTCGCCCGTCATCCTGGGGTATCCCTGGCTACGCCTCCACAACCCTGTCCTGGACTGGAGGTCCGCTGGGGTATCGGCATGGAGTACCTTCTGTATGGGCACCTGCCTTCAGTCCGCTGCCTGCTCCCCATCTGCGGCTCCCCCTGTGGCGGATTCAGCACCTCCGGACCTGTCACTGGTGCCTCCAGAATTTCACGACCTGGGTATGGTATTTAGTAAATCGAAAGCTATGTCTCTTCCCCCGCATCGACCATATGACTGTGCCATCAATCTCCGCCAGGGGGCTCCCCTGCCATCTGGTCGGCTCTACAGCCTGTCGGCGCCGGAGAAGGAGACCATGAATACATACCTGAAGGAATCACTGAGCGCTGGGATTATTCGCCCATCGTCGTCACCCGTGGGGGCAGGGTTTTTCTTTGTCGGGAAAAAGGACGGATCCCTCCGCCCCTGCATAGACTACCGAGCGCTAAATGACATCACTGAGAGGGACCGTTACACCCTGCCCCTCATGGACACTGCCTTTCACTCCCTCCAGGGGGCGACCTGGTTTACCAAGCTGGATTTACGCAGCGCTTACCACCTCGTCTGGATCCGGGAGGGAGATGAATGGAAGACAGCCTTCCGTACCCCGAACGGCCACTTTGAGTATCTCGTCATGCCGTTCGGGCTGACCAACGCTCCTGCCGTCTTTCAGCGCCTCATTAATGACGTCCTCCGGGATTTCATCGGCCTTTTTGTGTTCGTCTACCTGGATGACATCCTTATCTTCTCCAGGTCCAGGGACGAGCACCAGGTCCATGTGAGGCGGGTCCTCCAAAGACTGCTGGAGAATCGTCTGTACGTGAAGGCTGAGAAATGCGAATTCTACGCTAGGACCACATCCTTCCTGGGATTCATCATCGCTCAAGATCAGGTGCTCCCAGACCCAGAGAAGGTGAAGGCGGTGGTGGAGTGGCCTACTCCCGCATCCCGGAAGCAGGTGCAACAGTTTGTTGGCTTCGCCAATTTTTACCGCCGCTTTGTCCCAAATTTCAGCTCGATCATCGGACTGCTGACCCGCCTCACGTCCCCGAAGGTCCCGTTCCGGTGGACTGAAGAGGTCGCTGCTGCCTTTAGGGCGCTGAAGGCGGAGTTCTCCTCCTCCCGGGTCCTTCGCCAGGTCGACCCCGCGCTGCAGTGCATTGTGGAGGTGGACGCATCGGACACGGGAGTGGGAGCAGTGTTATCCCAGCGGTCACCTGACGATGGCGCCAAACGGCCGTGCGCCTTCTTCTCCCGGCGCCTGTCCCCGGCGGAGAGAAACTACGATGTGGGGGACAGAGAGCTCCTGGCCATTAAACTCGCCTTACAGGAGTGGCGCCACTGGCTAGAGGGGGCGGACCTGACGGACCACAAGAACTTAGAGTACTTACGATCTGCCAAGCGCCTGAATGCCCGCCAGGCGCGCTGGTCTTTGTTCTTCGCCAGGTTCCGCTTCTCAATCACCTTCAGGCCGGGCTCCAAAAACGGCCTGCCTGACGCCCTCTCTAGGCAGTTCACCCCCGTGGAGGCTGAGGAGACGCCCCACACTATCCTGCCCAGGTCGTGCATCCTCGGTGCCATCTCTTGGGACATTGAAGACAAGATCCGGAAGGTGCAGGAGGTGGAACCTGATCCTGGCGGCGGACCGGAGGGAAGACTGTTCGTCCCATCTGCGGTCAGAGGAGAGGTCATCCACTGGCTCCACACCTCCCGGCTCACCTGTCATCCCGGCACCTCTCGGATGATCAGCCTCCTCCAACGGTCCTTTTGGTGGCCAGGCCTGCGGAGGGATGCAGCCCGCTACGCCCGGGCTTGCCCAATCTGTGCCACCAGCAAGTCGGGAAATGCCCCCCCAGCGGGTCTGCTCCAGCCTCTGCCCGTCCCCGGCAGGCCCTGGTCGCACATCGCACTGGACTTCGTCACCGGACTCCCCGTTTCCAACTCCTTTGACACCGTCCTGACCATCGTGGACCGTTTCTCCAAGGCGGCGCACTTCATCCCCCTGCGAGGTCTCCCTACTGCCCTGGAGACGGCGGGCCTCCTCGTCCAACACGTGGTCAGGCTGCACGGGATTCCGGTGGACGTGGTCTCGGACCGGGGTCCCCAATTTTCATCCGAGGTTTGGAGATCCTTTTGTAACGCCATCGGAGCCAAGGTGAGCCTCTCCTCCGGCCATCACCCCCAGTCTAACGGGCAGTGTGAGAGGACCAATCAGGAGCTGGAGGCTGCGCTCTGCTGTGTTACTAGATCCAAGCCGACGTCCTGGAGCAACCATCTCGCCTGGGTGGAGTATGCCCACAACACCGCCCGCTCTTCTGCAACGGGGATGTCCCCCTTCAAGGCGTCCCTGGGTTACGACCCCCCGCTGTTTCCAGGGCAGGAGAACGAGGTAACTGTCCCCTCTGTTAGGGCGCACCTTAGGCAGTTCCGCTCCACCTGGGCTGCCGCGCGTCATGCGCTTTTACGCACAGCGGAGCGCAACAGGACCGTGGCGGACCGGCACAGAAGACCTGCCCCGGCGTACAGAGTTGGGCAACTCGTGTATGTGTCTACCCAGGACGTCACATTAAAAGGCGAGAGGAGGAAGCTGGCACAGCGATTCATGGGTCCCTTTCCCATCACCCGGATCATCAACCCGGTGGCTGTGCGCGTGGCTATTCCCCCCTCCCTCCGCATCCATTCCACTTTCCATGTGTCGAAGGTGAAACTGGCAGTCACTGACCCCCTTTGCCCTCCTCCTGCAGCGCAACCCGTGCCCCGGATGATTGGTGGCCATCCGGCCTGGTCCGTCTCCTCCATCCTGGACTCCCGGCGCCGAGGTCGTGAGTTGCAATACCTGGTGGACTGGGAGGGCTATGGGCCCGAGCATCGACAATGGGTGCCCCCGTCGTTTGTGTTGGACCCATCGCTCATCGCGGACTTCCACCGAGCGCACCCGGATAAGCCATCGCCAGGAGGCGCTGCTAGAGGGGGGAGTACTGTCACGCCGCGCCATTCATCAGCGGCGCCACCTGCTCACGCACCTGACAATCATCAGCGGCGAGGGATAAAGGCCGTCTCGCCCGGAGGCTCGGCCTGAAGCCGTCAGACTTCGTCCCTCACCGTTGTGAGCATACTTCTCTTCAGCAGCACCTTTTTGGTAAGAAGATCGCTTACCTCTCTTCTTCAGTCTTCTCCCCTGTGCACAGGTGGATTCCCCAGCGGCGGACATCTCCACTCCATCGCCCAATCCTCGCTGCTGTACGGAGCTCTCCAGGTGGCTGTCTTCCGGGCTTCGCCCCCTTGTTGTGCCAGCTGTCCTGACCCACCAAGTAAGTCCTTCTCTCGCCATAAATCCCTCCTGTGTTGGTGTATGCCCGTCACCCTCTCCCTGTGCTCTCTCCATAGGGTTGCTCGGCTGTACGGTCACCTGCCTCTGTGCCTGGAGCAGACACCATCACCAACACATTTACATCCCGCAGACACGCACTCATTCACTCCTGCTGTTAATAAACTCTTTGAACTACTCTAAGCCTGTGTGTGTGCGTCTCCTGAGCCGTGCGTTATGTCAGTGTGTTACCGAACCTGTGCAGTATTTATACCAAACTCAAACAATACATCAAAGCAGATTCACAGCAGTTGGTCTGATCAAAGGGACTGCAGAACAGGCATGAGACATTTGCATTTGTAAGACCTACATAACAATAGGCAGATGCAGCCTCTGCTCTGGCTTGCAGGACAAAGAGGTTACAAGGCACATCTACATATTGAACTGTCTCTAGGTCACAGTAAGGACAGGACGCATGAACACTATACATGAATGGCACATTACATCACAATACATGCATGGCACCTTGCATCACAATACATGCGTGGCACATTGCATCACAATACATGCGTGGCACATTGCATCACAATACATGAATGGCACATTACATCTCAGTAGTGCAGCGGAAAAAACTAAGGAGTGCGAGCTGACTGTCTCTGTGTTCTGTCTCTGTGTTGTGGGGGGTTAAATCAACCCGCTACATTAACATATATAATGAGATGTAGTTAAAGAGACTATTACAGTAAAGAACTGGAGAAAAACAGAGACAATATTAAAAATTCATGGACAATACTTAACAATATTCTTGGAAATAACAGAAATACAAGCTACCCAACCAATTTTTCAGAACGTAATACAACTACTCAGTGTGAGAATGCAGCTTCACCTGCAGATGAATTTAATAACTTTTTTGTTAACATTGGTCCTAATTTGGCTCGAGAAATACCCATTAAGGCACCCGCAGGTGATACAATAAGCAAAAACACTGCTATAAAAGACTCCATTTTCATAAAGAACACAGACGAGAGAGAGGTCATTGAAATTGTTAAATCGTTTAAAAGTAAAACATCTACGGACTGTGATGGTATTGACATGCTCTTAGTCAAAACTATTATTGAATGCTTAGTGAAACCACTGACGTATATTTGTAACCTGTCTCTCCAAACAGGTATATTTCCCAATGCAATGAAAATAGCTAAAGTAATTCCGATATACAAGACGGGTGACAGAGGGGAACTTTCAAACTATAGACCAATTTCACTATTGCCGCAATTTTCCAAGATACTTGAAAAAATATTCTGTGAGAGAATTGACAACTTCATAATGAAGAATAATTTACTGTGTGAGCAGCAATATGGGTTCAGACACAAGAGGACAACTGCATTTGCTCTAATGGAATTGTCAGAAGTCTGAAATATAACCTCACAAATACAGAGTACAAAAAGGTATTAGACTGAATCAAAGATCAGACTTAAGACACGCAGAGCCTTTGAAACTTTTACTTGCAAGGAGTGATCAACACATACCATTTACAGGATGAGCTGAACACTGAGGAGCAGTCGCAGCTGCCTTCTTTTATATACAATGATAGTACGTGGAGTATGTGACAAACTCAGCAAAAGCAGAACAACAGAATTACCACATAAGCAAAAGTACGCTCTGTACGTCTTCAAGTGTGTGTAGGAGATAAATCGCATGAACACTCTTATCGGGGGAGAACATCTGCTTCTCCACTCGGCAAAGACAGAGAGGGGGAAACAACTCCATATATGGGCCCGCAACAAACCAGTGCTTCCGGTCATAGTTAACAGATGATAACATACAACAGTCTTTTGCAGAAAAAATAAGATGCACAGGGTGTACAGGGGACAAGTCTTGATACAGCATAAAGATTTGCATATGTCAACACTCTTTTATCACACATCATATGAATAAACAGAAGGGTGATGCAGCTTAGTCACTAACAGTGACTATAAGAAGAGGCACAAGTTGTATTTTATGACTAATAAGAAAAAGCATCATACATATAAGAATATCAATCTTCATTTCATGAGTTATTAATAAAATGATAACCATATATTCAATTTTCCAACATTTTCCTCCTGTTTATTATTTTATTAATCTTTTTAATCATATGCAATTATCAGTATAATGTAACTTCAAAAGATTTTCATCCTTTTGGGAGAGTGGCATATACGGGCCTTGAACATGATCGGACAAGAATGACTGCTGTAGCATGAAAGTGTGTTGAGTCAGTGCATGTGTGATCATTGATCTGATGCAGGGAATGACACACATGAACAATACACAGAAAAGCACTAAAATTATAATAACTGGGGTCAGCCTTTTGAGCAAAATCTGCCACCAAGTTCTACTTTGAAACCAATCCCAGGAGCCCCAACCTTTATCTTCATCTAACTCATGCTGTAAGTGTAAAATATCATTCAAATGGCTAATTTTTGTTCTTCATTTAAAGTTGTGAATCCTTGCTCCATTAATATAGTCAGCTAATGCATTTATGTGGTGTATAGCTAGAGCACTGCCATACATTGAAAAAAAGTACCCATTGGTTTTCCAAGAATCCATACCCCTCATCATTTGGCCAAAAAACAGTAGGATTATTGCTACAGTTAAAAGTACAATTTTTCCTCTTTAAGGTGAATTTTCCAGCAGCAATATAGGGAAAGTGAAATACATTTCTACAGACAGAATCATAATATGACACTTCACAGGTCACTTCCTTAGTATCATTGCATCTTTGTGAAATACCCGGGTTGAAACTGTTTTTACTACAATTTTTGTGAAAGCAGATTGGTGAAGTAAACAGTGTAGGATTTACTTTCATTAAATGCTTCTTAACTGCAAGCAAAGAAGTTCCAATCCCAATAATATTAAATATTCTAATCTTGGACCCAGTGTAATCAGTAATAGTGACATTCAATCTATTAAGATACCTTTCTGACAAATTCCCCACCATCCAATGTCCAACTTTATTGCTTGTATTAAACAGACTGAGACGAGAGTTCATCGCTATTGTCGCTCCGGGCGTTTTCTCTTCACTCAGTGGAACAGGGATCATGGGTATTGTAGTTAATCATGGGTATTGCAGTCTTGTGTAAATGGGGTAGCAATGAACACACATAGCAAGAAGTATCGATTCCCAGTCCTCTCACCGAAACCATCATTGTCTGGTACCATAGGTTATGCGTATTGTTCATTGTCCGTACTTCGTGGGTTCCTTGTCCTTGAATCAGAAAGAGATTACCACCCCACTGCCAGGAGAAGTGCTGAACACAGAGTCATCAATAGTTTTGGTGCCATGCTTCCACCTGAGAGCGTACCCCTCCGGGCCTCTTTCTTCACCAGGGTTGAGACGGCCTTGTCCTTAAAAGGACATGCCCCCTTTGTACTGGACTTACTCAGGGAAACAAGTTAGTTAGTTCACTTACAGGCACCCGTAGTCTTTTAGCGTGTGAAAGGTGAATCCGAGATGGTCATTCAGCAATACGTACTGCAGTGGGAGTGGGAGTGTCTAGTGTTGTCGGTGGTGGTTCTTTATGAAGACATAGTCTCCAGGTTGATCCGTTTCTTTCTGTGGAGCAGCTTCTGACAGTCCCGTGTGAGACTATGAGAATCAAAACATTCCCTGAGATTTTCACCAAGATCTGTGTATTTGTTAGGTGTGGTTAGTGGTGAGAGGTCAGGTAATACATAAGGATGGTGAAAAAACACATTCAAAAGGTGATAATCCTGTCTTTGGGTCTAGTATAGAGTTAATGGTTAGTCTGACTAATTTCAGAGCTTCTGGCCAAGTAACACCCTTTCCATGTGTGGTTTTTGCCAGCATTTGTTTGATTGTACCGATACTATGAAATTTGATCTTACTTCTTACAGCTTGGATTAAGTCTTGAACTGTTTGTGCTGTAAAATGAGTTCCATTATCTGCATAAATCAGTTCTGGAACCCCAAAAACGGAAAGAGCGTCATTCAATAGAGTTTCACAGATGCGGCATTTGCTGGGGATGTGTGATGAATTCTTGTCCACTTTGTGAAGGTGTCAATCAACACCAAGCAATATTGTAGCTTTCCATTGCTCCTTGAGCATTATTTTATAAACAAATGATGCACTTTTGGCATGTTTTTGTTACTTCTTTCAAAATATTAGGACAGTTTTTCCCAACATCCTCATCATTGATTTCCTCCTGTTGGCACACGATTGGCCATGTGCCACCAGGACAGCTCATCTGTATAATGTGGGTGGCAGAGCAAATTTTCATCAGACAAGCCAAATGTATATCTAATTATTTACACATGAAACAGGAGGAAGGTCCATATTATTTTGACAGTCTTTTAAAACATCAACATTATTAATAAGACAGACGGTTCCTAAAAGACCAATAGCAGCACAGTGAGTAGCGTTATGCAGGTGGCATGTGCTATTAGCATATTTACTATCTGTACAGAATACAGATAAGTTAACTTCTATTTTTTACAGAGCAAGCCTGTCGCTCGCTTCTTCCTTTGCTAAGTAGAGAGAGAGAGAGTGTTGCTGTTCGCCCCCTCCTTCACAACATGGGAAATGTGTAGGATAATAGAGGGCATGATCTTATTATTTGTATTATCCCATAAATAATAAAAAGGCGGTCTGTATTGCCCAGCCTGTATTTGAGTTATAACTGCAGCCATATGTTTATCCTGGGCACTACAGAAAATGAAATGAAAAGCACTTATGTAAATAAAATTGCATTTATTGATAATTTTTATGCATTATCTATTTTTCTGAGGATTGCTAATTATTTGACCTCTCTTGAAATAGTTTACAAATTTCATTTAAGAAAAACAAAATAACTATCTGTGCATTTTTGATATGCTTCAGCATTGATAAATAAGATCAGTTTGTCCAATTGAACACAGATGGGTTGAATTTGAAATATTGTGTCACATTCTTTCAGTCAAAGGAAAGGCGGACGTTTTGCCTAATTTAGAATTCGATTTAATGTTTTACAAGGAATGTCCCTATTTCATACATTCCTTGGTAAATTATGGAGTGCAATGTAGTTCACCCTGACCCAGCTTGGCCACCGCTGAATCAGGAGAAGCACATCCCTCATTGCTGTCACATTTCTGAAATATATTGTTACCGCACCATTATGTGGTGAGTAATATCAGTATAAAATCATATAAACATTACATTTGTAAAGTCAAAGTCATTTGAATCAGTACATCTTATGTTATCTACAATGTCATACAAAGTCATACTTGGCTTCAAAAAGTGATTCTTTCTCCAAGACCTTTGTCTGATAATCCACAGCCTCTGGCAGATCATATGCACAGACACATTAATTATCAATCTGTTTTGATCCTCTGTGCTCTAAATCATGTGATATAGGGTAAACATAAAATCTTCAGTGATTAGGCATTATTAAATGGCATCATAATATGATCATAGTATGGCCTGTAGTCACATTGTCACACGTCAGTCCTTTTTTTCCTATAAAGTGCACTGTCATATTTCAGTCAAGGACAAAGGTCAGTAATGCGTCAAAATTGCTTTTTTCTCCTTTTTTTTAAATATGTAAACAGTTTATCACGTACGCAACATTAATCAAGACCCCACAGAGTTAAATTGAAAAAATAAAAACCCAAAACTTTGTAAAAGTACACCCATATTTAGACCACTTTCTTCACAGATCAACCACACACACACACACACACACACACACACACACACACACACAGAATAGATAATAGATAAAACAACGTTCTCATTGTCCATTTTAACGTTATCCAGTTTTGCTGCCATTTAATTATGATTTTATTTGCTTCCTCCTTTTCCCAACCTCTTGGGCTTCTTGTGAAAGAGTGGAATACGGGCCCGCCTTAGGTCCCGGTTTGGGGTATGGGGGTGGATTTTCCAATAGTGGAGTTTTCATTTGTTTCTGCTTTTCTCTGGCTTCATCAGCTTTCTGTTGGGAAGCCTCTGCCGCTTGTGACCACAAGATGGCACATTGGAGCTCCGCACTGGGTTTGCCTGTTTTAACAGGTTTATTAGACGTCATTTTAATGGTTGTTAACAATGCCTGGCATTCATCCACGTTCAACGTGGGCTTGAATGAGAAATCCTTTTTTCCATTTATTTAAGTATTTTTCTGGATCCTTTATTTTTCCCTTTTCATTTTGTCTGTTATTGTAATTTTTACAGCTGCGCACGCTATGTCCTGTTTTTTCTTCTGTTTATTCGTCTGCCTATCTGGTCTTCTAACACAATTCCCCATTTTTAGATGGCCAGGAACGTTGAACAGTACGCCGACTGCAACACTATTACCGCCCAATTTGGGGTGAATTCCTTCACCCTACTTATTTTAAAACCTGACCACCAAACAGTCGTGAATCGCCGTCACACTGTCTCTTGCACCCCTCTTTATTTTAAAACCTGACCGGTCAGTAACCGTGAATCACCGTCACGTTACTTCCTAAGACCACTGCATTCCTGCAGCGGTTTTTAACCACAAGGAAAAGTACAGGACGCCGCCTTGTACTACCATTACTCGCTCGTCAGCTGACCCGTGGTTCTTTAAAAATGGGAAATTGTGAATTGTGAGGCTCGGTTATTCTTCATATACGTCTACTACAGTCAATCTGAAAAGGGAAAAATTTGTAACTTACTTTTTAGGCTCTATCAGTAAGGACAGCCGTCACCAGATTAGAGCCGGGAGAAGGAGAGTCTCTGGCAGCGTTCCCTCAAGTCGGGTTTCCAATTTTCAACCTGCAGGACACACATCCCTTCCCGCTCCACCTGGATCTCAGCTGTCCCGGGTTTCGGCACCAGCTATGTCAGAAGTCTGAAATATAACCTCACAAATACAGAGTACAAAAAGGTATTAGACTGAATCAAAGATCAGACTTAAGACACGCAGAGCCTTTGAAACTTTTACTTGCAAGGAGTGATCAACACATACCATTTACAGGATGAGCTGAACACTGAGGGGCAGTCGCAGCTGCCTTCTTTTATATACAATGATAGTACGTGGAGTATGTGACAAACTCAGCAAAAGCAGAACAACAGAATTACCACATAAGCAAAAGTACGCTCTGTATGTCTTCAAGTGTGTGTAGGAGATAAATCGCATGAACACTCTTATCGGGGGAGAACATCTGCTTCTCCACTCGGCAAAGACAGAGAGGGGGAAACAACTCCATATATGGGCCCGCAACAAACCAGTGCTTCCGGTCATAGTTAACAGATGATAACATACAACAGTCTTTTGCAGAAAAAATAAGATGCACAGGGTGTACAGGGGACAAGTCTTGATACAGCATAAAGATTTGCATATGTCAACACTCTTTTATCACACATCATATGAATAAACAGAAGGGTGATGCAGCTTAGTCACTAACAGTGATTATAAGAAGAGGCACAAGTTGTATTTTATGACTAATAAGAAAAAGCATCATACATATAAGAATATCAATCTTCATTTCATGAGTTATTAATAAAATGATAACCATATATTCAATTTTCCAACAGGAATTTATAGAAAAAATATCAACTGCAGTTGAAAATAAAGAGTATTCAGTTGGGGTATTCCTGGATCTTAAAAAAGCATTTGATACAGTGGATCACAATTTATTATTAAAGAAACTACAAAATTGTGGTATTAGGGGGTAGCACTGTCCTGGTTAAGTAGTAACTTAAAGAATAGTTATCAGTATGTATGTGTTGGTAACAAAAACTCACAGTTACTGAAGGTTACTTGTGGAGTCCCACAGGGTTTGGTTTCGTGGCCATTGTTATTCAATATGTATATAAATGATATATGTAAAGTCTCGGAAAAAAATGGATTTAATATTGTTTGCCGATGACACTAATCTATTATGTAGTGGAAGATATTTGGAACAACTTTTGGATACACTCGGAAAGGAATTAGGAAAGCTTAAACTGTGGTTTGATTCAAACAAATTAACGCTCAATTTAAGTAAGACAACATTTATAGTTTTTAACAACCATCACAGCAATTTAGTACCTAAACTCTGTAAATGGTGTAGAGATTGAAAAGGTATCTGAAACTAAATTTCTTGGAGTAATAATTGATAATAAACTGTGTTGGAAGTCACATATTAATTATATGAAAGGTAAAATATCCAAATCAATTGCAATACTACACAGAGTGAAATATTTGCTGAATCAACCCACACTATATACCTTGTATCATTCATTGATACTCCCATACATGACATATTGTACTGAAGTATGGGGAAATACATATAAAACAAACATATATCCACTCTTTATGCTTCAGAAGAGAGCTATTAGAATAATAAACAAAGCAGCTTACAGGGAACCAACAAACCCACTTTTTCTTAAATTAAAAGCTCTCAAGTTGAAAGATCTGGTTGACTTTAAAACTGCAGTAATAATGTTTAAAGTGAAGAATCTATCACTGCCCGCAAATATCCAAAAGTTGTTCCAAATAAGGGAGAAACAATACCATTTCAGAGGAACATGTATATTTCAAAAACCTTCAGTGAGAGCTACCACCAAGCAACACTGTGTTTCAGTGCAAGGAGTAAGATTATGGAACGATTTTGGAACTGAATTAAAATCAATTCAATTCAACTTTATTTATATAGCGCCATTTCACAACAACAGTCATCTCATAGCACTATCAACTGTAGGGGGAACCCCCACAGTTGCAGAAAGACCCCAGCAATCAGGCGATCCCCTATGAGCAAGCACTTGGCGATGGTGGAGAGGAAAAACTCCCTTTTAACAGGAAGAAACCTCCAGCAGAACCAGGCTCAGGGAGGGGCAGTCATCTGCTGCGACTGGCTGGGGGGGTGAGGGGATAGAGAAGAAGAAAAGAACAGACATGTAGAGAGCAAACAGCATGGTGGGGACTCAATCTATGGGAGAGAACAAACAAATGTTAATGACCAGCAAAAAAAATATTTCATTGAGAGTGAGAAAAGGAGTGAGGCCCAGTGCATTACTGGAGGTCCCCCGGCTGACTAAACCTATTAGCAGCATAACTAAGGGAGGGTTCAGAAACACATGATCCCTCCCTAATTGTAGGCTATATCAAAAAGGTAGGTTTTAGCCCTATTCTTAAAAACAGAGATCGAGTCTGACTCCCGAATCCAGATTGGCAGCTGATTCCACAGGAGAGGAGCTTGATAACTGAAGGCTCTGCCTCCCATTGTACTTTTGGAGATTCTAGGTATTACAAGTAATCCTGCATTTTGGGATCGTAGTACTCTGTTAGGATAATACGGTAGTATCAGATCTTTAAATAAAAAGGAGCCTGATTGTTTAGAGCTTTGTAAGTAAGAAGAAGGATTTTAAACTTAATTCTAAACTCTATGGGAAGCCAATGAAGGGAGGCCAGAACCGGAGAGATATGATCTCTCTTTCTAGTACCTGTTAAAACTCTTGCTGCAGCGTTTTGGATCAGCTGAAGACTTTTTAAAGATGTTTTAGGACAGCCTGATAATAAAGAATTACAATAATCTAATCTCGAGCTAACAAAAGCGTGGATCAGCTTCTCAGCATCACTCTGAGACAAGATGCTCCTAATCTTGGCAATATTATGCAAATGATAGAAGGCAGTCTTAGAAACAAATTTAATATGTGAATTGAAGGACAAATCCTGATCAAAAATAACTCCAAGGTTCCTCACAGAGCTATTAAGAGAAAGAGTAACTGCATCCAAACTGAAAGTTTGATTTGGAAAGGAATTTCTAAGTTTTTTTGGACCAACAAGAATGACTTCAGTCTTATCTGAATTTAATAGCAGGAAATTACAAGTCATCCAAGCTTTGATTTCCTTAAGACAGGCTTCTAACTTGGCTAATTGATTACTATCATCTGGCTTCATTGACAGGTATAATTGTGTGTCATCTGCATAACAATGAAAATGTATACAGTGCTTTCTAATAATGTTGCCTAACAGAAGCATATATAAACTAAAAAGAATAGGGCCTAGCACAGATCCCTGTGGAACTCCATGACTAAGCTTTGAGTTGAAAGAAAACTCATTATTTACATGAACAAACTGGAACCTATCAGATAAATAAGATCTAAACCACTGCAACAAAGTTCCATTAAGTCCAACATAGTGTTCTAATCTATCAAGTAGAATATTATGATCGATAGTATCAAAAGCTGCACTAAGGTCTAAAAGGACAAGTACAGAAACTAGTCCATTATCAGATGCAATGAGGAGGTCGTTAGTGACCTTCGCTAAGGCTGTTTCAGTAAAATGATGAATTCTAAACCCAGATTGAAACTCTTCAAGTAAACCATTTCCCTGCAGGTGGTCAAATAATTGCGTAGCAACAACTCTTTCTAAGATTTTTGAAATTAAAGGGCGATTAGAGATTGGTCTATAGTTAGCTAAAGCTCCTGGATCTAGCGCTGGCTTTTTGAGTAAGGGTTTAATTACAGCTGTTTTAAAAGCCTGCGGTACATGGCCTAAAGTTAATGAAGAATTGATTATATGAAGAATAAAGCTACCAATAAGTGGGAAGACTTCTTTAAATAACCTAGTAGGAATAGGGTCTAAAAGACAAGTTGAAGGTTTGGATGAGGAAACTATTTTGTCTAACTCACTAAGGTCGATTGGAGTAAACTCATCAAGAGCTTTCCGGTTCCGGCTCTGCCGGACCGGCGGCGCCACACGAGTCGGCTGCCTGTTGCAACAGCCTTTTTTTTTTTTTATCTTCCTTCTTCTTTCTACACCTTTCACTCTGTATATATATCATGGACGCACGGATCGCCCCGGGGGTCTCCCGGGTCGGCGGACGGAGCCACGGTTTGCAGCGGGAGACGTTACAGCGGGGAGGAGCTAGTGCTAGCTAGCACTTGGCCGCCGCCCAGTGCTAATGGGAAACTCGACATACCGGGAGCTGTAGCGAAAACGAAGCGGGTGCCGGGCTGGAGTTTAGGCGGCGTGAAAGAAATATAAGACAGAATAATAAAGAGCGATGGCAAGAACCAAGCAGACCGCCCGTAAAATCTACTGGAGGAAGAAGCCCCCCAGGAGACAGCTAGCCACCAGGGCTGCTCGGAGAGGCGCTCTGGCCACCGGCAGAGTGAAGAGGCCTCGCCGTCACAGGTCCGTGGCTCTGAGAGAGATCCGTCGCTACCAGAAATCCACGGAGCTGCTCATCCGTAAGCTGCCCGTCCAGCGCCTGGTGAGGGAGATCGCTCAGGACTTCAAGACCGTCCTGTGTTTCCTGAGTTTCGCCGTCATGGCTCTGCAGGAGACCAGCGAGACCCACCTGGTGGTCTCTTCTTCGCTAAGGGGGTCACCATCATGCCCAAAGACTTCCAGCTGGCCCGCTGCATCCGCGGAGAGAGAGCTTAGACTTTCTGCTGCACATCCACCAGCCATAATGCTCTGCACTGTGTGTCTATATATATACATTTATAGTAATATGGACATATGTTTGCTAGATGTTGTTTTTTCTTGCCTTCTGATTGTTGCTCTGAGTGTTGCTGTCCCTGTGCTGTTGCAATCCTGGAATTTCCCCATTGTGGGACTAATAAAGGCTTATCTTATCTTATCTTATCTTAAGACAGACATCAATAGAAGGAGTTGTAGTAGTTACAGTATTTAAGTTAACTGTGGGAAGAATCTGATTGATTTTATCTCTGATGGATGAAATTTTATTGTTGAAAAAGTTCATAAAGTCCTGACTGGTAAGCTCTAAGGGAATGCTAGGATTGACAGAGTCCTGACTCTTTGTCAGCCTGGCTACAGTACTGAAAAGAAACCTGGGATTATTCTTGTTCTCTTCTATTAATGCAGAGTAATAACTCGTTCTAGCTTTTCTAAGAGATTTTTTATAAATTAAAAGATGATTTCTCCAAGCTAAATAGATTTCATCTAAATTAGTGGAGCGCCATTTTCTTTCTAATTGACGAGTCTTCTGTTTTAAGCTACGAGTTTCTGTGTTGAACCAAGGAGTTAGAAATCTCTGATTAGACTTTTTCTTTTTTAAGGGGGCCACCAAGTCTAGAGTCTGATGCAGAGAAGCTGTAACACTATCCACCATGTTATCAATTACAGAAGGAGCAAGCTGTCTATAGCTTATTTCCGTTGTGTTGACACATGGCATAGAGGAAACAATCTGCATAAATTTGGTAACAGCATCATCTGAGAGGCATCTACTGTAATAATATTTTTCTTTAGGAGCCAAATAGTCAGAAATAGTAAAATCAAAGGTTAACAGACAATGGTTTGACAGTACAGGGTTATGAGGAGACACTACAAGATTTTCTATTTCTATGCCATATGTCAGAACAAGGTCCAATGTATGGTGGAGGTAATGAGTAGAATTTCCTACTTTCTGAGAAAACCCAATCGAGTCTAATATTGAATTAAATGCCACATTAAGGCAGTCACTATCTACATCCACATGTATATTAAAGTCCCCTACTATAATTATTCTATCAGATTTCAGCACTAAATCAGCTAAGAAATCAGCAAATTCGGATAAAAATTCTGAGTAGGTTGATGGGGGACGATAAACTATGGCAAATAAAATTGGGTTTAACCTAAAATTGCTAAAGTGCCCAATACTGAGGACCAGGCCCTCAAAGGAATTATAACATGTTTTTTGCTTTACATTAACTAGTAATTTGGAATGGTAAATTGTTGCTACTCCTCCTCCCCGATCAGAACTTCTGGGATTTTGACAGTTTAAATAACCAGAGGGAGTTGATTCATTTAAACCAACATAATCCTCTTGCCCTAACCAAATCTCTGTAAGGGAAATTAAATCAATCTGATGATCAATTAACAGATCATGGACTAACAGAGACTTGGGAGTTAGAGACCTAATATTTAATAAACCACATTTAATTTTTAAATTATGAGGAGGAACAGATGCCAAATCATTCAATTTAGAGGCTTTATGTTTAATTTGTGTTTTACCAATATTTTGCTTCACGTAATATGTCAAACAGGTTCATTTTGTCTTCTTTCAATTATTTATCCTTTTTTTTTTTTTTCCTTTGAAAGACAAAAGTAAAAGCTCTTCTGATGAAGGCTGCAGTGCAGTTGAAACATGTAAAGAAGGTAAAGAAGGTAAAGACATCTTTCTATTTTACTTTTGTCTTTCAAAGGAAAAAAAAAAAAAAAAAAGGATAAACAATATTTTGCTTTATCGTTTTGGGATGCTTATACATTATATTTTTATTTACTTTGGAGGGAGCAGACAACAATTCTCTGATGGGGAAGTCAGGGGCTAAGCTGAGGGGTGGCGGATGAAGAGGAGCTGCAGAGAGGCGTGTAAGACTGTGACTCTGCTTCCTGATCCCAACTCTGAGTAGTCAAGGTTTTGGAAATTTGGATAAAAAAGATGCCAGATTGTTAGATAAATGAGAAGTACCATCCAAAGTTCGATGAATGCTGTCTCGTCTCATAAGACCAGGTTTTCTCCAAAAAGAGCTCCAATTGTCTATGTAGCCGACGTTATTTGCAGGACACCACACAGACAGCCAGCAGTTCAAGGATGACGAGTGGCTAAACATGTCATCACTGGTCAGATTGGGGAGGGGCCCAGAGAATACTACAGTGACAGACATCGTTTTTGCAAAGTCACACACCGATTCTACATTAAGTTTCGTGACTTCCGACTGCCGGAGACGGATGTCATTAATGCTGGCGTGAATAACAATTGTGGAATATTTACAGTTACTTTTAGCCAGCATTTTCAAATTTGACTCGATGTTGCCTGCTCTGGAGGGTGCCCAATAATAGACATCATCGGTTCAGTCACATACAACTTATCAAAAGCCCTGGTTGAAATCATCAAACCCCTCCTTGGACTATCAGAATACTACTGCAAAAACTCAAAAGAGCTGGCACAAGAACTCAAAAATATGAAAATACAATCAGACGAGATCCTCATTTCACATGATGTCATTTTGCTATTCACAAACACCCCTGTTGATGTCATACTACACATCGTGCAAGAATGCCTCAAGAATGACAGAACCCATAAAAGAAACCTCTAGCAGAACCAGGCTCAGGGAGGGGCAGTCGTCTGCTGCGACTGGCTGGGGATGAGGGGATAGGGAGGATGGAAAGGACAGACATAAAGAACATAAGAGTAAGATGCCAAGTACATTATTGGAGGTCAACCAGCAGTATGGATCAGATAACAACAGAACAACAGTGGGGTTGAGACACAAAAACCCTCCTTAAACTTAAGCTATATTAAAAAGGAAGGATTTTACCCTGTTCTTGAAAACAGAGACCAAGTCTGACTCCCGGACCCAGAGTGGTAACTGGTTCCAGAGAGAAGGAGCTTGGTAGCAGAAGGCTCTGCCTCCCATTGTACTTTTGGAGATTCTGGGCACCACAAGTAAGCCAGCATTTTGGGAGCGTAATGCTCTATTAGGATGGTAAGGTAATATCAGATCTTTTATATACTGCTCAAAAAAATAAAGGGAACACTTTGAAAACACATCAGATTTTAATGGGAAAAAATAAGCTGGATATCAAAATTGTGGCAGGCTAGTCCAGCTTACTCAGATTAAAGGAACACGTTTTAAGTAATTTCTAAGATGTTTTGGGCCAACAAAAATGACTTCATTCTTATCAGAGTTCAATAGCAAAAAAAATTACAAGTCATTCAAGCTTTGATGCCCTTAAGACAGGCATCTAACTTGGCCAACTGATCACAATCATCGGGCTTCATTGACAGGTATAGTTGTGTGTTGTCTGAGTAACAGTAAAAATGTATACAGTGCTTTCTGATGATATTGCCCAACGGGAGCATATATAGACTAAAAAGAGTAGGGCCCAACACAGATCCCTGTGGAACTCCGTGACTGTGCTTAGAGCTGGAAGAAAATCCATCATTATAACAAGGTAGATGAACTGAGACTGCTGATGCAATTTAAGGACCTCTCCACCTCGTGTGCCCTCTGCTTCACTGAGACCTGGCTCAAGGAAAAGACACCAGACAGTGCGCTCCTCCTCGAGGGATTTCAGCTGTTTCATGCAGACTGCGATACGGGGCTCTCTGGCAAGACCACAGGCGGAGGAGTCTGCTTCTACATCAACAGCAGCTGGTGCTCCGATGTAACTGTGATCTCCCAACACTGTTCTCCCACTCTGGAATATTTATTCATCAACTGCAAGCCATTTTATTCCCCGCGTGAGTTTGCTTCATTCATCCTGGCCGCTGTTTACGTCCCGCCCGACGCGGACGTGTGCGAGGCTCAGCGCGCGCTCGCAGATCACATTCAGCAAGCGGAGCGGACTTTCCTGGACTGTCTGGTTATTGTGGTTGGCGACTTTAACCAGAGCAACCTGAGCCACGAACTCCCCCGGTACAAACAGTTTATTAAATGCCCCACCAGAGGAGAAAACACGTTGGATCACTGCTACACTACAGTTAAGGACGCGTATCGCGCTGTTCCCCGCGCTGCACTTGGACTATCTGATCATGTGATGGTCCACCTGATTCCCACATACAGACAGAGACTGAAGCTCACAAAACCTGTTGTGAGCACTACGAGGAAATGGACCAGTGAAGCTGGGGAGGAGCTGCGCACGTGCTTGGAAATAACTGACTGGGACATGTTTAAAGGAGCCACGCATGATCTGGATGAGTACACGGACACTGTGACCTCATATATCCACTTTTGTGAGGAGAGCATTCTTCCATCTCGCACCAGGGTGAGTTATTCCAACGACAAGCCCTGGTTCACAGCTAAGCTCAGACAGATCAGGAAGGAGAAGGAAGCAGCGTTGAAAAGTGGAGACAGGGACTGCTACTAGGTTTTTGCATATGACGTCAGGGGGCGTGCCGCACTGGCCCGTTAGAGTGAGCCGCCATTTTGGATGGCAAGAAACAGCAGCAGCAGGGTGAAATAAACCACATAGCTCACGTGTATCTACAAACTCCGCAAAATGGTGTACTCCTGTTGTTCCCCCTGATAAGGGGATAAGCGGGGAATTAAATGGCCGGTGTGAAATGCAAAAAAAAAAAAAAAAAAAGTTGGATTTTTGAATAATTACCTTCACTGACGTAATCTCTCGCTTTGTCATAACGGGCTGCAAGGTGGAGCAGTGGTTTAGCACTGTGGCAGCACAGTTTTACCCTCGGCCGGGGGATCGCGGGGATCATGAGACCGTGGGTTTAGTGCGCTCGCGCACGCAGCGGCCGGTGGCTTGTCACCAGACTGCAAACCAAATCTACCTACGGGTACAAATAAGTAAAAAAAAAAAAAAAAAACTTTGTGGTTTGGGGGCGCCTCTCTGCTTGCTACGATGCACACATGAAAGGGGAGAAAACTATTGTACATGTGCATAAAATCAGGTACGTTTTAACGCGGCGCGCCGTGGAGAGCCTTTAAAAAAAAAAAAAAAACACGCAGCGCGCTTCACTCACCTCTGAGTGAGGAGCTGCTGTTGTTTTCCGAGTCGTTCAACAGCCAAGACTTCACATCATCCACATCCCTTTCCGCTGACACGTTTTCCGATATTTTTTCCTCCTGCTCCCCTTCGTCTTTTAAAGATATCATCTCATCGTTTGCCCCCAAATCATCCCCGCTGAGCAGATTACCGGCAGTCATTGTTCTGCTAATTGCTGCAGCTGTTACCCCACACCCGTCACCTCCGTTCAACTGAGGCATTTCAGCACACCAGAGGAGCGCACGGGAGCAAGATTAAAAACACTTGTCTGCTGTTATGAATGCTGACAATGACTCCACTGAATGTGACAGACATTGCAGACACAGTTTCAGAGGCCATAGTGTCAGCTGTTGAAGAGGATGATAGGATGTTATTATGTCAGATTGTGACTGTGTGTTCTCCTCACTCATTCTGATCGCTAAACAGTACAAGTTACGCCTGGGTTGTCACAGTGCAACTGCTGCTCTTGCCATCCAAAATGGCGGCACCTACGGCGTGTTTATGTTTACCCCCGCGAGTCACGTGATTTTTACGACCCTACGCAAATACTCCACAAAGAGGTCAAATACCAGTTTAGCAGAGAGCTGAGGAGAGCTAAATCTGTGTATTCTGAGAGACTCCAGCAACAGTTCACTGCTAACGACTCTGTTTCTGTGTGGAGAGGACTGAGGCAAATCACCAACTATCGGCCTCAGGCTTCTAAGGGA
The DNA here is from genome assembly GCA_020510985.1 of Pholidichthys leucotaenia. Lineage (NCBI taxonomy): Eukaryota > Metazoa > Chordata > Actinopteri > Cichliformes > Pholidichthyidae > Pholidichthys > Pholidichthys leucotaenia. Next base: position 4,880,948 of record CM035836.1, read on the forward strand.
CAGGATGACAAAGCCCTTTGTCAAAGACTGTCCAAACACTATGCCCGTTTTGACACCTCGTCAGCTGTGTCCAACTTCCCCCCTTCCCCCAGCGCCACTACCTCCATGGTCCCCACTTCATCAAAGGCGCCCCCCCCTCCTCTCCCCCTGCCCTTGCCATCAGTGAGCAGGACGTGCACAGACAGTTCTCCATACTGAACCCGCGCAAGGCCCCCGGTCCGGACGGCGTGTCTCCCTCCACCCTGAGACACTGTGCGGAGGAGCTGACTCCTGTTTTCACAGACATTTTTAACACCTCCCTGAAGTCATGCCACGTGCCGGCCTGCCTCAAAACCTCTACCATCGTCCCTGTCCCCAAGAAGCCACGGATCACTGGACTTAACGACTACAGACCTGTAGCGCTCACCTCTGTAGTCATGAAGTCCTTTGAGCGCCTGGTCCTACCCCACCTCAAGACCATCACCACTTCCCTCCTGGACCCGCTGCAGTTTGCCTACAGAGCCAACAGGTCTGTGGACGACGCAGTCAACCTGGCCCTCCACTCCATCCTGCAGCACCTGGACTCCCCGGGAACCTACGTCAGGATCCTGTTTGTGGACTTCAGCTCTGTATTCAATACCATCCGCCCCGCTCTGCTCCGGGACAAGCTGTCCCTGCTCAACGTGCCTGACTCCCTCTGCAGGTGGATCACCGACTTCCTGACGGACCGGAGGCAGCATGTGCGGCTGGGAAAGACTGTCTCAGACTCTGTTAGCATCAGCACCGGATCACCCCAGGGCTGTGTACTTTCCCCCCCTGCTCTTCTCCCTGTACACCAACTCCTGCACCTCCAGCCACCAGTCTGTCAAGCTGATCAAGTTTGCCGACGACACCACCCTCATTGGGCTCATCTCCAACGGCGACAAGTCCGTCTACAGGAGAGAGGTGGCCCAGCTGGCGTCCTGGTGCAGCCACAACAACCTGCAGCTGAACGCTCTGAAGACAGTGGAGATGATTGTGGACTTGAGAAAAGTCACAGCCCCTCTGCCCCCCCTTACCCTCACAGACTCTCCCATCACCGCTGCGGATTCCTTCCGCTTCCTGGGCACCACCATCACCCGGGACCTCAAGTGGGAGCCGACTATCAGCTCCCTCATCAAAAAGGCCCAGCAGAGGATGTTCTTCCTGTGGCAGCTGAGGAAGCTCAAGCTACCCACCAAGATGTTGGTGCAGTTCTACACGGCCATCATCGAGACCATCCTCACCACCTCCATCACCATGTGGTACGCAGAAGCCACCGCCAGGGACAGACTAAGACTGCAGCGCGTTGTGCGCGCTGCTGAGAAGGTGATTGGCTGCAAGCTCCCATCCCTCCAGGACCTGTACATCTCCAGGACCCGGAGGCGTGCAGGTCGGATCATAGCCGACCCTTCACACCCTGGACACGCACTGTTTGCCCCCCTCCCCTCAGGCAGAAGACTTTGGTCCATTCAGACTAAAACCTCCCGCTACATGAACAGCTTCTTCCCCTCTGCCATCAGACTGCTGAACACTAAGTGACTTATTAGACTCTCGTGCACTACGTACAGCAGCTACCGGACTCATGACAATTATCACTGTTTTCTTTTTGTACTACCGACTGCACTATGTGGAACTCCACAATATCTGCTGCTTGTTAATATATTTAAAAATTGCATAGATTAGTATTACTTATTCATATTCTAGCTTTTATTGCATGCATAGTTTTTTTTATTTTTATCTTTAGTGCTACTCCATGTTTAATGTTGCAGCATTGCACCGAGACAAATTCCTAGTTTCTGTACTACATGAACAATGGCAATAAATCTCATTCTGATTCTGATTCTGACATTGGCAAACTGAAATCTATCAGACAAATAAGATCTAAACCATTGCATCAGAGTTCCACTGAGTCCAACAAAGTGTTCCAATCTATCAAGTAGAATGACATGATCAATAGTGTCAAAGGCTGCATTGAGATCTAAAAGAACAAGAACAGAGACAAGCCCATTATCAGATGCAGTCAGGAGGTCATTAGACCTTCACTAAGGCGGTTTCAGTGCTGTGATGAGCTCTGAACCCAGATTGAAACACCTCAAACAAACCAACTCCCTGCAAATGGTAAGATAATTGCAGAGCAACAACTCTTTACAAGTTTTTTGAAATGAAAGGCAAATTAGAGATTGGTCGATAATTGGCCAAAACTCCAGGATCAAGCGTCAGTTTTTTTAAGTAAGGGTTTAATTACAGCAGTTTTAAAAGCCAGTGGAGCATAACCCAGAGTTAAAGAAGAATTAATGATAAGAAGAATACGGCTACCAATAATTGGGAAGATAATTTTAAATAACCTGGAAGGAATAGGGTCCAGAAGGCAAGATGAAGGCTTAGATAAGGAAATTATTTTGTCCAACTCTAAGAGGTCGATTGGAGTAAACTAACTAACTAACTAACTAACCTGCACTTATATAGCGCTTTTCAAGTCACAAAGACCACTCAAAGCGCTTTCATTAATACTAACCCTCTATTCTAAGGGCCTATAGGAAACAGATATCTAGGGACAATTTAGAACAGCCAATTAACCTAACATGCATGTCTTTGGCATGTGGGAGGAAACCGGAGAAATCCCGGAGTAAACCCACGCAACACGGGGAGAACATGCAAACTCCACACAGATCACTGTTGGTCAGGGGCTGGGATCGAACCCACGATCCCACGATCCCCACAATCCCCCGGCCAAGGGTAAACTGTGCTGCCGCAGTGCTAACCACTGCGCCACCGTGCAGCCAACTTATCTAAACAGATATCAATTGAGGGAGTTGCAGTAGTTAATGTACTAGAGTTTACGGTAGGAAGAATCTGACTGATTTCATCTCTAATAGATAAAATTTTAAGATTGAAATAGTTCAGAAAGTCCTGACTAGAAAGCTCAGGGGGGCTGAGAGGATTGACCGAGTCCTGGCTCTTTGTAAGCCTGGCTATAGTGTTGAAGAGAAACCTGGGGTTATTCTTGTTTGCTTCTATTAATGCAGAATAATAGCTTAATCTAGCTTTTCTAAGAGATTTTTTATAGATTAAGAAATGATTTCTCCACACTAAGTAGAATTCATCTGAATTAGTTGAACACCATTTCCTTTCCAATTGACGAGTTTTCTGTTTTAAGCCAGTTTCTGAGTTAAACGAAGAGGTTAGAAATCTCTGGTTAGACTTTTTCTTTTTTAAAGGGGCTACCAAATCTAGAGTCCGGTGCAGAGAGGCAGTAACGCCATCAACCACACTATCAATCACGAATGGAGCAGAATCTCCATCATTTATTTCTGGTGTTTCTGTAGTGTTGACCCATGGCATAGAGGAGACAATCTGCAAAAATTTAGCAACAACGTCATCAGAAAGACATCTGCTGTACTAGTATTTTTCTTTAGGAAATATGTGATCAGAGATAATGAAATCAAAAATTAGCAGACAATGGTCAGACAGCACAGGATTATGAGGGGACACTACCAGATATTCGATATCTATACCATAAGTCAAAACAAGGTCCAATGTATGGTGGAAATAATGGGTAGAATTTTTTACTTTTTGGGAAAACCCCATTGAGTCTAAAATTGAATTGAATGCCTTATTAAAACAGTCACTCTCAACATCATGTATATTAAAGTCCCCTACAATAATCGGTTTTCAGCACTAAATCAGCTAAAAATTTGGCAAATTCCAATAGAAACTCTGAATAAGCCGTGGGAGGACGATAAACTATGGCAAAGAGAATTGGGTTCAAGCCAAGATTGCCAATAGTCCCCACACTGAGGACCAAACCTTCAAAGGAATTAAAACATAATTTCTGCTTAACATTAACTAGTAATTTAGAATGAAAAATTGCCGCCACTCCACCACCACGACCAGAACCTCTGGGGTTATGACAGTTTAAATACCCAAAGGGAATTGATTCATTCAAACCAACATAATCATCAAGCCCGAGCCAGGTCTCTGTAAGGGATAGTAGATAGATCTGGTGATCGATTAATAGATCATGGACCAGAAGAGACTTAGAAGATAGAGACCTAATGTTAAATAAGCCACATTTAATTTTTAAACTTTGGGGAGGAACAGAGGCCAAATTATTAATTTTATTAATTTTAGAGACTTGAGGCTGGATTAGAATTTTTCCAACATTTTGTTTAATCAGTCTGGGAAGTTTATGCATTCTATTTTTTTAACTTTTTTTTTTAACTTTAGAGGGAGCAGAAAAAGGTTCTCTTAGGGAGGAGACAGGGGCAAAGTTGAAAGGTGGTGGAAGAGGAGGAGCTGCAGAAGTGCGAGTGTTTTTCAGGTTGTGTTGTATTTGTCCTGGGTTACAATATTTAGGGCAACGGGAGACAGACTCAGTCTCTGAAGGATTATAAATCAAAGGCTGATCCAAATGGTAAAGACCACCTGAGTTAATGGGATCGATGCAATATGTGGGAACAGAACCAAAAAAGGGCAGTTTGGCAAACCCAGAAGCTTCAGAGCAGGAAAACACGCCAGGTCCCAGTCACTGTACCAAAAAACACCAAATGGAATAGAATAGATTGTTTCTTAAAACACGTGCACCAAGTCTATTTGGGTGGATGCCATCAGGCCTCATAAGTGATGGGCGTTTCCAAAATAAGTTAAAATTGTCAACAAAACCAATGTTAAAAATAGGGCAAGTAAAACACAGCCAAGAATTAAGACTGAGAGTTCTGCTAAAATGATTGCAGCCTCGTCTGAGAGGTGCCAAAGGCCCAGAGATGAGCGCACGTCTGCCACAGTTCATGAGAGTGGACAGAAGGCTCCTGAAGTCACTCTTTAAAATCTCAGATGCTTCATCTGGGATGTTATTGCATCCCACATGCACAACGACAGTTTGTACGTGAGGGAATTCATTCAGCAGGTCAGGGATAAGAGCCTCAATGTCAGAGACTCTAGCCCCGGGAAAAAAATCGAGTAACACAGTACCTGCTTCTGACGTTCCTCACGATCGAGTCACCAATTACCAGCGTCGTCTGGGGGCGGGGATTGTCGGTGGATTCTGATGTGGAGAGGAATTGTGCAGAGGGTGATGTTGTTGTTGCGAAGGCGGGGAGATGCGCTCTTTTCTTCTATCTGGAGCTGGTGTGTAATTTGACACATCCTTGGAGGTCTTTATCCGGGGTTTGCGGACATGAGCCGCCGCTGAAGGAAAGGAGGGAGGATGAGGGGTGTCCACGGATGGGTGGCCAGCGTCCAGGTGGGGAAAATCCTCCAGGGAAAGGATATCAAATCTGTTATCCAAGGATACGGGAAGAGAAGAGGCGCAACCCTTTCTGGTCAATCAACGATGGTTATTAGCTGGCCGAACCAAGGTCCAGGGCGCGAATGGAGGATGAGGGGGACCAAGCGAAGCTTTTGGTTTAGCCACAAGACGAAATCAGTGTTTGTTGCTGAGGTCATGGTCGTCTGCGGAGGCTGCAGAGGCTGGAGCAGGTGCTGGAGCAGGTGTGGAGGCAGGTGGAGACGCGCTGAGCTCACCCAGGTAAGTAGCAGTTTCCGCCAGCTGCGAGGCAGTGGCCAGAGCCGATGATCACCCGAGAATGATGGTTTCGATGTGGTCTTTGGCCTCCCGGATCTTGTTAAGGTTGGAGAGCCTCGTTTCCAGCTCAAAGACCTTATCGAGGAGCGATAAACAGCTGGTACATGACGGAGAAGGAGCCATGGCGTTCCAGGCGCTGAGATGGATAGCCCGCAACTAGCCAAAAACAGCTACTCCTACATCCGAATGGACTTTAGGCAAGGCCAATACCGAGGTAACAGTAAATAAAAACTAATAACAACAAACAGAGATAAAAAAAAAATGAAAAAATGAAATCAATAAAAACAATCAATAAAAACAAACAAAAACGGAGAAAAATGTACTCTGACGCGATGAGTGTCAGACGCAGCTGTCACACAGCTGTCAAATATATATATAAATATATATATATATATATATATCCCCCTCATGGATCGTCACCTTATCGTGGTGGGGGGGTTTGCGTGCCCCAGTGATCCCAGGAGCTATGTTGTCCGGGGCAATTTGCCTCTGATAGGGTCTCCCAAGACAAACTGGTCCTGGGTGAAGGGCCAGACGAAGAACGATCCAACAGACTCTCATGATAAATTGTATATCAAGGATTCAGTGTACCCCGCCCGGTATGGGGTTACCGGGGCCCCACCCTGGAGCCAGGCCTGGGGAAGGGGCTCGAAGGCTAGCGTCTGGTGGCCGGGTTTCCACCCATGGGACCCGGCCGGGCTCAGCCCGAAGGAGTTACATGGGTCCGCCCTCCAGTAGGTTCACCACCTGCAGGAGGGATCATGGAAGTCCGGTGCTATGTGGATTAGGTGGCAGTCAAAGGCGGAGACCTTGGCGGACTGATCCCAAGCTTTCTATACTGGCTTTTGGTACGTGGAATGTCACCTCTCTGGTGGGGAAGGAGCCTGAGCTGGTGTACGAGATTGAGCGATACCGGCTAGATATAGTCGGCCTCACCTCAACACACAGCTCCGGTTCCGGAACCAGTCTCCTGGAGAGGGGCTGGAGCTTGGCCTTTTCTGGAGTTGCCCCGGGCGAGAGGCGACGAGCAGGGGTAGGTATTCTTGTATCGCCCCACCTTGCTGCCTCTATATTGGAGTTTTCCCCGGTGGACGAAAGGGTTGCTTCCCTGCGCCTTCGGGTTGGGAAACGGGTCCTGACCATCATTTGTGCCTATGCACCAAATGATGTTTCAGAGTACCCACCCTTTTTGGAGTCTGTGACTGGGGTGCTGGAGGGTGCTCCTCCTGGAGACTCCATTGTCCTACTGGGGGACTTCAATGCGCACGTGGGCAACGACAGTGAAACCTGGAGGGGGGTGATTGGGAGGAACGGCCTGCCCGATCTGAACCCGAGTGGTGTTCAGTTATTGGACTTCTGTGCTAACCACAGTCTGTCTATAACGAACACCATGTTCAAGCATAAGGGTGTCCATATGTGCACCTGGCACCAGGACACCCTAGGCCGCAGGTCGATGATCGATTTTGTTATCGTATCATCAGACCTGCGACCGTATGTCTTGGACACCCGAGTAAAGAGAGGTGCAGAGCTGTCAACTGATCACCACCTGGTGGTGAGTTGGATCCGATGGCAGGGGAGGAAGCCATTCAGACCTGGTAGACCCAAACGTATAGTGAGGGTGTGCTGGGAGCGTCTGGCTGAGGCCCCTGTCCGGGAGGTCTTCAACTCCCACCTCCGGAAGAACTTCAACCACATTCCGAGGGAGTCTGGAGACATGGAGTCTGAATGGGCCATGTTCTCCACCTCTGTTGTTGAAGCGGCAGCCCAGAGCTGCGGCCGCAAGGTGGTCGGTGCATCTCGTGGTGGCAACCCCCGAACCAAGTGGTGGACACCAGTGGTGAGGGGGGCCATTAAGCTGAAGAAGGAGTCCTATCAAGCTTGGTTGGCTTGTGGGACTCCCGAAGCAGCTGAGGTGTACCGGCAGGCCAAGCGGAGTGCAGCTCGGGTGGTTGCTGAAGCAAAAACCCGGGTATGGGAGGAGTTCGGTGAGGCCATGGAACAAGACTTTCGGTCGGCTTCAAAGAGATTCTGGCAAACTGTTCGGCGGCTCAGGAGGGGAAAGCAGCTCCCCGTCCACACTGTGTATGGTGCGGATGGGACACTGTTGACTTCAACTGGGGATATCGTCGGGCGGTGGAAGGAATACTTCGAGGATCTCCTCAATCCCACTGATACGCCTTCCACAGAGGAAGCAGGGTTTGGGGACGAGGGGGATGACTCGCCTATCACAGGGGCTGAGGTCGCCAAGGTGGTTAAAAATCTCCTTGGTGGCCGGGCCCCGGGGGTGGACGAGATTCGCCCCGAGTACCTCAAGGCCCTGGATGTTGTTGGGTTGTCATGGTTGACACGCCTCTGCAACATTGCGTGGAGGTCGGGGGCAGTGCCTTTGGCATGGCAAACCGGGGTGGTGGTTCCTCTCTTCAAAAAAGGGGACCGGAGGGTGTGCTCCAACTTTAGAGGGATCACACTCCTCAGCCTCCCTGGGAAGGTCTATGCCAAGGTACTGGAGAGGAGAGTCCGGCCGTTGGTCGAACCTCGGATTCAGGAGGAGCAATGTGGTTTTCGTCCTGGCCGTGGCACATCGGACCAGCTCTTTACCCTCTCGAGAATTCTTGAGGGTTCGTGGGAGTTTGCCCAACCAGTTTACATGTGTTTTGTGGACTTGGAGAAGGCATTTGACCGCGTCCCTCGTGGATTTTTGTGGGGGGTGCTTCGGGAGTATGGGGTATCGGGCTTGTTGTTACGAGCTATTCGGTCTCTGTACGACCGTTGTGAGAGTTTAGTTCGCATTGCCAACACTCGGTCGGAGTCATTCCCAGTGAGAGTTGGACTCCGCCAGGGCTGCCCTTTGTCACCGGTCCTGTTCATAATTTTTATGGACAGGATTTCTAGGCGCAGCCAGGGAATGGAGGGTGTCATGCTTGGTGACCACAGGATCTCATCTCTGTTGTTTGCAGATGATGTTGTCCTGTTGGCTTCATCCAGCAATGACCTACAGCTCTTGCTGGGACGGTTTGCCGCTGAGTGTGAAGCGGCTGGGATGAGAATCAGCACCTCCAAGTCCGAGTCCATGGTCCTCAGCCGGAAAAAGGTGGATTGTCCTCTCCGGGTTGGGGACAGGCTCCTGCCCCAAGTGGAGGAGTTTAAGTATCTTGGGGTCTTGTTCACGAGTGAGGGGAAAATGGAGCGAGAGATCGACAGACGGATTGGAGCAGCATCTGCAGTGATGCGGACGTTGTACCGGTCTGTTGTGGTGAAGAGGGAGCTTAGTTCTAAGGCAAAGCTGTCGATTTACCAGTCAATCTACGTTCCTACTCTCACCTATGGTCACGAGCTTTGGGTAATGACCGAAAGAACGAGATCGCGGATACAAGCGGCTGAAATGAGCTTTCTCCGTAGGATTGCTGGACTCACCCTCAGAGATAGGGTGAGGAGCTCAGTCATCTGGGAGAGGCTCAGAGTAGAACCGCTGCTCCTCCACATTGAAAGGAGTCAGTTGAGGTGGTATGGGCATCTGATTAGGATGCCTCCTGGACGCCTCCCACTTGAGGTGTTTCAGGCACGTCCCACTGGGAGGAGACCCCGGGGCAGACCCAGGACTCGGTGGAGAGACTATGTCTCCCAGCTAGTCTGGGAACGCCTTGGTATCCCCTCTGAAGAGCTGGAGCAGGTGGCTGGGGAGAGGGAAGTCTGGGCTTCTCTGCTTGAACTGCTGCCTCCGCGACCCGGACCTCCGGAAAAGCGGTAGAAGATGGATGGATGGATGGATATATATATATATATATATATATATAGGAACTGATGAAGACGCCAAGCGGCCTGAACATAAATGGATTTTCTCTCTCATGTTGGTCATGTGCTTCAGAAGATTTCCCATCGCTTTGCTCTTAAATCTGAAGTGATGGTTTCCGTGTTTTTCTCCCACATGAATGAACAGCTGAGGAGTTTCCAGATCATCTGATGAGTTTCCAGACAGTGCTGCATATAAAAACAGACTCTATAAAACATCAACTTTTACATCTATCACATATTTTCTGAGCGTCTCACCGACGGCTCCGTTCAGGTTCTGGAAGATTCGTGAACGATGATCCAGAGTCATGTTGAACTTGGTCTGAAAATAAAAACGCATTAAAATAGATGATTTAGTCAGGAGAGAAATGGGATTAAATTAGTAATCATTTTATTTTAGTAATAGTTTTTAATAATTAGTTGTACTGTTATCCCTACGTGTTATATACACGGTGTATGTGAACGCAGATCAACAGCAAGCCAAACTCGTTTTTCACGAGCCAGGAAACCGAGCGTCCTGCTCCTTTATTCCAGTCTTCTTAGACAGCTTACAATTCTTAACAATTGTGGCTTGAAGAGCTCAATGAAAAGCCGAGTGAAACTAAAAAATAAAACAGAAAATAAATTCATTTAGCAAGCTAGCAGGCCCCTGGGATAGGACTAATTCCTGGAACAACGCATTCTTAAAAACAATCTCAAGTTCACATCAAACAAAACTTATAAAATTAACATAACATTCATTAAACTTACAGCCATTGCTTTCGAAGGTGTAGAAAGGAGTTTTAACACACAGGAGGAGCGTCTCAGACATTCACGGGCAGGTTATGCTCTCTGCCTTTTTTTCCTTTCTCTCTAACGTCTGCTTCTTCTACCCATAAATCATAGCGGCCACTGGCTACGCTTTCAACGTAAAATACAGGCGAACTACTACTTAACTATATAAAAATTACTTTTGACACAATGACTATTTTCTTAACATGAATTATTACAAATGAATTATGATATTCTACCATGAACTTGTGAACTATTTTTAACTTTCTATAAACACACTCTACTATGGGCAGAACATTAGTTCTCACCACATTTACAACTTTTTTCTTTAGAAAATGTATAATTTTTTTCAAGTAAATCTGAGTTTTTTGTTCTAATTTTGTGACTTTATCCAATGTAAATTTAGCACTTTTCTTTGAAAATTTATTGCTTTTTTGTGCAAAAATTTAACTTTTCAAGTAAATTTACAACAAAAAGTTGCATACTTACGATTAAAAAAAGGAAATTTACAACAAAATGCCAAACTTGGAATGAAAAAGTGACAAAACTGACTCAGACTTACTTCAGTTCTTCTTTGCAAATTTACAACAAAAAAGCCAGAAATTTATGACAGGACCAAATTTCCAATGAAAAAGTAAAAAATTTACAACAAAAGTGAAGCAAATTGAAGAAAAAGAATTTGTACATTTACAACGAAAAACACCACTAAACTTAAAAATTTATGACAAAAAGTTGTAAATGTATTTTGAAAAAGTCACAAATTGACACAGACTTGCTAACAAAACACAAATTTAATGGAAACAGTCAAATTTACACCAAAAACGCTGTGAGTTTACGATGAAAAAGTTTTGACGTTTTAGTTGTAAACTTCCAAGTTTTCCATTTTAAATGAGACGTTTCTTTAGTTTTAAACGTTCACTCTTTTGCTCATAAATGTCAGACTTTTTCTCAGGCATCTGTCAGCGTTTCAGTTTCACCCTCTGCTCCTTGTCCAGGTAGATTTTGGTGTAGAACAGCTGGTCGTCGTAGTTGTCCTTGTATTTCCGCTGCTGGACGATGGCGCTCACATCTGGGGCGAAGCCGGCAAAGCCTAAAAGTCGAAGAGTAGGTCAGGAGCCGCAGGTTTGAAACCCTAAAACACAAACAACCAGGAGTTCTGCTGCTGGGTGGAGGCCAAGATGAAGAGTTTTTAGCAGGAAACACTCGCAAATTCTTGAGAAAAAAGTCACAAATTCTTGAGAAAAAAGTCACAAGTTAAAGAGAAAAAGGAAACAAATTTTCTTAAAAAAGGAGCAAAATTTAAGTGAAAAAAAGTCAAATACAAAAGCGGAAAATTGACAACGAAAAAAGTCACAAATGAACACCAATTAAAGTTCATTCCACTCGTTTTACTTTATGCTTAAAACCAAAAATCAGCAACAACAAATTCACTAAATTTCTCATATGTGGTGTTTTTAAGACCTGAGATTCAGATTTAAGGATTAATTAACACTTTTAGGGAGAATCGAGGTCTTAATTACGCATTGATGAGGATTTTTAAGGCTAATTATGGACAGACTGACCTCTTGAGTTGAGGTAGCGTTTCCCAGAATGCACCTCTGGGTATCTGGAGGACAGATGCTGGTGGGGCCAACAGAAACCTTGGGCGGAGAAAACCACACGGTGACCCAGGCGGGAAAATTTGGACAGAAGCTCCTCGGGACCGGATGCAAACACCACGTCATAACTGCAATATTTAGAAACCAAACGCACAATATTAAGAGGAAAAAAGGGCAGAAAATTAGGAGAAAAAGATATAAAATTATGACAAAAATAGAACATTTTTATGAGGAAATAAACAGAAATATTATAAGGTAAAAGGGAAAATTAAAATGGAAAAAGGACTGAATTTATTAGAAAACCAAACCACAAAATTCCAAGAAAAAAGTCACAAATCTATCAGGAAAAAGTCACAGTTTGACAAGTAAAAACATCCCATTTATTATTTTTATTCCTGAGGAAAAAAGTTTAAAATTTATGAGGAAAAAGTGGCAAATTTAAAAGAAAAAACAATTGTAAATTTACAAAAATAAAAAAGCCAAAAATTTATAACAAAATGTCACAAATTTATGAGGAAAAAATGTGAATTTATAAGACAAAAAATATGAGGAAAAAGACAAATTTACAAGGAAAAAAAAACATTGAGGAAAAAACTCATAAAATTTCATGGAAAAACTTACATTTAAGAGAATAAATTTACAATTTTACATGAAAACATCATCAATCTATGGTTTAAAAAAATCAGATTTAAGAGGAAAAAAACAAGAATTTATTAGAAAAAGCAGCATGTTTATTATGGAAAAGTCACACATTTACAGGGAAGAAAAGTCAGAAATTTATGGGGAAGAACAACAAAAATATTAGAGAAAAATCTGAGTAAAAACTAAAAAAAAAAGTCACAAATTTATGAGAATACCTCTAATTTTATGAAAAATATTTTTAAAAACTTAGGAAAAAGCCTCATATTTATCAAAAAAAAAAATCACAAGAAAGTCACACATTTACGAGAAAATGTCATAAATTTACATGGAAAAACTTTTACATTTAAGAGAATTTATTGAGAAAAACATTGCAAAATTATTATGAAACACGCCACAAATTTACATGAAAAATTCATAAATTTGTAGTTAAAAAAAGTCAAATTTAAGAGAGAAAAAAAGCCTATTTTAAATGCCCTAAACTATGTACATATATACGTATATATATATATAGACACACAGAGCAGAGCATTGTAGCTAGATGGAATAAATATGTAGATATATAAACACACAGTGCGGAGCATTGTAGCTAGATGGGATGAAACAGCACAACCGTCTACTTAGTTATCCTACATGGTATGATTATGTACCCATACATATTCTCACCCTCCATAGCGACCGGTATTTTCTTAGTTGTATGCCGGAGGGGACCATTGTATAAGTCTATTGCGTCTTTTGCATTCAATACTATTAGGTCGTCACGTCTTTTTGCTATCTCTGCGAGCAGCCCTGCTTAGGTTGTACAGTCTGACAGCCGTAGGTAGGAAGGACCTGTGAAACCTCTCGGTTGTGCACCTGGGATGATGTAGTCTGCTGCTAAATGAGCTCCTCAGTGCATTCAGTATGTCCTGCATAGGGTGGAACTCGGACTCCAGCAGAGATGACAGTTTAGCCACCATCCTTCTCTCTCCTATCTCCTCCACTGGGTCACGGAGCTGCCCCAGGACAGAGCTAGCTTTCTTGATCAGTTTGTTCAGTCTCTTCCTTTCGGCTGCTGTAATGCCACTGCCCCAGCAGACCACTCCAAAAGTGATGGCTGATGCCACCACCGTGTCATAGAATGTCTTCAGCAGCGCCCCTTGTACACCAAAAGACCTGAGTCTCCTCAGTAGGAACAGCCTGCGCTGTCCCTTCTTGTAGAGTGCGTCAGTATTGTGTGACCAGTCTAGTTTATTGTTCAGATGAACACCCAGGTACTTATAGGATGTCACCATCTCGATGTCTGTTCCCTGTATATTTACTGGTGCTGTGAGGGGTTGTCCTTGCCTGCAGCAATCCACCACCAGCTCCTTAGTTTTCCTCGCCTTGATCTGGAGGCAGTTCTGATGACACCAGTCCATGAAGTCCTGGATAAGCCCTCTGTACTCAGCTTCATCTCCATTGGAGATGAGGCCAACGATCGCAGAGTCATCAGAGAACTTCTGTAGATGGCAGTGTGTTGTGTTGTGTGAGAAGTCTGCAGTATAAAGGGTGAACAGGAAGGGAGCCAAAACCATTCCCTGGGGGGCCCCCATGCTACCGATGATCGTGTCGGACACACAGTCCCGGATTCTCACAAACTGAGGCGGTTATTGAGGTAGTCCAGGATCCATGATGACAGGTGCTGGTCCACCCCTGCGCACAGCAGCTTGTCCTTCAGGATCATCGGTTGGATGGTGTTGAAAGCACTGGAGAAGTCAAAGAACATGATCCTCACCGCATTCCCAGGTTTCTCCAGGTGGGACAGAGAACAGTGAAGGAGGAAGATCACCGCATCCTCCACCCCAATGCCATGCTGGTAGGCGAACTGGAGTGGATCCATCGCTGGTCCCACCAGGGGGCGGAGGTGAGCAAGGAGCAGTCTCTCCAGGGTCTTCATCATGTGGGACATCAAGGCCACTGGTCTGTAGCTGTTCAGATCTTTGGGGTGGGAGGTCTTTTGTACAGGTACTACACAAGATGTTTTTCACAGCTGTGGTACCCTTCCCAGCTTCAGGCTCAGATTGAAGATGTACTCCACAATCCCACACAGCTGGTCTGCACAGAACTTGAGGAGCTTTGCACTGATGCCGTCCGGTCCCGACACCTTCCTCGCCTTGATCTTCCTCAGCTCCGTCCTCACCTGGGTCTTAGTCAGGGTCAGGTTGGGGGGCTGTGTGTTGGGAGTGGGGGGTGTTGGTGGAGTGGGGAGTGGGCAGCAGGACTTGATGTCTTTAGAGGCAGCAGTGGTTGTTGTGCAGTCAGAGGGGAGGGCGGTTGGACAAACCTATTGAAAAACAGATTCAGATTGTTCGCCCACTCCCTGCCCCCCGTGGCCTGGGGGGAGGTATTCTGGAGCCCAGAGATGGTTTTAAGGTTTCTCCAGACCCCGCTGATGTTGCTCTTTTGCAGCTTGTCCTCTATCTTCTTCCTGAAGCTGTCCTTGCCTTCTCTGATCTTTCTCCTCAGCTCCCTCTGTACGGACTTCAGCATCTCCTTCAGCATCATTTACCAGTCAATCTACGTTCCTACTCTCACCTATGGTCACGAGCTTTGGGTAATGACCGAAAGAACAAGATCGCGGATACAAGTGGCTGAAATGAGCTTTCTCCGTAGGATTGCTGGACTCACCCTCAGAGATAGGGTGAGGAGCTCAGTCATCCGGGAGAGGCTCAGAGTAGAACCGCTGCTCCTCCACATTGAAAGGAGTCAGTTGAGGTGGTATGGGCATCTGATCAGGATGCCTCCTGGACGCCTCCCACTTGAGGTGTTTCAGACATGTCCCACTGGGAGGAGACCCCGCGGCAGACCCAGGACTCAGTGGAGAGACTATGTCTCCCAGCTGGTCTGGGAACGCCTTGGTATCCCCTCTGAAGAGCTTTAGCAGGTGGCTGGGGAGAGGGAAGTTTGGGCTTCTCTGCTTGAACTGCTGCCTCCGTGACCCGGACCTCCAGAAAAGCGGTAGAAGATGGATAAGGAAAATGTCATAAATTTAGCAGGAAAAGAGGGGAGAAATGTCGTAAACCCTCCTGTGCGCTTTTCCAGTGCGCACAGTGAGGGGTGAAATGAAGATTTAAGTGCAGGAGTGCACCACACACATTATTAACGAACATCCAGGCAGTCCCCAACGGGTGAAAACATGTAAGGCAACAACACACTTACATGGGACGTTCCTGGGCCGGCATCACCCGGTGAACGCACGAGGAGAAGAGATTAACCACCGGCACTTCCCAGAGCCAGCGTCGCTCGATGGGTGCAAGAACCACAGCTGCAGTGGAGGTGACTAATCCTTTGTGAAGTTTCGGGTTGCATATGACTGAACACATCAGTCAGTAAGCTATACGTTAATGACCCAGCAATGCATGACTGGAAGAAGGCTCCTAAAGTACATGCATTGCTGGTGCCTCAAATTGGACACACCTGGGCGAGGCACGGGAATGATGATTAATGGGGCTGGGAACAGCTGAAGGAAAAGAGAGCAAGAGGGGGCATGGCCGGACCGGCAGACTGTCAGAAGTGTGAGAGAAAATAGGTCACAGTGGTTGTTTAACAGCTGCCGGTCAGGCAGTGGCTATGGATAGGGAAACGGCACAGAATACGCAAAATGCATAAATACAGAGGAACCAAAACCCACAGAGAGATCAGGGCCAAGCCGGGGGAGGCCAAACCGGCTCGGCTCCTGACAGAACCCCCCCCCCCTCCCAAGGGGTTGAAACCCAGACACCCAAGGAAACTTCAAGACACCCCCTCCCCTCCCCAGTAGGAGCAAAAGCAACATAAACCTGGGTGGGAGGGGGAATTTTTGGGATATATGTGTGTGCCTTGCTGCCAAATGTTCACTCTCTTAGTTGTTGGAGTTGAAGTAAAGTTCTGAACTGGCAGTCTCCATGTCATTTCATTATTCCTCCACAGGTCAACCAAACAGGAAGACATGGTGCATCAGGACAAGAAATTCTTCTATGACACACTAGAAATGATTGGAGGGAGTCCACAGGAAAATGTTAAATTGTCATGTATTTCCCTGACTCACATCATTGCCTAATGTGTATTTATTAGTATTAGTATTTTGTCACTAGCTGAGCGAGCTTAGCCTTCCCCGGCCTCGGTCTCTCTGTGGGTTTTGGTTTCATTGTTTATGTGCATTTTGTGTATTCTTGTACTTATCCAATCACCATAGCCACTGCCTGACTGGCAGCTGTTAATCAGCCTCTGTGATCTTTTTCCCACGCTGCTGACAGTCTGTCAGTCCAACCACACCCCCTTGCTCTCCTTAATTCCACCAGCTTTCCCAGCCCCGGTTATTACCTTTCCCGCACCTCGCCCAGGTGTTCCCAGTTTGTGTGGCCAGCAGCGTTTGGATTTAAGCAGCTCTTTGCTAGACAAATGCCGCTGGGTCATTGTACGAATCACTCTTGTTCTCCATGATGTGACCGTCACGTAGGGAAGGACTATTGTTTATGCTCGCTGAGAGGACTGGACTTTTTTGGACTGCTCCTGCTCATGAGTAAACTGTTGGGTTTCTCTTTGCAGTCACTGCTACGCTTTACCTGGAGCATTTCCTCTTGCAGTGAGTCTGCTACGCTTCAGGTGGCGTTTCTTCTTGCAGCGTAACCGCTACACTTAGGCTGTGCCCAGTTTGCGTTCCCCCTGAATCAGTTGACCTTCCCGTAGTCTTCCCTGCTCTCCCGAGCACATCTATTGTATTATAATTTACTTGTTCATCTTTATCTGTGAACAGTTTGTAAATAAATTTGTGTTTAGTGAAACCCTGCGCTTAAATCCATCCATCGTTCTCCTCCTCCGTGTGCAATGGCAGAGCGCACGGAGAGCTTACGACGGTATTAAGTATTAAAGAGTGTTTATTACCTTTATTAGCATTGATGTGTATCTATTGCCTTGGCATTTGTTTGGAGAGCAGAGTAAGAATTTCATTGCTCAGGAAATGTTGCATTTTTTAACTGTGCACATGATACAGTAATAAAGTCTTTGAATCTTGAATCACTGTTTTTCTTTGTTTATTGTTAAATATTGATAATGTTCGCAAATGATAAAACTATAGTGTATGTATATCAGTGTTTTCATGTCCAGATGACAGCAGAAACCGTCCAGCTGTGAGATAGTTTTTCAGTCATTTGAACATTTTGTGTTGGCCCTGCGATGGACTGGCGATCTGTCCAGGGTGAACCCTGCCTCTCGCCCAAAGATGCTGGGATAGGCTCCAGGCTCCAGCCCCCCGCCCGGCCCCCGCAACTCAAAAAGGATTAAGCAGAAGAAGATGGATGGATGAAAAGACTTCAGACATTCATCAGAAAATGAACATACTGTAATGTTGGAGTAGCGCCCTCTGGTGGATCTAAAGTCATATTTCAGTCTTGACATCCCCCCCAATCCTCCTTCAAATCACCTACTGCATGTCATCACATCTATCTAGCAATATATAATATTATGTACTTGTAATCAGAGAGCGGGAAGCCAACCACCGACCCTCCGATCAGAGGTAGACCACACTCTTCCCCTGCACCACAACCACAGTGAATGAGAGTTGATCTGAAAAGGTTTTGTTGGATTGGTCAACTTTTCCTTATCTGTAGACCCCTGGCACAGGGCTACAGCTGCCGTACTTATTCATAGTTTTTGATCACGTGACTTCCGGTGGGGTGAAAGGAGATCGGAGGACATGGTGGGGGGATAATTGTAAT
The DNA here is from genome assembly GCA_020510985.1 of Pholidichthys leucotaenia. Classification (NCBI taxonomy): domain Eukaryota; kingdom Metazoa; phylum Chordata; class Actinopteri; order Cichliformes; family Pholidichthyidae; genus Pholidichthys; species Pholidichthys leucotaenia. Next base: position 4,899,046 of record CM035836.1, read on the forward strand.
AACTGTAGAGCGTAATGAAGCAAAAAAATGTGAAAACGTCCGAAATTTATTGTCAAACTCTTGATAATGACAGATAGTGGTATGATGACAAATTAGATTTAATTGAGAAGCAGGCTTCCGATCTCATTCCAAAGCAAAATTGGCCAAAAGACACGGAGACGTGGGCTAGCATGACCTATCCAGACATGTACAGAGCTAAATATATTCATCTTCACAACACTTATCATCCATGTTTATCCACATCAACTCATAAATTATTCACAGAGCCCTCAACTTAATTTCTCCTGTTTTTTCTGTTTTTCTGTTTTTTTTTTGTTTTTTTTGTTTTTTTTAACATGTAACCTAATTTGCGTCATCCAATCATGTAGATGCCCTGTAATTTCCCCATTGTGGGACCAATAAAGGAATCTAAATCTAAATCAAAAGGCTGGCTTCATTCATCATATTCACCTGTCCAGGTGCTTTCAGATGAAGTTAGACATCGTTGTCTTGGTGTCTAATTGTTATCCCTCATTGTTAACAATAAGCAGTTGATTTGTCGACTCCTAGCTACTTGTAATCCTTAAAGCCACAGACTGATTAGCCGGTGTTCTGACATTTTTGGCATCAGCACAGCAAACCTCGGGTTACTACTCTGTCATTTTCTTCAGTTGTTCAGACGAATTAAGACTTCCCAAGCGAGTGACACTCTTGAATGTTGGTGAAGTCTGGATCTCAGCATCATTCTCGAAAAGCTTTCAGAGCTAAGGTTAGCTTTATCAGCTAGCTTGCTTGTTCCAACACGAACACTGGCTTTGCTGGTTTTCTGCCAGCTGCCTCAAGGATGTAAAGGTGGTGTTTTTTCTCTTCTTTGGAGACTTCTTTCATTGGAAAGGAAACAGGAGGTGAATGTAGTGTTGTTCGTAGGACATATTATGGTGTAACAAAGATGGTGACATCACCCAGAGTATAAGAGGGCTGTTCAGAAGAGGGGCAGTCTCTTTGACCACCTCTGTGCCTCTGTATTATTTGTGTCAAAAATAAAGTCCGATCTAGTTCACCACTCAGTCTTGTCATTGGATCACGATTTACATACATAACATTTGGCAACGAGGGTAAAAGAAAGAAGAAACATGGATGCGGGAGTCACTATCATTCGGCCATTTCTGGAGCTTCCCGGCAAGCCATGGGCCTCTTGGGTGAGATGGTTCGCCGCATTCCAAAATTACTTGGTGGCTCTGAAACTTGGTGAACTGAAGAAGATAGGGGCTCGGGCAATATTGGTTCATAGTTTGGGTATGGAAGGACAGTGTATCGTTACTACCTTGGGTGCTAGCCAAAGCTTTGAAGACGTTGAGCTAATGCCACGACATTGTCACATCCCGGAAAACGTCATCGTCCGGAGGATCCAGTTTCGACAGCGCCGCCAACGGACTGGCGAGTCTGTGCAGCGGTTTGTAACAGACCTACGTCAGCTGGCCAGAGACTGTCAGTTTGGAGCATTGGAGGAAGAGATGGTCTGCGACCAGTTGGCGGAACATGCTGTTTGCCTGGCTATGAGGTCAAAGCTCCTTACATACATGGATGAGCTGACGTTACCCAAGTCCAACGAGATAACTCAGCAGGGTGAAGCAGTGGACAGTCTCTCATGTGACCTTGGTGAGAGAGCTATGCTGCACCGCTCTGAATCACAATCAACAGCGCAGACTGTGGACCCAGACAGCGATGATAGCTAACAGGAGAAGGAGGCTGTGAAGATAAGGCCTGCCCTGGAATCGCCCAGGTGTTTGGGTTGTGGGTCCACTAAGCACTGCTATAAGGCTAGAGAGAGAAGACGACACTGTGGCACGTGTGGATATCTTGCATCATTTTGCCAGGGCATGTTACGGGTTCGAGCGAGGAGATCTGAGACACATCGAGGATCTCCCCATTTCGCCTCCCACAGTTGTTTGCAGTTTATCCCCAAGTGTCAACGGCTGCTCTTTCTGTATGGTGGAACTGGATGGAGTGACGGTGCCATTGCTGGTTTACACAGGAGCGGTGAGATCGGTGTTGGATTGGGAAACTGTGTGGAGTTCCTTCTCACAGTCTCAGGTTGAAGAAGAGCAGTCAGGCTGTGGTCTGTGGGACTGGCTGGTTCTGCAATGATGGATGGAGCTGTGTGGGACAAACCTTTGCCTAGTAATCTGGACAATGAGCAGGACCAATTCTACTCAGGGCCATCGCAGGAGGGTTCTGGTGTCAGCGCCCAAGTAACCCTAGTTGAGGGAACTGAGCGACGCGGTGGGACGCTCGTGACGGTAGGTGACCCCGAGTGGCTGACCCACTCTGCTTCCGGAGTTTGGCTGGGTGGTACTGAGAAGCAAGGGGTCATAACGGCTTTGCCGGCATCTAAAATGAAAGCGAATGGGGCATGACTAGCTGGCACGGTAAAACATCGTCCCACACAGGGACACTGGAAGCCGAGTCGGGCTCCTCAGTGTGTCGCTGATGTGGTCCGATCCAGGGAGGAGGCCTGGTCGAGAGGAGTTCGTGGCCAGGACAAACAATGGGAAGAGCAGGGGCGGCCGCAGGTGGTGGCTGTTGGGGTGGACGGTTACCTTCAGCTGTCTGACGGCTCATGGAGACATTCCAACCAGCTGCAGTGTGCCAATGATGAGAAGGAGGTTTTCTGGGTTTTGGCGTGGGTCACCTCCGGGCGTGAAGAGAAGAAGATGCTCTGGACAAGACCCGCCTGACGGGTCTCCGGGGACGTTACCTGGAGTATAAGAGGGCTTTGCAGAAGAGGGGCGGTCTCTGACCACCTCCCAGCCTAGCGGGAGCACCTCTGTATTACATGTGAGTCTATAATAAAGTCCTATCTAGTTCACCGCTCAGTCTCATAACTGGGTCACAATTTACATACATAACAGTGAGCAGGATCCAAGTGTGGTCCGTACGGAGACCTAATCAGCCAGAATGATTAGAAGCATCTGCGTCGCTGAGCATGAGACATTTTCTGTCTCGCCTGTGTGAACACAGCTGTGTTCACAGGTAAGAAGTTGGCAAGGAGGGCTAAATAGTAATTTGAATCTTCATATTATCCTGTGGCTTGAAAGTGTGGTACTTAATGTGCACCGTGTCATTATGCACGAGAAGTCATAAATCATGACTCTTTGTTTGCTAGCGGCAAGTCCCGGAAAAAAGCTCTATGAGTGCCTGGTGTCATTGGAAAGCTTAGAAATCGTACTTTCTAGCAATATCTATGTTTTTGCGGAAGATGCAACTCCCGACTGATCGAACGCAAGTTTTCAACCTAGCCAAAATTGTCTTTTTCTTGGTCAGTTTTTGTGCACTTTGTACAACTTAAATATCATTTTGAAGGTCTTTCAATACTGAATATGGAAATAAAGTTACATCAGTTTTGAATCAGTTTTATATAATTTTCAGCTTTAATGAAATAGAATTCCCTCGGCAGCTTCCTGCCAACATGGCTGTATTTTGTGTTCAAAATTGGGTAAAAGCAAATGCACAGCTGATAGAGTTTACGGAGCTTTATTACAATGATAGTTATTTACATAAAGAGGCTTACGGCACTCGCCTGCTTGCCAGGTGGCTCCCGCAATGAAAGAGGCAGAGCCTCTTCTGCCCACTTCCTTTATACCTCGAGTGGCATCACCACCAGAAACTGGTGAGATTACAAAGAGAGAAAACACCCCATGATGTTAACCCCCACCACCACCACCACCCAGTGGTGATGTGAATGTTGGTTCGGGGCACAACAACAGACTTATAACAGGCTTCCATTTCCACAAACCCCCAAACTGCCAGTCTGTTCCATCCAGAGCCATAACATTCTCTTCCTTGTTGTTTTGTTTGTCGGTGGGGAAACAAACTGTTCACGGTCGCCAGGTTCAACACTGAGATAACTGCTCCAGTGTCCACCAACAGTGGAACCACGACACCATCAAGCAGGATGTCACACCCGATCCTTCCTGTTGTCTCCGGGGAGACCGTGTATACTATAGTCGGAGTCTTCTGCGCAGCACCTGGTTCCTTCCTATGGCTCCTACATTCAAAGCTCGCACACGCCCTGACAAAGTGGTCCCACAAACCACACTTGCCACAATGCTTTCCTTTCACTGGGCTCACACTGGCCTTATAGTGATGAACAGGGGACCCACAACCATAACAACATGCCGTACCTGGGGCGGACCGTATTCTAACAACAGAGGCATACATATCCTCTCCAACATCACCATCACCAGGGTCTCAAAATAGTGCCTCAGCACAAAACTTAACTTCACCCAGAAAGGCCCCTTCAGGAAGGCCTCTCATGATGGTCTCTGCTGCCTCGAACTGCTGGGCGAGCTCGATAGCTGTGGTTAATGTCAACCTTCCTGGATACTTCAACAATCTGGACTGGACTGCTGTACAGTGAACATGTTCTGCTAGTTGGTCCCGAATCATTTCATCTTCAAGGTGTCCGAAATCACATCCCCTCACCAGCCTTTGGAGATCTTCAATGAACCTCATCACTTGTTCTCCCAACCACTGGCAGCGCTGTCGAAACTGGATGTGCTGGACCGTGGCGCTCTCCGGAGTGCGAAAATGGCGTGCCATCAACTCCACAATGCCATTGAAGCTATCAGCTCCCCCCAGGCTCTCTAATACTCTCTGCCTCTCAGTACCCAAATTATGGACTAACGCAGCCCTAGCGAGAAGCCTCTCATGCTCGCTGAGGTTCAAAGCCACTAGGTACTTGGTAAAAGTAAAGAACCAATAAGGCCACGGCACGGGCGGTCTGCCCGGGGCCTCCAGAAATGGCTGAAACTCAGCAACAGACTTATCCATTCCACTTTTATCTCGTCGCAAAATGTTGTGTCCATATTTGGGTAAAAGCAAATGCACAACTAATGTAGTTTATGGAGCTTTATTACAATGATAGTTATTTACATAAAGAGGCTTACGGCACTCGCCTGCTTGCCAGGTGGCTCCTGCGAGGAAAGAGGCAGAGCCTCTTCCGCCCACTTCCTTTATACCCCGAGTGGCGTCACCACCGGAAACCGGTAGTTAGACACCCCGGTCTAGCCCATGTCCACCCCAGCCACCATCTTAGTAATACAGCCAATTTACATACACAACACCGCCCATATAGTAACGCAGCCGTGTGACGTCAACTTGAAACTATGAATAGACACTCCCTTCTTTTAATGCTGAGTGTTTTAACTTTTTCTTTTATTTATTTCAATTGCTTTGTGTCTTGTGCATATACAGTCATATTCTAGCTGTAATTAGAGGTGAAATGAAAATGTCTAATAATTTGTGGGGAGATATTTACATTTTCAATAAAAAATTTAAAACAATTGCTTCTAACTGATTTATGTTTTTGTCATAACTTAACTTTAAAAAAAATACTGTTAAAAATGTAACTATGATGGTTTTTTCGGTGTTTTCAGTTGTTCTGTATTTTTGTATAGTTCAGTAGGGTACTGTCTCTTTAAGATTTACGGCAGAACCTGCTTTACGGTAGTCTCTCACTGCCTCCATGGCGACAGACACTGCTGGGAAAACGGAGCAAGAGGCGATTTGTTGCTGAACTGCTGTCAGGAATCCTGCTCATGTGAGTTCAGATGTTTGTGGATTTAAGGAGGTTTTGAGCTGCAGCTAAACCTTAAAACTGTCTGGATGTGGAGGTAGCAGCTCCTGAAGACCGTTAGCTCGGTGCTAGTTAGCCACGAGGCTAACAGGCTTTTCCACGTTCTGTGAAATTCGAGTGTGTGAGTGTGAGTTGATGAGGAATTGTGTTACTGAAACAGTCCTGCATGACAGCTGCATCGGTGACTGGAGCGCCAACATTAGCGGAGTTTTCCTTTGGTTTCATTGCCTGAAGTTCTAGTTAGAGGGGATGCAGATGACGTCATCAATCACGACTCATGACAGTTAAAAAATACTGGGTGGCAGCATTAGGGGGTTTGCATTAAAACCCACACAAAACAAACCCAGAGTAGTCAGTCAGAGCAGTATGCAGAGAACCTGCTTCCATGGACCTTTTCACAAATGCATGATGGCAGCTGCTCGTGACGCATTGAGCAAAGTATCCAGAGGTTGTTTGAGGACAAAGCTGGGCCACATCAGTGCACTGGCTGTATATTTATATAATTTTAAAATTTTTAATATGTAAATTCTGATGGCAGGTTAAAGATTATTGTATTGTACAGGATGCTAGTATTAGATTGAGGGCCGAGTGGCTCTATCTGCTGTAGTTTCTGAGTTGATCGATCCCCATCCAGGGAGTAGCTGATTTTCACAGATATGCTAACGCATATTTTCCAAAACATGAGTCTGTTTGTTGGCAGGCTAAGCATGTGCATATCTATCTATAAATTCACTAAATCTCTGTCTGTGTGTGTGTCTGTTCCATGCATATCTCTCGAACTGTTTGTCAGACTTGCCTCAGAGTTTAAACGTGGTTTCCTGAGGTTACAAGGGTGTGCATCCCTGAATATGGAGTTGCTCAGTCAAAATATGTAATTTTTATCAATAAATGTTGTAGCCACTGTCCTGCAACTGCTCTGTGTCTTCATGTCGTGTGTCTGTGACATCACGACCATGCTGATTGGATAACACACACCATCACAACCTGTCGATCACCACAGTGCTTTGCTGCTGTGTGCATCCTCTAGTATGGAGTTGTTCTGTCAAAATATATACCATAATGTTGCTGTGATTGATAATTTGGCATGGAGAACACGGGGCGGGGGGGGGTCATTTGGATTTAAATCTGGGGGGCCAGTGATGATGGAAAAAAGTAAACTGAGCAGAAAGCAGAAACCGAGCCAAAACCTTCTCCAGGTCAGCTGATCTTGCATTTGTTTGTGGCTGAAAAAAAAATCTTTTTAACACTTTTACAGAAATTCTTCTTCTTCATGGTTTACACTCACTGTTGTGGGCCTTCATTTGATCCAAAATGCTGCAGCTAGAGTTTTAACAGGTACTACAAAGTAGTAGTAGTAGTAGATTAGTTTATTTGACAGGGACAGTGCAATAAACATAGACAATTAATCAAAGACAATCAATCTGATGTGTTGCACATAGAGTGTATAGCTATTAGCTAATTTGCAACTCTTGTCCCTGGATGGGCTTTAGAAAAAAGAATCAAGATAAAAAAATATACACAATAACCACATACCTCAATGCAGAAAAATTATAAATACACAATTATAAATATTATAAATATTATAAATACACAAATATAACAGCCTGACTCACATTTAACATAAATATTATAAATATTATAAATACACAAATATAACAGCCTGACTCACATTTAACACATATAACATAACTCACATTTGCCTATTTCAGGCCTTCCTCCCTCCGTCACTCACTATAAACAAACACATTTATTCCTTCCCTTCATTCACTCTCACTTTGCAGACAATTAATTCATACATGAGTACATTCTTGTTTATTTTTCAGCCAGTTTTTAACATTTTTAGTGAATGTTTTAAAGTCCGTTATTATTTTAATTTCATTTGGCATTGTGTTCCAGATGTGACTGCCCTTTATAGAGAAAGCTGTTTGTCCAAATGTGGTTCTGCGGTGGAATATTTTACAGTTATTGTTAACAGAACTCCTGGTGGCTCTGCTGCTGTCCTGTCTTTGGACGAAACCAGCAAGTGGCTCGGGTGCTGATTTATGGAAACATTTGAACGTTAATTTCAGAAGACAGAGGTCAATGAAGCTCTCAAAACTCAATAGGTTGTATTTTTTTAAAACATTACAGTGATGCCACCTAATGGGCTTTTTGTCCAAGATTTTTAGGGTTTGATTATATAATGAACCTATATGTCTTATTGTGGAAGGGGCTGCTTGAGCCCAGACTGTCAAACAGTATGATATATGAGAAAAAACCATAGAATGCATATACAGTGCAGCTGCTTCGTAAGGTATGTAATATCTAATTAATTTAAAGCAGTTCAGATTTTTTTTTACTGTTTTTGAAATTTTCTTTATATGAAGATTAAATTTGAGTTGAGGATCTAGTACAATGCCAAGGTATTTGAATTCTGTTGCTAAACTGATGTCATGATCATGTATATTAACTTTAAAATGTTGCAGGTTACATTTTTTGATTGAAAAGCACATTGAGACTGTTTTCTGAAGGTTCAGCAATAGATGGTTCTTGAGGAGCCACTCTTGGACATCAACCATACTTGTAGACAGTACATCTGCAGCCTGTGCTGGAGTCTTGGCAGCTGTGTAAATAACTGCATCATCTGCATAAAGTTGGCATGTTGCAGCTGAGCAGTGTAACGGCAAGTCATTAATAAAAATGCTGAAAAGTAAAGGACCAAGAATGGACCCTTGTGGGATACCCATGCGGTTGTTTAAAAATGAGGATTTATCCTGGTGAACTTTTACACACTGTTCTCTATTCTGGAGATAAGATGCAAACCATTCTAATGTATTTGGGGAGAAGTTAAAAGATACCATTTTGGATAAAAGCAAACTGTGGTTTGCAAAGAGAGAGCACATCTCTCCGGTTCTGGTCTTCCTTCATTGGCTTCCCATAGAATCTAGAATTAAGTTTAAAATCCTTCTTCTCATTTACAAAGCTCTAAATAATCAGGCCCCTTGTTATTTGAAAGATCTGATAGTACCTTATCAGGTTCAGGTTCAGGTTACTTTATTTGTACCCGTAGGTAGATTTGTTTTGCAGTCTGGTGACATCCATATTTACAAGCCACAGTTACATTCAACATAAACACAAACACAGGCACACATGAAGCTGACCATAAACATGATAAAAATACTTAAGGCTCCATCAATCAGGGTATAGAGACAAAGAGATGAGAGAAAAACCAGAGATAAGAGAGAAGGGTCATATCAAAAAGTTAAAGACTAGTCAAAGAGGATTAAAAACTCAAAGGTCTAAAACCCAATAAAGGTTTTAGAACCCAAATAAAATCCTACAAAAATAAGTAAATATAAAATGAAGTTAATAAATAGGTACCTAAATCATGTGCAATATATTGTTACAACTTGTTCAGTTCTTTGACAGCAGCAGGAACAAAGCTGTTTTTGTAGCGCTGGGTTTTGCTTTTTGGGACAGCAAACCTCCATCTTGAGGGAAGAAGCTGAAAGTTGCAGTGCAAAGGGTGGGAGTCATCATTTAAAATGGAGGTAGCAATCCTCTGTACTTGTCTGGTGTACAGGGATGTCAGACTCAGCTGTGACTCACCAAGCAATCGACTGGACCATCTAACTACCTGATCCAAGGATTTCCTCTGTTTCAGTTTTATCTGACCAAACCATGACACTAAAGAAAAGGAAAAAACAGATTCAATAAAAGCCCGATAAAACATTGTCATTATGGTTTGGTCAATTTGGAAGCGTGCAAGTTTTCTCAATCAATGCAAATGTTGCTGACCCTTTTTGCACACCCTTTCACAGTTCTCTTCAAAGTTTAAATTACTATCAATAATCATCTCAAGATATTTGTAGGATCGTACACATTCGGTGGTTTGACCTTTTAGTACGGTGACTTTGTGCCTGGGAGTTTTCCTCCTAAAGTCAATAATCATGTCTTTAGTTTTTGTCGTATTCAGCTGCAGGTAGGAATCCTCACACCAGTGAACAAAATCATCAACTACTGAGCCGTGGCCACTCTCACCATCTTGGAGGAGACTGACAATAACTGAGTCATCAGCATACTTTATAATGTGTCTGTTGTCATGTCTGCTCCGACACATGTTTGTGTACAGGATGAAGAGTAGTGGTGACAACACACACCCCTGAGGAGAGCCAGTAGAAGAGCACTTTAGGTCAGACAATGTACCATTGACCCTTACTCTCTGCGTCCTGTTGGTTAAAAAATCCAGAATCCAACCCACCAGATTATTGCTCAAATCAAATTGTTGCAGGAGCCTTTCAACTAAAATATGAGGCTGGATTGTATTGAAGGCGGAGGAAAAGTCCACAAATAAAAGCCTGGCGTGTGTCCCATTAAAATCCAGATGTTTAAAAAGCATGTTAAACAGAGTAGCAATGGCGTCCTCCACTCCTCTGTGAGGCCTATAGGCAAACTGCAGAGGATCCAATGCATGCTCAGTCTGCTTTAGGACCGCACATATGACCAGTTTTTCAAAAGTTTTCATTAAAATTGAAGTCAAAGCAACTGGTCTAAAGTCGTTTACCGTTTTAGGACAGCTGGATTTTGGAACGGTGACAACCACGGCATCTTTCCAGATCTTGGGCACATGTTGGGTCTGTAAGGACTTATTGAAAATGTAATGAAATACAGGACTCAGTTCATGTGCACAGGACTTTACCAAGCGCCCACATATGTTATCAGGGCCCTGACTTTTGTTCACTTTTACAGCGCAGAACTCCCTTTTAATATTCTGCACCTCAATATTAAAGTGCTGATTGTCTTTGAGTTTCTGTTTCAAATCTTGGGTTTCTGTGCTAAAATCAAAGGAGTCAAAACGACCATAAAAACAATTAAGAGCATTAGCCAGCTCTGTGTCTGAATTAAAACCACCTAAAAACACACGATTGCTGCGCTCTGTGCTCTGAAGGCCTGCAATAGTTTTCATACTGGCCCAGGCTGAACTAAGTTTCTTTGTTGCCATCTTACTTTCCAATTCTGATTTATAATTCTGTTTTGCTCTTAAAATTTCGGACTTCAGCTATTTTGTGGCAACCTGTAGCTCAGAAACAGACCCCTGTTTAAAGGCAAGTGCTTTCCTCTGTAAGCTGGATTTAACTGATTTTGTAACCCATGGCTTGTTGTTGGGATATATTTTGACACGTTTACGTGGAACAATCATATTTTTACAGAAAGCCATGTATGAGCATGTGACGTCTACCAAAGAGTCCAAATCATCCCCGCAGGACAGTGTGAACATCTTCCAGTCCGTACGGTTAAAGCATTCCTGGAGGCAGTGCACTGAATCCTCTGACCACACCTCTATGTCTCTGGTCTCCACCTTGCCTCTTCTGAGAGCAGTTTTATACGTGGGCAGCAAATGTACACAGTTGTGATCTGAGGATCCTAAAGGAGGAAGGGGGAGTGATTTATAGGCCCTCTCTATGGATCCATAGCACCGGTCCAATGTCTTTTTTCGCCTGGTTGGGCAGGAGACATACTGATAAAAGTTTTTAAGTGTCTTCTTTAAAGAAACATGGTTAAAATCCCCAAGAATAAAGTTTGGAGTCTCTGGGGAAATTAACTGCAGCCGCTGCACCACATCAAAGACGGTGCTGGAGGCGGAGTCAGCGTCTGCCCTCGGGTGAATGTACACAGTTGTGATGAAAAGTTGGGGGAACTCGCGAGGCAGATAGAAGGGGCGTAGCGATACGGACAGAAGCTCCACATCGGGTGTACAGATGCGCTCTGTGACCGTGACAGATGTGCAGTACTGTTTGTTAATGTATAAACATATGCTGCCCCCCTGACGTTTTCCTGTTACCTCTTCCTGCCGATCCGAACGCAGTGGGGCTCCAAAGCCATCAATCCACAGGTCCGCGTCCCAGTCATGCGCAGTAAGCCAAGACTCCTTGTAAGCCATGACACAGCAGTTCTTAAAGTCCTTCTGGTAGTGTACATTCCCTTGAATTTCATCCATCTTGTTCCTCAGAGATTGTACATTCCCAAAAATCATGGAAGGAAGAGGAATGTTACCAAACTGACGTTTCCTCAGGCGTAATTTCACGCCTCCACACTTTCCACGCCTCCTTCTCTTGTCTCTCTTTTCATCGCTGTATCCATGAACGTCTCTCAAAATAAAGTCCGGCAGTTGCGGCATGGACTCAATCACAGATGCTGCATCATCCGTGTTAAAATGCAGCAACATGTCTCTGGAATATTGTATTCTTCCCGACATGATCACGATCGCGCTCACCTCAGAGACACTCAGCTGGTGGAAAAAAAGCAGCAGTGCAAAAATGGGGAGGAAATCCATATTGATGGAACCAGGGAGCTCTTCGCCATACAGTCCACAAACATTCCAGGACAGAAACAACACAGAATTTCGTTAAAAACACATTAAAGTGCATAAAACAGACACACAGGCGACTGACTTTTTTCACCAGCTGCCGGTCGCTGCGTGCACATGCGCCCAGTCATCCTAACAGAGCACTACACTCCCAAAATGTAGAATTACTGTCCATCCATCCATCTATCCATCTTCTACTGCTTTTCCGGAGGTCCGGGTCGCGGAGGCAGCAGTTCAAGCAGAGAAGCCCGGACTTCCCTCTCCCCAGCCACCTGCTCCAGCTCTTCAGAGGGGATACCAAGGCGTTCCCAGACCAGCTGGGAGACATAGTCTCTCCACCGAGTCCTGGGTCTGCCCGGGGTCTCCTCCCAGTGGGACGTGCCTGAAACACCTCAAGTGGGAGGCGTCCAGGAGGCATCCTAATCAGATGCCCATACCACCTCAACTGACTCCTTTCAATGTGGAGGAGCAGCGGTTCTACTCTGAGCCTCTCCCGGATGACTGAGCTCCTCACCCTATCTCTGAGGGTGAGTCCAGCAATCCTACGGAGAAAGCTCATTTCAGCCGCTTGTATCCGCGATCTCGTTCTTTCGGTCATTACCCAAAGCTCGAGACCATAGGTGAGAGTAGGAACGTAGATTGACTGGTAAATCGATAGCTTTGCCTTAGAACTAAGCTCCCTCTTCACCACAACAGACCGGTACAACGTCTGCATCACTGCAGATGCTGCTCCAATCCGTCTGTCGATCTCTCGCTCCATTTTCCCCTCACTCGTGAACAAGACCCCAAGATACTTAAACTCCTCCACTTGGGGCAGGAGCCTGTCCTCAACCCGGAGAGGACAATCCACCTTTTTCCGGCTGAGGACCATGGACTCGGACTTGGAGGTGCTGATTTTCATCCCAGCCGCTTCACACTCAGCGGCAAACCGTCCCAGCAAGAGCTGTACGTCATTGCTGGATGAAGCCAACAGGACAACATCATCTGCAAACAACAGAGATGAGATCCTGTGGTCACCACCCTCCATTCCCTGGCTGCGCCTAGAAATCCTGTCCATAAAAATTATGAACAGGATCGGTGACAAAGGGCAGCCCTGGCGGAGTCCAGCTCTCACTGGGAATGACTCCGACCGAGTGTTGGCAATACGAACCAAACTCTCACAACGGTCGTACAGAGACCGAATAGCTCGTAACAACAAGCCCGATACCCCATACTCCCGAAGCACCCCCTACAAAAATCCACGAGGGACGCGGTCAAATGCCTTCTCCAAGTCCACAAAACACATGTAAACTGGTTGGGCAAACTCCCACGAACCCTCAAGAATTCTCAAGAGGGTAAAGAGCTGGTCCGATGTGCCACGGCCAGGACGAAAACCACATTGCTCCTCCTGAATCCGAGGTTCGACCAACGGCCGGACTCTCCTGTCCAGTACCTTGGCATAGACCTTCCCAGGGAGGCTGAGGAGTGTGATCCGTCTAAAGTTGGAGCACACCCTCCGGTCCCCTTTTTTGAAGAGAGGAACCACCACCCCGGTTTGCCATGCCAAAGGCACTGCCCCCGACCTCCACGCAATGTTGCAGAGGCGTGTCAACCATGACAACCCAACAACATCCAGGGCCTTGAGGTACTCAGGGCGAATCTCGTCCACCCCCGGGGCCCGGCCACCAAGGAGATTTTTAACCACCTTGGCGACCTCAGCCCCTGTGATAGGCGAGTCATCCCCCTCGTTCCCAAACCCTGCTTCCTCTGTGGAAGGCGTTTCAGTGGGATTGAGGAGATCCTCGAAGTTTTCCTTCCACCGCCTGACGATATCCCCAGTTGAAGTCAACAGTGTCCCATCTGCATCATACACAGTGTGGACGGGGAGCTGCTTTCCCCTCCTGAGCCGCCGAACAGTTTGCCAGAATCTCTTTGAAGCCGACCGAAAGTCTTGTTCCATGGCCTCACCGAACTCCTCCCATACCCGCGTTTTTGCTTCAGCAACCACCCGAGCTGCATTCCGCTTGGCCTGCCGGTACACCTCAGCTGCTTCGGGAGTCCCACAAGCCAACCAAGCTTGATAGGACTCCTTCTTCAGCTTAATGGCCCCCCTCACCACTGGTGTCCACCACTTGGTTCGGGGGTTGCCACCACGAGATGCACCGACCACCTTGTGGCCGCAGCTCTGGGCCGCCGCTTCAACAACAGAGGTGGAAAACATGGCCCATTCAGACTCCATGTCTCCAGACTCCCTCGGAATGTGGTTGAAGTTCTTCTGGAGGTGGGAGTTGAAGACCTCCCGGACAGGGGCCTCAGCCAGACGCTCCCAGCACACCCTCACTATACATTTGGGTCTACCAGGTCTGAATGGCTTTCTTCACTGCCATCGGATCCAACTCACCACCAGGTGCTGATCAGTTGACAGCTCATAGAATTAGAATTACTGTAATACATAGAATCTCTAAAAGTACAAAGGGAGGCAGAGCCTTCAGTTATCAGGCTCCTCTCCTTTGGAACCAGCTGCCAATCTGGATTTGGGAGTCAGACTCAATCTCTGTTTTTAAGAACAGAGATTCCTTCCTTTTTGATATAGCCTATAGTTAGGATGGGATCAGGTGACCTTGAACCCTCCCTTAGTTATGCTGCTAATAGGTTTAGACAGCCGGGGGACCTCCAACAATGCACCGGGCTTCACTTCTTTCTTCACTCTCAATGAAATATTTTTGCCAGTCATTAACATCTGTTTGGTTTTTCCCACTTATGGAGTCCCCGTTGTGCTGTTTGCTCTCTACATGTCTGTTCTTTTCTTCTTCTTCTCTATCCCCTCACCTCCCAGCCAGTCGCAGCAGATGACTGCCCCTCCCTGAGCCTGGTTCTGCTGGAGGTTTCTTCCTGCTAAAAGGGAGTTTTTCCTCTCCACTGTCTCAAAGTGCTGCTCACCGGGGATCGCCTGATTTCTGGGGTCTTTCTGCAATTGTGAGGTTTTTCCCTGTAGTTTTAAATTGTTATGAGATGACTGTTGTTGTGAAATGTCGTTATATAAATAAAGCTGAATTGAAATGAAAATTGCTTTGTACTACCGCTGCCTACCTGGTTACGCATAGTTGATATAATTTAATTTTAAAAAAATGGTTAAAGTACAAAAAATCAAATCAGTTTAGAAATGTACAGCAAGGAAAACAAAAAGCAAAACGTGTTAAAACCAGAGGTATCAAAAGTAAATATAAAAAATGTTTTCAATTTTAAAAAAAAATCCTAAAATTAATGAGATTTATAGATCTAAACCTACATAAATAGTTTTACAAGAAGAAGCAGAAGCACAATATTAAAATTGTCATCCAGCATCAAACATAAAAGCACAAATTTATGTTTTACTTCTGATCAACCAGCCGTTATGAGCTCTTTACTCTGTGTAATCTGATTACATGCTGTGGGCCATCAAACTTGCACTTTCTGATCAGGGATGATGTGCTGATCTCCTCTTCCTGGTTTCTCATTTTTTGTATGTTTGTCACACTTCAGATCATCAAACAAATTTAAATACTAGACAAAGATAACACAAGTAAACACAAAATGCAGTTTTTAAATGAAGGTGTTCATTATTAAGGGTAAAAAAAAATCCAAACCTACATGGCCCTGTGTGAAAAAGTGATTGCCCCCTAAACCTAATAACTGGTTGGGCCACCCTTAGCAGCAACAACTGCAACCAAGCATTTGCGATAACGGGCAATGAGTCTTTTACAGCGCTGTGGAGGAATTTTGGCCCACTCATCTTTGCAGAATTGCTGTAATTCAGCCACATTGGAGGGTTTTTGAGCATGAACCGCCTTTTTAAGGTCATGTCACAGCATCTCAATCAGATTCAGGTCAGGACTTTGACTAGGCCACTCCAAAGTCTTCATTTTGTTTTTCTTAAGCCATTCAGAGGTGGACTTGCTGGTGTATTTTGGATCATTGCCCTTCTGCAGAACCCAAGTGTGCTTCAGCTTGAGGTCACAAACAGATGGCTGGACATTCTTCTTAAGGATTTATTAGTAGACAGCAGAATTCATGGTTCCATTTACCACAGCAAGTCTTCCAGGTCCTGAAGCAGCAACACAGCCCCAGACCATCACATTACCACCACCATATTTTGCTGTTGGTATGATGTTCCTTTTCTGAAATGCTGTGTTACTTTTATGCCGGATGTAATGGGACACACACCTTCCAAAAAGTTCAACATTTGTCTCGTCAGTCGACAGAGTATTTTCCCAAGAGTCTTGGGGATCATCAAGATTTCTTCTGGCAAGACTAGTTTATTCGTCCAACTTGGCTTTTTTTGGAACGTAGAACTGGTCCAGACCTCTGTCTCATCGACAATAATGATGTTGTTGTGTGTGTGTTGATGTCACAGCTGGTGAATTCAGTGGTGGACGAGACGCATTCAGTGAGGACCTCGTGAAGAAGAAGCATGACTTCACCAGAGGAGGTACCAGTTTAATTCTTAAAGATTTCTCCTCACTAAAATTATCTTGACTCTTCTTTATGATTATTTTGTTTCAGGCTAGGCTAAATTAGATTGATTAAATCTCCTTTTTGGGGATTCTGTTGACCTTATTAAACTGTAATTCTGTAAAATAAATTGAGGTTAAGGTGATCTTGTCGACATTTTGATCATTGAATATGCTGTCTTCAATGTACAACAGTAAAATGCAGATAAAAAGATCAACTGAAGTTTAGGTTTAAGTTCAATCAAATGAGCTGTGCTCTTTAGGAAAATTTGGGAGAACTCAAATGGGCCAAAAGAAGTCCCGGCCTCAGGAAAGGAACTTCAGTAAAACTGCTGAGTGGGATTTGCAGTCGACTCGGTGCTGACTTGAAAGAGATGTCCGGAGTGGGCTGGTCAGCGCTGCTCATGCTGGAGTGTTTTTAGCCTTAGCCATTGCTAACAGTGCTGTTGGTGGTTGGCTCTGAGATGAGTGCGGGCCCGCATGCTCTGAATGTTTTTCTTTTTTCTTTTCATTTCGTATGGCAGTCCTTGTGGGTTTTGTGTCATGTCAAAGTCTTTCCTTCCATCTTTGTCATCAAATCCCCAAAAGACCCAATGCCTGAGTGAACTTTTTGGCACATCCAATTGCTCCCTAACTTTCACACCTGGCAGCAAATCTTGCTGGACAAAATATAACTTCACTCGAGAATGGGGGCTTTTGCAACATTTGGCTGCGATTCTCAGTGACAAACTATGACTTCACCTGACTGTGTGCTAGCTTTGCACCATCTAGTGGACTGAAAACACAATTGAGACCCTTAAAGGTCTGATGACACGTTTTTGACTTCCTCTAATTTTTCAACACATAATACAATATGACAAAATAGGTTGGTCTGTGCATTGTTAGTCAAACAGGCTTTGTTTCATGCAAATATCCGACGTTTTCATGAGCGCCACGTCACCAATTACGTCACTGGCTGGAAAACTCTGCTGCCATGTTGTCACGTCATCGGGAGAACACAGGGCTTGGCTGCTCATTGTACACGCAGGATGGAAGCCGTAGAAAACATTTCAGCACATGTAGTCTGGAATTGGTTTGTGTTGCCCAATCTTCAGACGATTATAGTTCAAAAGAATGGGATGATAATGAAGAATCTGGGGGCATCAGACCTTATAGGTTTGAGCCGTGCCAAGCGGGCATCGTGCCTAGTGAGCCAGACTCAGAGAGTGACGGTGGAGAGGCACACATGCCCGCCGCAGCAGCAGCGACAAACACACGGCAGGGTAACACCAGTGTTATTCTTTTGTTACAGATATTGCAACAAATTATTTGTTCATAAATATAATTTATTGAAACCCAATTTTTTCAATAAAATCATAGCAGTGTTTTCTCTGTGGCTCAGACATCGGGTTTATTATGGATTATATTTTGAGTTCTTGTTTTTGTTTTGTACATGTGTTTTATGTGCGTTTTGAGCCACTTTCAGGTGGGCACTGTCCAAGATTCGCCAGTCCAAACACACACGCCCTCTCTCTTTGACAGTCAGCTGTTCATGGTTTGTGTGCATCATCTGCTGTGTTGTCAGCCAGCCACTGTTGCCAGCGCTATCATGACGTGTTAGCTACTCCACACAGCTGTGGTTCTGTTGCGCCCCTTGAAGCGATGTCGGCCTTTGGGCGCAACCGTGGTTAACATGTTCTTGTTCGCTGGGTGATGTCGGCCCTGAATGCCAACTGTGGGTGTTTCTGTTTATTTTTTATTTTTGTGGGTCTTGACCTTTTTGGGAACTGTTGTCATCATTCTTATGTTCAATACATGTGCTGTGGTGAATTCTGAGCCCAAATCCATTCATCATGACCCTCTGTGCGCTCTTACGCAGGGCAGAGAGAGGGAGGATGAAATGACGAGGATTTGCTTGCAGGGTTCACCACAGCTAATTTAATACAGAAAGACAGACAGTTTCCTGAAAGGTGAAGACATACAAAAAACACAGACACACTTGCTGATGGTGTTCGGGGGCCGGCATCGCCCTGCGAACGATTGAGAGGAGACGTGTTTGCCACAGGTGTGCCCCAGAGCCGACATTGCTTCAAGGACGCACGAGAGCCACGGCGAACATGGAGTGACTAACACGTCATGAGAGTGCTGAAAATACTGGCAGACAAACAGCACAGATGACGATACTATAAACCAGCAGTGCATGACCGGCAAACGGCCGCTAAAGGCACTTTTCCACTTGGGTCAGTTTGGTATGGTTCGGCCCGCTTTGTTTTTCCACTGTACTAGGTCCCATTTGAAGTGGGTGGGAAATAGTTAAAGGGAGGCGGCGCAACCCTCTCCCTCCCGCTACGTAAAACAAGCGTAACGTTACGCAAAACACAAGTTGGCAGGATACGAGGCGTCTGCGTTCTCTGGCTGTTTTTGCCAGAATAAAGGCAAAAACGGAGAACAGAAGGCAAACCCGCAGTACGACGCACTCTGGAAAGGTACTGGAACATTTAGAAGCCATGAGGATGCGAACTACATTATGTATGACGGTAAGCTAATGATTGCTAATGCTACTTTGCTTTTAAGTCCGCCGTACAACATTGTAATGTCGGCAAGCGATCGATATTCGGTACTAAAATATGTATTCTCTGTGTGTGTGTGTTTCAGATGGCTCTCTTGTGGCAAAAATATCGCTTCAAACGTTGGGGGTTAACGTTCAACACAGTGATGTGACCCCAACTTCACGAATGCAAAGTGGCTATAATGTCTGTAGAAATGTTTAGCTTCTGATTTGTGTCAAAATCATGGAGAGACTGTTGAGACGTCATGGATTTATCTGCTCCAGCCAGTGGTGTCGTGACAAAACATGGATCAGGTGCCATATGAGCCGTTAAATATATATTTCAACAGGTAAACAGTACTGAGTTAGGCATAACTTTTTATGCTTTTTACTTCATTCACATTATATCACTGAATCTGAGTTCACATTGAAATACTGTGTGACTGTATATTTTTTCATATATTTCTGCAAAGTGTGGTTAGTCTGAGTAAATAACTGCATATATTCCTGTATATATTTGCATCCTTTTATAGAAACGTGGACAGACTGTAATTTACTGTACATACTCTGTTGTCATTGAATCCTTATTTAAATCCTCCACCTGAACAATGAGAGCAAGTTTTTAGCCAAAGTCAAATTCCTTGTATGTGTTGTGCATACTTGGCCAATAAAGCTGATTCTGATTCTGATAAGATATATTTAACAATTATGATGCATTCTAAGCCAAAACAAATGGATCTAGGATTAAAAGTAATTAAAATAATGCAGTCACAAGGTTACATGGAGAAATACGTGGATTAACTGGAAATGTATCATATTGAGTATTGCTGACTACATGTAGATACTGTATAAATATATATTCTCTGCATCAACAGTGAACTATACATGTATTCATATAGTATTGCCCTGGGAATTTTGACAATAAACCTTTGTACTTTTGCAGATGTCTCTATTTTGTTTTACAGTCTTCAGCAAATAATTGTTTTGGTTACTTTTCTTAAAAAAGAGCCATTATGTTCAAAGTCACTGATAAATGGTTCGTACTGTTGACTCTTTTCCCACCGGTGTCTGAACAGACAAAATAGAAAATCATGATGCAAACACATAAATCACTAAATTGTTTATTCCAATCAGCAGCAAATTACAGATTATTTAGAATGTGCAAAATTCAAACTGAAAAAAAATAAAGAAACTGGAATGGGTCACACACGCCAGCCACGCTGCCTCACTGAGCAGCAACTGGTCGGCCCCTCGTACTGGTCCTGGTTCTGGTCCTGGTTCAGCAGATCTTCAGCCTGCATCTCTGTAAATAGTGAGGCAAGGTCTGGTTTGGGTGGATCGTTTTCCCCCCTTTATTTTTTTTTTTTTTGTACTTATTTTGTACCCGTAGGTAGATTTGTTTTGCAGTCTGGTGACAAGCCACCAGCTGCCGGTCGCTGCGTGCGCAAGCGCCCCATATCCCTAACCTGCATATTTTTAGCATGTGGGAGGAAACCGGAGAAATCCCGGAGTAAACCCACGCAGACACGGGGAGAACATGCAAACTCCACACAGATCACTGTTGGCCGGGGGCAGGGATCGAACCCACGATCTCATGATCCCCGCGATCCCCTGGCCGAGGGTAAAACTGTGCTGCCCCTTGCCTAGATGAAAGACAGAAATGGGTGGTGGATAATTAAAGCAAGTTTAAAACATATTGGCGAAATGAATGAATGAATGAATCTTTATTTCGGATAGATTAGATTAAAAGAAAGGAACAGAATAATAGAACAAAGGGGGAAAAAAATCCAATAAGGTCAAATTAAACAGCAACTCCTCGGATTATACAATTCAACATAACTTATCCAAAATGGGTGATGGCTGAAGCCGCAGCTTATATTGCCCACCCATGTTCCAGCTAAGAATTCAAAAATCAAATAAGAGTGATTACAATTCAGAACAAAGCCAAGACAAAACGTGACAAAAACTAAGCAACAGCACAACACAGACTGGATATGATAATCCTGATGTGATTTTACTTGTTGTTTTGTATATACAGCCATGGACAAAATTGTTGGCACCCCTCTGTTAATGAAAGAAAAACCCACAATGGTCACAGAAATAACTTGAATCTGACAAAAGTGGTAATAAATAAAAATTCTATGAAAATTAACCAATGAAAATCAGACAATGCTTTTGAATTGTGGTTCAAGAGAATTATTTTAAAAAACAAACTCATGAAACAGGCCTGGACAAAAATGATGGTACCCCTAGAAAAGATTGAAAATAATGTGACCATAGGGACATGTTCAACCAAGATGTGTCCTCTAATTAACATCACAGGTGTCTACAAACTTGTAATCAGTCAGTCGGCCTATTTAAAGGGTGACAAGTAGTCACTGTGGGTTTTTCTTTCATTAACAGAGGGGTACCAACAATTTTGTCCTCGTGTGTATGTTTGGAGTATTTCTTCCTTTAGTTTTTGTTTAAATTGTCCGAGCGTTGTACATGATTTTAATTCAGGTCCAGAAGTGTTCCACAGTCTGACTCCCTGCACTGAGACACAGTGTTGCTTGGTGGTAGTTCTCACTGAAGGTTTTTTTTGTTTTGTTTTGGTTTTTTTTTGTTATTTGTACCCGT
The DNA here is from genome assembly GCA_020510985.1 of Pholidichthys leucotaenia. Classification (NCBI taxonomy): domain Eukaryota; kingdom Metazoa; phylum Chordata; class Actinopteri; order Cichliformes; family Pholidichthyidae; genus Pholidichthys; species Pholidichthys leucotaenia. The sequence continues at coordinate 4,920,624 of CM035836.1, forward strand.
AGGTAGATTTGGTTTGCAGTCTGATGACAAGCCACCGGCTGCTGGTCGCTGCGTGCGCGAGCGCCCGAAACCTACATGTTTTTGGTATGCGGGAGGAAACCGGAGAAATCCCGGAGTAAACCCGCGCAACACGGGGAGAACATGCAAACTCCACACAGCTCACTGTTGGTCGGGGGCTGGGATCGAACCCACGATCCCCGCGGTCCCCCGGCCGACGGTAAAACTGTGCTGCCACAGTGCTAAACCACTGCGCCACCGTGCAGCCAACCGTGGTTGTTAAAATATACATGTTCCTCTGAAATGATATTGTTTCTCCCTTATTTGGAACAACTTTTGGATATTTGCGGGCAGTGGTAGATTCTTAGCTTTGAACATTATTACTGCAGTTTTAAAGGCAACCAGATCTTTCAACTTGAGAGCTTTTAATTTAAGAAAAAGTGGGTTTGTTGGTTCCCTGTGAGCAGCTTTGTTTATTATTCTAATAGCTCTCTTCTAAAGCATAAAGACTGGATTTTGGAGAGTGTGAATAACGGAGGCAGATTTATGAACAGACGACTTTATTCCACTCTCTCATCAGTCATACACAGAAAAAGCACGTCTCAATCAACCATGGTTTCTACTTTTACCCCAACCGCTCATCTCACATTTGCATGACATTTCACATCATAATACATTCATCCTTTCTCCCCCCAACTCCTTCTTCCTGCTATCTCCCCATGATCTCCCTAGCTATTGTTCTCCTCTGTTTACCCTCTGCATCCAGTCTGAGATGATTCACCCAGTCTCTACACCTCTCTACACGCCCCCCCCAGAATCTCAGACAGAGTTTCAGTCCTCACGTCCTTTTGGCTTCAGTCTCCTCCCATATCTGCTGTAACGGGGGTTTACCGCCTCTGCAGCGCTGCTGTGCCAGCGGGGGGCTGCTGGGAGTGTGTCTGACTGTGGGTGGGCCATGGCGAGGGGGGAGGAAACTCCGATTTGCCCGTGTGGCTGCCCTGATGAATCGTTTACCTGGGGAGTTCTCAGTGGGGGTCTTCCATGCTGAGGGGCCCGAGCCAACAGCACTTGCTCGTCCGCCACTACAAAGGCAGGCTTAAGTCTGTCTATGCATATTTTCTCCCGCCGACCCCCCAAGTCTAACAAAAAATGTTTGTCCCCTGTTTCCAGCACTCTGAACGGGCCATCATAGGGTGGGCGCAATGGAGGGCGGTAGGCATCGTTCCTGACAAACACGAACGCAGCATTCTTCAAAGTTTTTGGCACAAAAGCGCATGGAAAACAGTGGTGGGCAGGGCCTGGCAGCGTGCCTGCATCTGCGCTATGCTGCAAATGCTGAGACGGGCAGTTGTCCGGCAAAAATTCCCCGGGCAGCCGCAGTGGCTGAGAAAAAAACAGCTCTGCCGGGGAAGCCTCCAAATCCTCTTTTGGTGCAGAACGCAACCCCAATAAAACCCACAGCAACAGGTCTACCCAATTTGCATCCATCAGCGAAGCCCTGAGCGCTGCTTTCAGTGACCTATGAAAACGCTCGCATAACCCATTGGCCTGTGGGTTGTACGCGGTTGTGCGATGAACTGCAACACCCAGGCTGCGGGCCATCACAGACCAGAGGTCGGAAACAAACTGGGGGCCCCTATCGGACGTGATGTCCGACGGGATTCCAAAATGTGCCATCCATGTTGTCAAAAAAGCGTGCGCCACGTCCGCGGACGTGGTTTCCGCCAGCGGGACTGCTTCTGGCTAGCGTGTGGTGCGGTCCACCACTGTCAGAAGGTGTGTGCACCCCTGCGATGGCGGGAGGGGGCCCATAAGGTCCACGTGAACATGGACGAACCTCTTCGCCAGTATAAGAAACGGCTCCAAAGGAGCCTTCGTGTGTCTGTGTACCTTGGCTCGTTGGCACGCTACGCAGGCTGCAGCCCACTCTTTCACTTGTTTGCGCAGGCCTGGCCACACGAACTTTGCTTCCACCATTTTGACTGACGCGCGCAACCCTGGGTGCACCAGAGCGTGAACTGACTCAAACATGCAGCGGCGCCACGCGACTGGGACCACTGGGCGCGGGCGTCCCGTGGAGACATCGCAGATTAGGGGTGGCATGCCGTCTTGCAGTACTCTGCTCTCCAGTCTTAACCCTGTTGGTCCAGACTGGAGTGCACACACGTCCGTATCGCTAATCTGCTCTGCGGCCATGGCCGTATAATCTATCCCCACGCAGACCGGGGCCACTACTGCACGAGAGAGGCAGTCCGCCACCACATTCAGTTTACCCGACACATGCTGATTATTGGTCGTAAACTCCGAGATCGCGGCCAGCTGTCTCTGCTGCCGGCCCGACCATGGTTCCGAAACCTTGGCCATCGTGAACGTCAGTGGCTTGTGGTCCACGAACACGGTGAAGCTGCGCCCTTGCAGCCAGAACTGGAAGTGGCGTATGGCCAGGTGGAGAGCCAGCAACTCTCTGTCGAACGCGCTGTATTTACGCTCACTGTCGCGCAAAGCCCTGCTGAAAAAAGCGAGCGGCTGCCAAGAACCGGTGACATGTTGCTCCACGATGGCCCCTATGGCCACGTCCGAGGCGTCGGTAGTGAGCGCTATCCGGGCCACTGGGTCTGGGTGTGCCAACAGTGCGGCGTTTGCCAGGGCTGTTTTAACCTCAGAGAACGCCTGCTCCCACTCTGGAGTCCATTCGACTCTGTCCGTGGGTTTCCGTCTCTTGAGGCGCGGCGTACAATGGCTGCATGAGTTGAGCTGCGCAGGGGAGGAACCGGTTGTAAAAGTTAACCATCCCCAAAAATTCTTGCAGCGCCCTGACCGTCTGAGGCTGGGGAAAATTTGCCACGGTGTGCACTTTGTCAGGCAAGGGTATTGCCCCCTCCGGTTAGACACGGTGCCCCAAAAAATCAATCCCCGTCATGCCGAACTGGCATTTCGCCGGGTTGATTACTAACCCGTGCTCCTCCAACCTCCGGAAAACGGTCCTGAGGTGGGTTATGTGTTCGTCCTTGGACGCACTGGCTACCAGGATATCATCCAGGTAGACGGACACGAACGGGAGATCGCGCAGCACCACATCCATCATGCGTTGGAATGTCTGTGCCGCTCCTTTTAATCCGAATGGCATGCGCAAAAACTCAAACAAGCCAAACGGAGTTATTACCGCTGTTTTGGGTATGTCCTCCGGACGCACTGGGACCTGGTTGTAACTGCGGACCAGGTCTATTTTAGAAAAAATGCGTGCTCCGGCGAGGTGAACGGAAAAATCCTGAATGTGGGGAATTGGGTAGCGGTCGTGCGCTGTGCGTTATTCAATCTGCGGAAATCTCCGCACGGTCACCACGATCCCTCGGCCTTAGGGACCATGTGTAGCGGGGATGCCCATGGGCTGTTCGATCGCCTGATGATGCCCAACCTTTCCAGGTTGGCAAACTCCTCGCGCGCTATGGCCAGTTTAGCTGCGTCCAGGCATCGAGGTTGTGCGAAAACGGGCGGCCCGGTTGTGGTGATAAAGTGTTCCACCCCGTGTTTAGCGATGGCCGCCGAAAACGTCGGGACCGTGAGTGCTGGAAACTGAGTGAGCAGTGTGTGGAACTTACCGCCGGGAGCTGTGACGTTGGCTTGTGTTACTGGCCCGGCCCCTCGAGCTGTACAGGGGAGAGAGTCAAAAGACAGTGCATTAACCAGGTGCCCGTTAGCAACATCAACTAGCAACCATGTGCACACAGAAAATCAGCTCCCAGGATTGGGAAACTCAGTGCTTCTATGAAAAAAGTCCACTCGTATGAGCGGCCGTGTAGGGATAAAGTCAGTGTTCTCTCACCAAAGGTCTTAATGTCCGAGCCGTTTACTGCCACCAGCCTGGGGATGCTAGGTCCTGCCAGCCGGTCGGCGTAGGACGGCAGGATGATGCTCTTAATGGGCTCCAGTGTCTACGAGGAAGCGCCTCCCCGAGCCCAAGTCCGTCACATAGAGCAGCTTGTTCTCTTCACCGGCGGTCGCAGCTGCTACCGACTGCCGGCCTTGGCGTTTCCCGAGCGCTTGAATTGGCACCGTGGCGCACATCTGTGTGCGTTCTCTCTGAAGCGGCAGTGGTAGAAGCAGAGCGTGTCTCTCTGGCGCTCCTTGGCCCCCGCTGCCGTTACCGTCGGTGGCTCCTCGCCTCCGCTGGTCATCTCGCTGGGTTCCGACGCTGCCACATTCACTGTGCGGGCTCAGTCTCTACACCTCTCTACAGGATATACACTACCGTTCAAAAGTTTGGGGTCACCCAGACAATTATTTTGTGTTTTCCATGAAAAGTCACACTTATTTACCACCATGAGTTGTAAAATGAATAGAAAATATAGTCAAGACATTGGCAAGGTTAGAAATAATTTATTTATTTAGCGAATGCAAAGTCCTTAAGCCAAGCAGTTGCTTGGCTGCACGGTAGCAGTTGCTTAAGCCAAGCAACTGCTTGGCTTAGAAATAATGATTTGTATTTGAAATAATAATTTTTTCCAGATACTCAACCTGCTCAAAGGAAGGTCAGTTTTATAGCTTCTCTAACCAGCTAAACTGTTTTCAGCTGTGCTAACATGATTGCACAAGGGTTTTCTAATCATCCATTAGCCTTCTGACGCAATGAGCTAACACATTGTACCATTAGAACACTGGAGGGATAGTTGCTGGAAATGGGCCTCTATACACCTATGTAGATATTGCACCAAAAACCAGACATTTGCAGCTAGAATAGTCATTTACCACATTAGCAATGTATGTTAGATGTTAGAGTGTATTTCTGATTAGATTAATGTTATCTTCATTGAAAAAAAACAGTGCTTTTCTTTCAAAAATAAGGAAATTTCTAAGTGACCCCAAACTTTTGAACGGTAGTGTATGTTTAACCCCTTGAACTCTGGTCAATTTCCCTAAAAACTTCTAAAAATAACATACCCAAAGTAAATCAAAAGCTGTTCTCCAACCCTTTGCAGCATCTTCATGGGGTTGGTCTCATTTAAAAGAAAACACTTTTAATTTTTTTGGCAAAACAGTCATAATCTCTCTAAGTGCTCCTGCCACTGAGTAACAGTCATCTAAACATACTGAATTTGAAGAAAATAAAGTTTGCCTGGGTGTTTTTTTAGATACAAATTCTTGCATATAACACACAGCTGTCAGATACTGGCTGGAAAATGCAACAGAAATGTAGAACCAAGTGTTATCAAGCTCAGGTCAACATTTTGTAACAATACCACAAAAAATGAATATATTACACAGCTTTTTTCCCAGGTTGTTCCCAGGCGTTTTTGAACTGTGCCAAATGGCACAGTTTGGAAAAACGTCTATAACTTTTGAATGCTTCAACATAGAAGCTTCATCTTGGGCTCTAATGAAAGGTGACACTCAGGGCTGTGTGTGTGTGTGCGCCAGCTACAGAGGAGCTCGGCGCACAAAAAAACTTGTGGCCATGACGGACCGTTGTAATTACCGATGGGTCAAAAGTCATTTTTATTACTATTTTCATTGCTAAAGAATAATTTAACTTATAACACTTACTTGTCCACAACAGCAGTGTTGTTGGCGAACATCTGTTCCTCATTGTCAGACAAACATGAAGCTGGTCCGGTTGTTACGGACTCGTGGTTCTGGTCACCCGACCCGGTCAAACCATCTCCGCTTCCATGATTGCGGTTTTTGTGAACTATTTTTCAAAACAAATAAGAACAGTAATCATAAAAAAAGACTGGCTAACGGCTGAGAGTGGCTAACGCTACCGTTACACACAGGTCTCAATGTTAGTCACCCAGCGGCTTAGATAAAAAAGATTTTACGCACGGGACGCACGCGTTTCAATCGTCAAACTTCTCTGCTTCAATTGGCTCGTTGTATTCACGGCTGTTGGTAGGCAGGTCCTTCTTGCTAGGTTTTCAGTCATTGGTTCTTCAAGGTTTCAGAAACCCAATTCAAGGCTCTTATTAGTCGAAGGAGAGGTCAATCAAATTGTTGGCCTCCGTCGGTCTATGATGACCATGGAATCTAAACCAATCAAAACACTCATTTGGCTTTCTGTTCCCGGCTGTGTCTGTACTGGAAGAACGGAAATGCAGCTTTTTTTTTTCAGTGCGCACTGAGACGCACTATGATGCAGCGACGTGACCGCCCGCGGAATCCCGGAGTTCAACAGGTTAATATGTGTTTCCCCATACTTCAGTACAATATGTCATGTATGGGTATTGGTATCCTCTGAAGAGCTGGAGCAGGTGGCTGGGGAGAGGGAAGTCTGGGCTTCTCTGCTTGAACTGCTGCCTCTGCGACCCGGACCTCCGGAAAAGCGGTAGAAGATGGATGGATGGATGTCATGTATGGGAGTATTAATGAATGATACAAAGTCTATAGTGTAGGTTGATTCAGCAAATATTTCACTCTGTGCAGTATTGCGATTGATTTGCATATTTTACCTTTAATATAATTAATGTGACTTTCAACACAGTTTTTTTATTGATTATTATGCCAAGGATTTTAACTTTGGATACCCTTTCAATCTCTACACCATTTACACTGAGTTTAGATACTGACTTGTTGTGATGGTGTGAAATAACGTTATCAATAAAAGTTTAGCCACCGCTGTGTCGCCCTGGTTTCAAGTGTGGGTGGTGTTTTGTGCTTGTATTGCTAAAATATAAAAGGAAGCACTACAATGGGTCTCAAATATTTGTAATGTGTTCTTTTACTGCATGAGTTTAAAGATGAAATACTATAGACTACACATATAAACTAAATTCTAATGGTGACTGAACATCTCCCATTCCCCAAGGTGCAAGATACACTATTATGACTATAACTCATAAAGGATCACAGAAATGATCTGATAAAAAAATAAATAAAGAAGCGGTTTACAGTGGCTACTGTTGGATGTGCCATTCATTTTCAATTACTCTGTAATTAATATTCACATAAATAAATCTCAGTTCAGTCCCTTTCATATAAAGTGGAAATTGTGCTACTTTAAATTTGGCACTTTACCTATACTTTAACTTAAAAAGCAAAAGATTTGATTATAAATATGATGTGTTGTTTACCTGTCACAATACTGCTGTCAAAACGTTGCCATTCCAAGCAGATCCTGTTTGGACTCTACAATGAAATACACACAAATTTAGTACATACACAGCACGAAAGTGCAACATGTAAAAAACAAACAAACAAACAAACACCTTTTTAACCAGGATTACAACTAGCTTATTTCATCAGATATTGTCAACACAAAAAAGCAACATACAAGGACGGACGTAGCATTGAGCTAGGTCATCGTTTAAACACGGTTCAGTTTTCGTCTGTCCTAAGTGAACTTTCCACTGTTGAAAAAAATAACGTAAAACATGAATATCACATCATTCACCGTCCTGTATATCACAATATCACAGCTTCAACTGCTGAAGTTGGGTGCGTCGCGGCTGTACATTCAATTCAATTCGGGTGGCTGGGTCTAATTCCCAGTGCGTCTCCGTCTATTTTCTAGTGCGTCTGCTTGTGCTCCCCACTGCAAGCTCAGTCTGCTTCCCTCTGCATTCTCTCATCAGCCGAAATGCACAGGAAACTCTGCTGGACCGCTGTGTTGATTTCTGCTGATTTCTGTTAAGCCATTCTATCATTGTTGTTTATAATATCACTTGTTCGCGGGCTCACGGATGAAAAATTGCAAATGGCGGCCATCAAGCTATTCTGGAAAGTCAGCGTAATGCCCACTCTCATGACGTTACGCCCAGACCAATCAGTGGCCAGCAGTGAATTGATGTAACAGTGCCGGTACCCTTCGGACCTACTCTCGATCGGGGCCGATAAAACTGGCATAGTTCCAAAAAAACAGAACTGTTAGGACATCTGGTGCCGAATGGAAAAGCGGACAAAGGGTGCCGAATCGTACCAAACCGTGCCAAACTGACCCAAGTGGAAAAGGGTCTTAAGTACACGCACTGCTGGTGATGGTGTAATGAGAAGCACCTGGGCGAGGACCGGGAAAGATGATCAGCGGGAGTTTGAATCAGCTGGTGATAATGAGAGAGGGGACATTACCGGACCGGCGAGATGTCAGCATGGGATCACAGAAAGTAGGTCAAAGCAGCATGTAAATCTATTAATCCTTCCCCTTTTCCGCTTCTCCTGTGTAAAAGCGCTCGAGGAGGCTTATGACAGTTGGAGCTGAAGCGTGTGATGTGGTCTATCATGGCCTGCTGTTTATCTAAGCCTGCGACACAACGCAAAGGCATAGCCGCAAAACTAAAACAAGAAACCAGAGAAACTGTGAGCTACAAAGCTGCTGTCATTCCAGTCAACAACACCGGTGTCCGTTCTGTTGCTGACGTCATTTCAGCCTCCTCCTTCATTCGGTGGGCGGCACCACAGTCCAGTCAGCGGCTGCGGTTTTTTGATGATAACTAGTTTACGCAGGTGCGGTTGTAAATATTATATTGATCATCAGCAATGACTTTTGGGTTTACACAACATCCTAAAAAAATGTCAAAATTGTGTCATCAGACCCTGAAGTTGTACCTATAGTTCCTTTGGTGGAAACGATTCTAGTTTTGGTAGGCCAGTTTGTTTTTCTAACTCTGCTGTTTTAGCTTCATTTGAAGGCTCAAATATTTTTAGTGGCTCCATACAGATTTTTTTTTTTTTTTTTGCCAAAATTGCTCTATTTTTTTTTTTTCTTTCATAGAAGTTGCTGAGTACTGGACTAGAATCAGAATTATTGTTTCATGCTCCTTTTAAGATTTTTTTTTTCTGAAATCACATAAAACAAAGAATTCAAAGTCACAGTTTGAAAAGGATTTTATCGGCTTTTTTTTTTAAATGTAGAAAGAAGAACTATTGAAATTATAGTGCAAAAAACAGCCACAGGGGGTGAACAAGCCAGTGTACTCCTAGGGCCTGTCCCAATCCCGTGTAAATGGGGAGGGTTGTGTCAGAAAGGGCATCCAACATAAAACCTTTGCCAAATCTAACATGTAGATCATGACAAATGAGTTTCATACCGGATCAGTCGAGGCCCGTGTTAACGACTACCACCGCTGCTGTTAATCGACAGGGTGACGGTGTAAATTAGCCTACTGTTGGTGGAAGCAGGGTTTCCTCTGGTAACATTTCTCAGTGGCGGCCCGCCACGTCAGAAGATTTTCTGAGGCTCTGTCAGGATGTCAGAATCTGGAAACTCAGAGTGATCGTATGTTAGTTCATTACCTCAAATAAGATTCATGACACAAGTATATTCCTCATATGAGCTCTTTACTTGCAAGGAGTGCAATACCTTTAACAGCAAATGCAGCACTGGCCATGAAAAACAATCAGTAATCTTTTATACATTGTCAGTCATACAAACACAAAAAACATCTGCTGGATACAGTCATAATATGAGCATTCAAAACATTGGCCTGGACTGAGAACAACATGGCCTTGCAGGTGTGTTCCAGTCTCCAAGTTAATCATAGTCACAGCACTTCATAAGAAAACAAGATTAATTCTCCCTCACTCCCAGACCCCTTATCATATACCCAGTCTCATATGGTGAGACACTTTGACGTCTAAGCACATCTTAGTGAAGGACACTCAGTAGGTCCACTTATTACCCAGAAATAATACAGTATGCTATAAACCCATAGAAGATGCATGCAGTATACATTTTGATCATATAAGATGGTTATTTATAAAATGATAAACATGTATGTACAATTTTCTGACATTTCCCTCCTGTTTTATCATTTTTATCACAGTTTTTATTTAGGGATGCCTTTATTCATCAGAAACATGTAACTTCTCTCGATTTTCTACATGCCCGTCATTTGCGTCATATTCTAATTACACAGGAGATTACTCACAGTCCTCTTTGTGATCACAGTCATCATCAGTTTTTGAAAGAGCTGCATATTGTCCTTTACACTCAAGTTTCAGCATAGCAGTTTGCAACAGAAAAGTATGATGAGCAATGGCCTGTGTAATCATAGATCTCATGCAGGGAATAACACACATGAAGAGCACACTGAATAAGACCAATATCACAATCAGTGGGGTTAACCACTTCAAAAGAATTTGCCACCAAGTTCCACTTTGAAACCAAGCCCAGGGACTCTAACCCTTATCTTCATCCAAAGTATGTTGTAAGTGCAAAATATCATTTAAATGGCTAATAACGTGAAAGAGATTCTAATTTAAATCCGGGATGTATGTGCAGCACTCTTGGCCAATAATGTGACATACTCCTCCTTGTGCAGCTAATGTTAAATCTAAAGCCATCCTGTTTTGCAACGTCATCATTCTTGAGAATTTCTGTTCTTCATTTAAAGCTGTGAAACCTTGTTCCATTAAAACAGTTAGATTTTCCATTGTCCATACTAATGCATTTATGTGATATGTAGCCAGGTAACTGCCATACATTGGAAAAAGTGTACCCATTACAACTTTGAAATCACTAATCCTTTGTTTCCCAGACAGCTTACCTACTAGTTGTTGTATGTCTATGTTTGTACTTCTCCGTGCCCTGGTGTGAATTTCAGTCTGTTCAGGATGGTAATAATGGGAGTATGATGTTTTTATTTTATGTGTGAGATTTGATTTGAACTTATGCTAATGTGTGGGATCAAAATAGCCATGTAGCATCTGCCACACCACCCTGGAGGAAGTAATGAGTAAACATTAGATCCTAAACATCCATACCCATCATCATTTGGCCAAAAAACAGTAGGATTATTGCTACAGTTAAAAGTACAATTTTTGCTCTTTAAGGTAAAATTTCCAGCAGCAATATAGGGAAAGTGAAATGCATTTCTACAAACAGGATCATGATGTCGCACTCCACAGGTCACTTCCTTTGTATCATTGCATCTTTATGAAAAACCCAGGTTGAAATTGTTTTTGCTACAGTTTTTGTGAAAACAGATTGGTGAAGTAAACAGTGTAGGATTTACTTTCATTAAAGGCTTTCTAACGGCAAGCAAAGAAGTTCCAATTCCAGTAGTATTGAATATTCATATCTTAGACCCAGTGTAATCAGTAACAGTGACATTCAATTTATTAAAATACTCTTCAGACAAATTCCTTACCAACCAATGTCCTTGTTTGTATTAAGTAGACTGAGACGAGAGTTCATCGCTATTGTCGCTCCGGCCGTTTCCTCTTCACTTAGTGGAACAGGACAGTCTTGTGTGAATGGGGTAGCAATGAACACACATAGCAAGAAGTATTGATTCCCAGTCCTCTCACCGAAACCACCACTGTCTGGTACCACAGGTTATGCGTACAGTCCCCGTAGTGTCCACTGTCCATGTTTTGTCCTGGAATCAGAAATGGTCCCCCACCCCACTGTCATGAAAAGTATGGAACACAGAGTCATCAGTACCTTTGGTGCCATACCTCCACCTGAGAGAGTACCAATCCGGGCCCCTATCTTCACCAGGTTTGAGACGGCTTTGTCCTTAAAAGGACAAGCCCCCTTTGTAATTGGACTTACTCAGGGAAACAAGTTAGTTCACTTACAGGCACCCGTAGTCTTTTAACGTGTGAAAGGCGAATCCAAGATGGTCGTTCAGCAGTACGTATGGCAGTGGGAGTGGGAGTGTCCAGTGTTGTCGGTGGTGGTTCTTTATGAAGACATAGTCTCCAGGTTGCAATGGGTTATCCGCTTCTTTCTGTGGAGCAGAGAGAGCCCTAACAGAATCAATAGCCTGTTTTCCACTAGCCCAGCACACCTCGGTACAGCTCGATTCACTTCAGTACGGCTCGGAATGCTTCTGTCTCCATTTGCACGGTGTTGTGCTTGTGCTGTGATGGTTTGTTAGGAGGTTTTAGAAGCGGGGCAGCAGCAGATTCTCAGCGAGGCGGGGCCACACTCCCGTGACGTTACGCACCCGACTGAGTCCTTATTTACACAAGACAAAAAAGGATCCAAGGATTATTGCCTTGCTCGCTCTGTGGTTTTATATCACAATTAATTTTATCTCATAATTAAGCTGCAACAACACAAGTCACTTTTGTTTTGAATTAACTGCCAAATGACCTAGAAATAATGAGCTGAAACTTGTTTTTATTCGTATTAACTAATGAGACGGTGGCACACTGCCCAACACCAAATTATTATTTTTTACATCCTAGGGCATTTTGGATGTACTGAATTAAAAAAAATCATGTTTTTCACCTTCAGGTCAACGTTTGGAACAACAGTATTATTATTTTCCGTTTAGATGATGCTACACTCCTTCTAAAGTATTGTAAATCTCTGAATTTGGAATGCCGATAGAATATTCAATTTACATGTACTTGTACCTACTTTGACTTGGTGCTAATTTTTTATGATATTTCAATAAAAAGAACAGAAAGCTTACAAAAAGATTTCTTTTTTGGTCTAGTTAAAAATTACATTATCTTTACAATGGTTGACCCCTGACAGGAAGATCAGCATCATTTTGATCAGATTAGGCAATGGAATTTCTATGTAATTATACTGTTTTATAATTCAGTGTTATAACAGACAAACCACACTTTCCAAAACAATTCCATTTTATTATATACAAAATATTAAAAGAAAAAAAAAAACTTTGCAACACAACATGAAGGTTAATCGACATTTTATACACGTCGACCACTGAGTGTCTACACCAGCTTCCCAAACTGGGTCACGACTCGGATGAATGAAGGCGTCTTTGACAGCTGTGGGTCAGGATGGCTCGGTTGAATAATCCCTGCGGGCTGTCGCGGCGGACGCGTGGGATGATTCTACAGGGAAAATGCACACAATAAAATACAGCACGAAAGTGCAATATATACAGAAAAGAGAATAGTTTTTAACAAGAATACATAAGCTTATTTCAGCCTATTGTTCACATGAATAATTAAAATAAAAGCTTTAGTCCGCAGTGTGCTGCAATAAAGCAGCGATCCATCCACAAATGAACAGCTTTTTTATTGCATAAATAAACTGAGCGTCTTACCGAATATATTTGCGAAAAAACGCACAATAAAAAAAAATTAAAACTCACCGTTAAAGGACTCCAATGTCGAGACCTCCCGGTATATTTTTTCATTCCGGGCGGCTCCGTCTAACTCGCGCTGAATACGTTCGTCTGACAATGCAGTGAGCAGACACTGCACCTCCTTATTGGTCCATGGAACACCCTTATTACGCGAAGCCATTTTTGATAGAGAATAAATGAAAATAGCACAGCAATACACTGAAAAGAAACCGCCAACACAGTGGTTGCGTGCTGAGTAAAGGCGGTCGTGAAGATTCTTTTTTTTTTTTTTTTTTTTTTTAAACTTTATTGAGAAGGTCGTGAAGATTTGGTAGATGAGGAGGAGGAGAGGGGCGGTTACAACCTGACCAATCAGCGCCGGTTATGACCTGACCAATCAGCGGCGACCAGTCTGTTAACGTCACAACACGGCACAGCTCAGCACTGCTGTACCCTGCCCTGGAGTGGGGCTGAGAATCGCGGCTGTTAAACCGTGTTGGGGCTTGTGGAAAAGCGTACAAAGCGTGCTGAGCCGTCCCGTGTTGCGCTAAAGCGTGCTAGTGGAAAAGGCCCTAAAGTGTTCTGAGATGTATTTGTTAGGCGTGATTAGTGGTGAGAGGTCAGGCAATACATAAGGACGGTGAAAAGCACATTCAAAAGGTGACAATCCTGTCTTTGAGTCTGGTGTTAATCATTAGTTTGATTGTACCGTTTTTCTTTTTACAAAACCTGTACTTTGTGGGTGGTAGGCACTTTGAAATTTGATCTTACTTCTTACAGCTTGGATTAAGTCTTGAACTGTTTGTGCTGTAAAATGAGTTCCATTATCTGCATAAATCAGTTCTGGAACCCCAACGGCAGGAAAAACATGATTCATTTGCTGCGTTTGCTGAGGATGTGGGGTGAATTTCTGTCCACCTTGTGAGGGTGTCAATCAACACCAAGCAATATTGTAGCTTCTCATTCCTCCTTGAGCATTATTTTATAAACATATGATGCACTTTTGGCATGTTTTTGTTACTTCTTTCAAAATATTAGGACAGTTTTCCCAACATCCTCATCATTCCCTCCTGTTGGCACATGAATAGTTCATGTGCCACCAGGGCAGCCCATTTGTATAACGTGGGTGGCAGAACAATTTTTCCATCAGGCAAGCCACATGTAACAGGAGGGAGGTCCAAATTATTTTAAGTCTTTTAAGACATCAACATCAACATTATTAAAAAACAGACGGTTCTTAAAAAATCAATAGCAGTATAATGAGCAGCGATATCAGCCAAGCGATTACTGGTTTTCCTGTGGAGGTGACAAACCCCCGCAGGTTCAAGGTAGCGGTATGCAAGCAGCATGCATTATAAGCATATGTACTGTCTGTACAGATAGTTGCATTTAGGTTAGTAACTCATGTGAGTGCTGTAATCAAAGCCAATAGTTCAGCCATTGGAGGTGATGCAGGTTGTGGAATTTTTACACAATCAGGACCCCAGACAATGTTGTCACAGCATAAGCAGTGGATGTTGACCCATCAGTAAATGGACACAAGGAATGTGTGGCTGTGACGACAACAGTCTAGCTGGTGACAACATGGAATGGTTGTCCTGCTGTGAAACCCCCTCCACGGCGTGGGGAATGTGTAGGATAATAGAGGACCTGATCTTACTGTTATCCTATAAATAATAAGAAAGTGGTCTGTATTGCCCAGCATGTATTTGAGTTATAATTGCAGCCATATGCTTATCCTGGGCACTACAGAAAAACAGAAAATGAAATAAAATAAAAATCCTGTCCTAATTTAGCAAGTCTAACACACATAAGCATCAACAAGCTCTTTATGTTCAGTCCTCAATTCTAAGTTGGAGGCTGGTGTAATGTTTGCATTTTTTTTCCTCTCTCCTCAAAATGTCATATGCTGTAGCAATTTTTCTTCATTTTCCCTCCAAGTCATTAGTCTGCTTTAATAGAAGAAAACAAAGATAATCTCAGGTTTGTTTGTTTTTTTTGTTTTTTTTCAGCACTGTAGCTAGGCTGTCAGTTCTGCAAGTATGGGGGTGCAAATATGGGAGGTGCAAGTATGGGGGGTTCCCCCTATAGCTCAAAGTGCAATGAGGTGTTATGAAATAGCGCTTATGTAAATAAAGTTGAATTGAATTCATTATCACTCATTTATTGATAATTTTTATGCATTATCTATTTTTCTGAGGGTTACTATTTATTTGCTAATTAATTTCTTTGATCCCCCCTGCTTTGATACATGAAGACGCACATGCAGCAAAGTTACAGGGTATTTGCTTGATTCTTTTACTGAAAGAAAATGTGCTACCATTTTTAATTTAGATGAAAATGTGTGGGTAGCCCAGTTCCTTCAAAAATAAGAGTTCAATAATCATAGCCTTTTTTGTGACTTTTCTTGAACTAGTTTACAGATTTTACATCATAACCGCGACCTGATATTCTATTTTTAGTTCCAAACTCGGGAATTTCAACCCAAACTTATTTTTAGTTCCAAACTCGGGAATTTCAACCCAAAACTTATTTTTGTCCCTGACCGGGTATTTCAACCAAAACTTTTTACCTTGTTGCAACTACTTCCGCGCACTTTATTTACTTTATTTACTTATCGCGTTAGTCACTCGTAGTTGGATTTGGAGATTCTTGTAACATATTTAAGAATACATTCTATTTTACATTACTCACTCAAGGCTTTATTTTAGAGGATCTTCTAAACGCACATATAGTAAATAATAAAAAAGACGTCACTTACTTTTCTTTCTTTTTATCGAGGAGGATGGGCTTCACTAGACGACGTCTAGAGTCCTGCGCCGTCCAGATTTCCTCAATGGGGAGTCCAATACTGACTGTATGCAGTCAGACCATGCACATGGTTTTCAACCCGGAGAGTGCGTCGCCTCTATCCGTCGTCTAGATATCGCCCATCCGGGTCACTGGCACCAAGTATGTCAGAATCTGGAAACTCAAGAGTGATCGTATGTTGGTTCATTACCTCAAATAAGATTCATGACACAAGTATATTCCTCATATGAGCTCTTTACTTGCAAGAAGTGCAATACCTTTAACAGCAAATGCAGCACTGGCCATGAAAAACAATCAGGAAGCTTTTATACATCGTCAGTCATACAAACACAAAAAACATCTGCTGGATACAGTCATAATATGAGCATGCAAAACATTGGCCTGGACTGAGAACAATATGGCCTTGCAGGTGTGTTCCAGACTCCAAGTTAATCATAGTCACAGCACTTCATAAGAAAACAAGATTAATTCTCCCTCACTCCCAGACCCCTTATCATATACCCAGTCTCATATGGTGAAACACTTTGACGTCTAAGCACATCTTAGTGAAGGACACTCAGTAGGTCCACTTATTACCCAGAAATAATACAGTATGCTATAAACCCATAGAAGATGCATGCAGTATACATTTTGATCATATAAGATGGTTATTTATAAAATGATAAACATGTATGTACAATTTTCTGACACAGGACATGTAAATTTAAGAAAAATTTATGAAGGAATGACGGTCCACAAGCGTGCACATGAACAACGTGTGTGACCGTGATTCGTGCAGAGAAGCGCCCCGCCCGCCTGTTCTAGTCACCAGCCAGGCAGAGTGTCTCGCTACTAGTATGACTGTCCGAGAGAAACACAAGCTTATTAAAGTACTTTAAACACAGTAAAAAATCAGAAGAGGTATGTTAGAACTGGAGGCATTTATCATGGTTTCTATCCACTGATAATGGGAGCAATAATGGAAGAGTTGCTTAGCTAACAGGTGTGGTTAAGAGCTCAAGTTGGTTGATTTTGTTTACTTATTGTTTTTTTTTTCTTATTTCAGTCAAGAATGAAGAGGAGCTGTTTTTAACCTTTACCTTAGTTAATATTAACTAATATATGTTCATTATTCAGTGTCTTCTCTGGCTGAACGACCTTGGCGTGGTCGCAACATATTTTTCCAGTGGGGGGGCAGTAAACATATGACACAGTTGATCCCGGAATATGTTAATTTTATACAATTTATTTCTTTTTAAAAAAATTTCACAGTAACTTTGCATATGGAACTTACCATTTGAAGTATTGTACAACCAAGGCTTGAATACTGGAATATTGGGCCAGTTGGGGTCCCACCCAGATGTCCTGTGTTTAGACTTTTTAGTGGTGCTGTCCTCTCCTTCCTGTCCTCTCACCTCTCCTGGACTGTCTGCCTGAAAACTTTCCTCTCCTTGGCTCCTCTCTTCTGTCTCATCTTTCCTTCTCGGAGCTCTGTCTACTTATGTGTATTTTTTTGTATTTTTATTCTAGTGTTTCTTTTTTCCATTGACAACGAGTAGGAAAGGGAAGGGAAAAAACAGTAATTTATTCATGTATACTTAAATTATATGATCAGAGGTGGGTATAGTCGCCAGAAATTCTACTCACGTAAAAGCAGTGCTTTGAAATTAATAATTAAAAGTAGACAACCAAAAATTTCTACTTGAGTTAAGGGTACAAAGAGCAGCCACTTAAAAACTCGAGTAATGGCTTCAGTCTTGAATGTTTGAGGTTTTTCTCAAAAAATTATAACAATTTTCTTGTAGTTTTCTACCTTTCTCTGTAAAGTTATCTCAATTTGCAACCATTTTCCTCAAATTTGTAATTGTCTTGTAACATTATGACTTTTTTGTACATTTGAGACTATTATAACTTTGTGGATTATTTTGTGGCTAATGTTATCTTTTTTTTTATCCAATCCAACTTTATTTATAAAGCTCTTTAAAAATGACAGTTGACACAAAGTGCTATACAGCAACGATAAATAAAATGTAAAAACAGTAAAATATAACTAAAGTTCAAAACAGCACAAGCAAAACAAGCGTCATACAATAGAGACAATAAGAACAAATAAAATCAATGTCTCAAACTGGGTCAAAAGCCAGAGAATAAAAATGGGTTTTAAGAGGAGTTTTAAAACTGGACAGTGAAGAGGCCTGTCTGATGGACAAAGGCTGATTATTATAAAATTGCTGGGGGTTTTTTTTAAAAATAAATTTTAAACAAAATGTGGCAAATTTTTTTGCTTTTTTCCTCAGACAATTTAAACGTTTGACCATAATTTTGTGGAGCCAAAACAGAACAATAAGTCTGAATTCAAAGAAATATAATTATTAAAATTTAATGAAATAAATTAACTTAAATGACCAAAAAATAATTAATTTCTTTTATAATATTTCTATGTATTTATCTTTTTTTTTTTATAGAAATCTCCTCACCAGCCAGACAGCATGAAAAACCTCCTTTATTTTGAAATCCAAATGTTGCCGCATTTGGTTTGTCTGAAGGCTGCTGACAGATTAAAGTCATTGACTTCATGAATTTCAGTCATCTTCACTTGCCAGGTACATAATAATGAACATAAATTATTAGTTAATATTGCAGTAGCTGGTAAAGTAAATCTTCAGCAATTCATCAGTAATTCTTGCCTTTCTCTGCAATGAAGCCTAACCAGACCTGTTAGCCAAGCGACTCCTCATTGTTGTTCCGGTTACCAGCAGGTTAAAACCACCAAAAATGCCTCGACTGCTTATCTCTTGTACTTTTTTCTGTGTTTAAAGTACTTAAATAAGCTCATGCTTATTAAACAGCAATGCTAGAGAGACACGCTCTACGTGCATACATGCAGAAACAGTTACGCAGGTGCTTGGTGCATGGGGCACTTCCGCACGGATGACAGTCACATGCGTTTTTCATGTGGTTGCCTGCAGAGCGTTTCTTTCATATTTATTTTTTCTTAAATTAATGTATTATAGGCACAACATCATACTTCCTGAGGGAGGCGAGCCGCCACACAGAAATGTTACCAGAGGAAACACTGATAATGGAGTTGAATGTCTCGATTACTTTGGAAGATGTGTGTAAAGAGTGACATGGATACAAAAGTCCAAAGAAACCTTCAACTTTCAGGGATGGCAATTTTCCGCCGATCCGCGGATTTCTGCCGATTTATTTTCAAATTGATCATTTCTGTGAATCGTCTAAATCCATTGAGAAAATTTTAGGGGGGTAAGGTACCTTATTGTTACCGATTTTAGCGAAAATCAACACGATTACATAAGCGCTCGGCGCTTCCCCGAGTCAAGTCTCCCGCGATAACCCGGATGTGTTGTGTTCAAGCTACTGCTGTATTGTAAACAGCCCTGCGATTGGATAGTTGCAAACGATTGGACCAATCAAATGGCTTGTTGTATGCTTTGTCAAAAATTCATGGCGGCGTGTTCTCAGGGATGTGATTTTCTGCTAATTCGCCGAATTCCGCTTTATTTTATCTTCCAGGAAGATAAAGTACGTTAAGTACGTTAGCGGCTTGTGGTCCACGAACGCAGTGAAGGTGCGCCCTTTCAGGCAGAACTGGAAGTAGCGTATGGCCAGGTGGAGAGCCATTAACTCTCTGTTACTGGCGGCGTACAACGGCTGTATGAGCTGGGCTGCGCGGGGTAGGAAACGGTAATAAAAGTTAACCATCCCCAAAAACTCCCGCAGCGCCCTGACATTGATGTTGAGAAGAAAAAAATAGCAAAACAATTTAGTTAGATTACTTTTATGATTCCAAACAGTTTGAAATTGACAGTGCACAGTGGACATTGACTCATAACTTTTGAATATTTCTAAGACTTGGCTACATCAGTGATTGTGCAAAATGAACTGCTCAAGTCTCAATGGAGATTGAAACTGGTGATCTGAAATGAATGCTGAAATTATAAAAAGTAATGGTATGTTGGAATTTTATTTCTATTATGGAATAGATAAAATTAACTGATTTTGATTTGATCAAGTGTTAAAGCATGTGATGGATAATGCTTGTTGGAATATTTTAGGAATGCTTTCTTCTTGGAACATAAGTCAATATTATACAGTAATAAGTGGCATTCAGCTGTTTGTTTTATGTCAACTAAGCACAGTTCTGGTACTTAAAAATCATAAAAACCCAGGAGCTTCAGGGGGCTTCGCCCTCCTTGCCCCTGGACTGCGTCCCCCAGACCCCCTGCTAAATTTTCAGATAATTTCCCCAACCCCAAATCACATCCCTGGTTCGTGTTGGAATTCTGAGCTTTCGGTATTGTTTTCAGCGGAATTATGAGATTTTTATCGAAGGATCAGGAGTCATCAGTGCTAGAAATAGACAAAAGTGTCAAAAATAAGTTCTGATGGAATTGGCTTGAGAGAAAAGTGACGGTAAAGGTGAAAATTGGCTCGAAGTTCGACGAGGTAACAGAAAGACTCGGACAGTTTCTGAAGAAACCAGAAAAGGAGATGAAGTTCAAAGTTCAGAGACTGACACAGCTTGCTGCCAAAAGGAAGAAAGTTTCACATTAGAAGTGACTTGGTGACCAGTGTAAATAGTGTAATAAACTCTTATAGAACTGTTAAATATGTTGGACTAAAGACAGTGAGACAACATTGAAGAAAAAGTAAGTTCACTTTTCATTAAATTTAATGATTTATCTAAGTCTAGTATTTCATTTTTTTTTTAATCATTTTTTTCAGTCTAAATTACTTCTGTTTTACTGAAAACCTCCCAGCTTCGGGGGGCTGTGCCCCCCCGGCCCCCCCATAAGTCAACTGACCAAATTAGATTTTAGCTGAAATCAGAATTTCCTGTTGCCATCCCTGAGCTTTAGACAGAAGAATTCAGCCCAGTAGAGAGAGGTCTCTTGTTAAGCCAGTGATTAAACAATTTCTGTACATCTCTAGTTCTGGAAACAATATTTTAATCAATTCTTTTAGTTGTATCTTTTGTAATTATAATTTCCACTGCCAAGGAGCAAATGTAATTGGGGTGGTCTGCTTGTTAATATGATTATGCAAAAACTACTGGACAGATTTATATAGAGTGATGATATGATCTTTCAACAAGGAGTGATGATGTAGAGTGAAGTACGTAGCGGTAATGCACCCGTAAGCTGGTTGCCAATTGCCAATCAAATCTAACAGAAGAAGAAGAAGAAGATTTTGATGAAATTTTCACCAGAGGTGGTTCTTGGCCTAGAGAGGAACCCATTACATTTTAGTTATAATCCAAGAATGCATACCTCTGCCAGTGTCATGAATTGCCCCTCAAAGCAGGAACGAAGATCCACACGCTGAACTGTAGTTGTGATATTTATTGAAGGGAACAAAAATTCCAAACAGTGCGCAAAACACAAAAATCCCAATAGTGCACAAAATAACTTACAGGCAGAGAAGGTATTGGAGAAGGTGGGATTAATCAGGAAATTGCACCAGAATGGGGAATGGGTTCTGATGCGCAGTGACAGAAAGCAGAAGCTCCAACATTGAATGACAGAAACAAGGAACTTAAATAGGACATGGTGTCAATGAACACAACTGGATGTAGGTGTGGATCACTTGAGCGGGCAGAGGGTAACAAAAATTACAATAGAGATCAGCTGGGAGTAACAAGAGAAGACAGGACTGACAGCTGACTGGAGCACCGCCCACAACAGAGCAAAAAACCCAGAAATGCCACTGACAGGAGCAGCCCTGGAGAGAGAGAGAAAAAACACAACAGAATACAATTGTGATATTCAGTTCAATTCAATTTCAATTCAACTTTATTTATATAGCGCCATTTCACAACAACAGTCATCTCATAGCACTATCAACTGTAGGGGGGAACCCCCACAGTTGCAGAAAGACCCCAGCAATCAGGTGATCCCCTGTGAGCAAGCACTTGGCGACGGTGGAGAGGAAAAACTCCCTTTTAACAGGAGGAAACCTCCAGCAGAACCAGGCTCAGGGAGGGGCAGTCATCTGCTGCGACTGGCTGGGGGGTGAGGGGACAGAGAAGATGAAAAGAACAGACATGTAGAGAGCAAACAGCACGATGGGGACTCAATCTATGGGAGAGAACAAACAAATGTTAATGACCAGCAAAAAAAAATATTTCATAGAGAGTGAGGAAAGGAGTGAGGCCCAGTGCATTACTGGAGGTCCCCCGGCTGACTAAACCTATTAGCAGCATAACTAAGGGAGGGTTCAGAAACACATGATCCCTCCCTAATTGTAGGCTATATCAAAAAGGTAGGTTTTAACCCTAATCTTAAAAACAGAGATCGAGTCTGACTCCCGAATCCAGATTGGCAGCTGATTCCACAGGAGAGGAGCTTGATAACTGAAGGCTCTGCCTCCCATTGTACTTTTGGAGATTCTAGGTATTACAAGTAGTCCTGCATTTTGGGAGCGTAGTGCTCTGTTAGGATAATACGGTAGTATCAGATCTTTTAAATAAAAAGGAGCCTGATTGTTTAGAGCTTTGTAAGTAAGAAGAAGGATTTTAAACTTAATTCTAAACTCTATGGGAAGCCAATGAAGGGAGGCCAGAACCGGAGAGATATGATCTCTCTTTCTAGTACCTGTTAAAACTCTTGCTGCAGCATTTTGGATCAGCTGAAGACTTTTTAAAGATGTTTTAGAACAACCTGATAATAAAGAATTACAATAATCTAATCTCGAGCTAACAAAAGCGTGGATCAGTTTCTCAGCATCACTCTGAGACAAGATGCTCCTAATCTTGGCAATATTACGCAAATGATAGAAGGCAGTCTTAGAAACAAATTTAATATGTGAATTGAAGGACAAATCCTGATCAAAAATAACTCCAAGGTTCCTCACAGAGCTATTAAGAGAAAGAGTAACTGCATCCAAACTGAAACTTTGATTTGGAAAGGAATTTCTAAGGTTTTTTGGACCAACAAGAATGACTTCAGTCTTATCTGAATTTAATAGCAGGAAATTACAAGTCATCCAAGCTTTGATTTCCTTAAGACAGGCTTCTAACTTGGCTAATTGATTACTATCATCTGGCTTCATTGACAGGTATAATTGTGTGTCATCTGCATAACAATGAAAATGTATACAGTGCTTTCTAATAATGTTGCCAAACGGAAGCATATATAAACTAAAAAGAGTAGGGCCTAGCACAGATCCCTGTGGAACTCCATGACTAAGCTTTGAGTTGAAAGAAAACTCATTATTTACATGAACAAACTGGAACCTATCAGATAAATAAGATCTAAACCACTGCAACGAAGTTCCATTAAGTCCAACATAGTGTTCTAATCTATCAAGTAGAATATTATGATCGATAGAATCAAAAGCTGCACTAAGGTCTAAAAGGACAAGTACAGAAACTAGTCCATTATCAGATGCAATGAGGAGGTCGTTAGTGACCTTCGCTAAGGCTGTTTCAGTACTATGATGGATTCTAAACCCAGATTGAAACTCTTCAAGTAAACCATTTCCCTGCAGGTGGTCGAATAATTGCGTAGCAACAACTCTTTCTAAGATTTTTGAAATGAAAGGGAGATTAGAGATTGGTCTATAGTTAGCTAAAGCTCCTGGATCTAGCGTTGGCTTTTTGAGTAAGGGTTTAATTACAGCCGTTTTAAAAGCCTGCGGTACATGGCCTAAAGTTAATGAAGAATTGATTATATGAAGAATAACTAACCTAGTAGGAATAGGGTCTAAAAGACAAGTTGAAGGTTTGGATGAGGAAACTATTTTGTCTAACTCACAAAGGTCGATTGGAGTAAACTCATCAAGACAGACATCAAAAGAAGGAGTTGTAGTAGTTACAGTATTTAAGTTAACTGTGGGAAGAATCTGATTGATTTTATCTCTGATGGATGAAATTTTATTATTGAAAAAGTTCATAAAGTCCTGACTAGTAAGCTCTAAGGGAATGCTAGGATTGACAGAGTCCTGACTCTTTGTCAACCTGGCTACAGTACTGAAAAGAAACCTGGGATTATTCTTGTTCTCTTCTATTAATGCAGAGTAATAACTTGTTCTAGCTTTTCTAAGAGATTTTTTATAAATTAAAAGATGATTTCTCCAAGCTAAATAGATTTCATCTAAATTAGTAGAGCGCCATTTTCTTTCTAATTGACGAGTCTTCTGTTTTAAGCTACGAGTTTCTGTGTTGAACCAAGGAGTTAGAAATCTCTGATTAGACTTTTTCTTTTTTAAGGGGGCCACCAAGTCTAGAGCCTGATGCAGAGAAGCTGAAACACTATCCACCATGTTATCAATTACAGAAGGAGCAAGCTGTCTATAGCTTATTTCCGTTGTGTTGACACATGGCATAGAGGAAACAATCTGCATAAATTTGGAAACAGCATCATCTGAGAGGCATCTACTGTAATAATATTTTTCTTTAGGAGCCAAATAGTCAGAAATAGTAAAATCAAAGGTTAACAGACAATGGTCTGACAGTACAGGGTTATGAGGAGACACTACAAGATTTTCTATTTCTATGCCATATGTCAGAACAAGGTCCAATGTATGGTGGACGTAATGAGTAGAATTTCCTACTTTCTGAGAAAACCCAATCGAGTCTAATATTGAATTAAATGCCACATTAAGGCAGTCACTATCTACATCCACATGTATATGGGAGTTTGCTTCTTTCATAATGATCGCTGTGTACGCCCCTCCCGACGCGGACACGCGCGAAGCTCAGCGCGTGCTCGTGGATCACATTCAACACACAGAGCGGAGTTTTCCAGACTCGCTGATTATTGTGGCTGGCGACTTTAATCAGTGCAATCTGAGCCACGATCTCCCCCGCTACAAACAGTTTATTAAATGCCCCACCAGAGGATTAAACACACTGGATCACTGTTACACCACAGTGAAAGACGCATATCGCGCTGTCCCTCGAGCTGCGCTGGGATTATCTGATCACGTGATGGTTCACCTCATTCCCACATACAGACAGAGATTGAAGCTCACTAAACCTGTTGTGAGCACTACGAAGATACGGACCAGTGATGCTGAGGAGAAGCTGGAAACGTGCATGGAAATATCTGACTGGGGCATGCTTAAAGGAGCCACGCATGATCTGGATGAGTACACGGACACTGTGAACTCATATATCCACTTTTGTGAAGAGAACATTCTTCCATCACGCACCAGGGTAAGTTACTCTGATGACAAACCCTGGTTCACAGCTAAGCTCAGACAGATCAGGAAGGAGAAGGAAGCAGCGCTGAAAAGTGGAGACAGGGTCTGCTACAGGGAGGTTAAATACCGGTTTAACAGAGAGCTGAAGAGGGCTAAATCTGTGTACTCAGAGAGACTCCAGCAGCAGTTCACTGCTAATGATTCGGCTTCCGTGTGGAGAGGACTGAGGCAGATCACCAACTATCGGCCTCAGGCTCCTAAAGGTCAGGATGACAAAGCCCTTTGTCAGAGACTGTCCCAACACTATGCCCGTTTTGACACCTCGTCATCTGTGTCCAACTCCCCCCCTCCCTCCAGCTCCACAGCCTCCACATTCCCTACTTCATTTAAGGCACCCCCCCACCTCCCCCCTCCCCTTATCATCAGTGAGCAGGATGTGCTCAAACAGTTCTCCAGACTGAACCCGCGCAAGGCCCCCGGCCCAGACGGCGTGTCTCCCTCCACCCTGAGACTCTGTGCGAAACAGCTGGCTCCTGTATTCACAGACATTTTTAACACCTCCCTTAAGTTATGCCACGTGCCATCCTGCCTCAAATCCTCCACCATCATCCCTGTCCCCAAGAAGCCACGGATCACTGGACTTAATGACTACAGACCTGTAGCGCTCACCTCTGTAGTCATGAAGTCCTTTGAGCGCCTGGTCCTGTTCCACCTCAAGTCCATCACCACCCGTCTCCTGGACCCGCTGCAGTTTGCCTACCGAGCCAGCTGTCCCTGCTCAACGTGCCTGACTCCCTCTGCAGGTGGATCATCGACTTCCTGACGGACCGGAGGCAGCATGTGCGGCTGGGAAAGACTGTCTCAGACTATACTAGCATCAGCACCGGATCACCCCAGGGCTGTGTACTTTCCCCCCCTGCTCTTCTCCCTGTACACCAACTCCTGCACCTCCAGCCACCAGTCTGTCAAGTTGATCAAGTTTGCGGACGACACCACCCTCATCGGGCTCATCTCCAACGGCGACGAGTCCGCCTACAGGAGAGAGGTGGCCCAGCTGGCGTCCTGGTGCAGCAATAACAACCTGCAGCTGAACGCTCTGAAGACAGTGGAGATGATTGTAGACTTCAGGAAAGTCACTACTCCTCTGCCCCCCCTCACCCTCTCAGGCTCTCCCATCACCACTGCTGATTCCTTCCGCTTCCTAGGCACTACCATCACCAGGGACCTCAAATGGGAGCTGACCATCAGCTCACTCATCAAAAAAGCCCAGCAGAGGATGTTCTTCCTGCGGCAGCTGAGGAAGCTCAAGCTACCCACCAAGATGTTAGTGCAGTTCTACACAGCCATCATCAAGTCCATCCTCACCACCTCCATAACCGTGTGGTACGCAGGAGCCACTGCCAGGGACAGACTAAGGCTGCAGCGCGTCGTGCGCACTGCTGAGAAGGTGATCGGCTGCAAGCTCCCATCTCTCCAGGATCTGTACATCTCCAGGACCCGGAGGCGTGCTGGCCGGATCATAGCCGATCCCTCACACCCTGGTCACGTACTGTTTGCCCCCCTCCCCTCTGGTAGAAGACTTCGGTCCATCCAGACTAAAACCTCCCGTCACATGAACAGCTTCTTCCCCTCTGTCATTACACTGCTGAACACTAAGTGACTCTCGTGCACCATGTACAGCAGCTCAACCAGACTCATGTCAATCATCACTGTTTTCTTCCTGCATTACCGACTGCACTATATAGTTCTCCACAGTATCTGCTGCTGGCTAATATATATTTTAACTGTTGACCAGTATCACTTAATCTTATCCTACACTTTATTACATGTATAGTTTATTTCTCTTATCTTATCATGTTTAATGTTGCAGCATTGTACCGAGACAAATTCCTAGTTTGTGTACTACATGAACAATGGCAATAAACCTGATTCTGATTCTGATTCTGATTCTGATTCTGATATTAAAGTCCCCTACTATAATTATTCTATCAGATTTCAGCACTAAATCAGCTAAGAAATCAGCAAATTCGGATAAAAATTCTGAGTAGGTTGATGGGGGACGATAAACTATGGCAAATAAAATTGGGTTTAACCTAAAATTGCTAAAGTGCCCAATACTGAGGACCAGGCCCTCAAAGGAATTATAACATGTTTTTTGCTTTACATTAACTAGTAATTTGGAATGGTAAATTGTTGCTACTCCTCCTCCACGACCAGAACTTCTGGGATTTTGACAGTTTAAATAACCAGAGGGAGTTGATTCATTTAAACCAACACAATCCTCTTGCCCTAACCAAGTCTCTGTAAGGGAAATTAAAATCAATCTGATGATCAATTAACAGATCATGGACTAACATGATCAGGAACATGATCATGAACAGGATAACTAAGTAGACGGTTATGCTGTTTCATCCCATCTAGCAACAATGCTCTGCACTGTGTGTGTTTATATATTTACATATTTATTCCATCTAGCTACAATGCTCAGCACTGGGTGTGTTTATGTTTATATTTATATATCTATATATTTATTCCATCTAGCTACAATGCTCCGCACTGTGTTTTTATATATCTACATATTATTCCATCTAGCTACATTGCTCCGCACTGTGTGTGTTTATATACTTGCATATTTATTCCACCTAGCTGCAATGCTCCGTACTGTGGGTGTTTATATATTTACATATTTATTCCATCTAGCAACAATGCTCTGCACTGTGTGTTCATATATTCATATATTTATTCCATCCAGCTACAATGCTCTGCACTGTGTGTCTGTGTGTATATATATATTTTATAGTAATATGTACATATGTATATTAGCTGCTCTTGCTTGCTTGTTTTTTTTCTTGCCTTCTGATTGTTGCTCTGAGTGTTGCTATCCCTGTGCTGTTGCAATCCTGGAATTTCCCCGTTGTGGGACTAATAAAGGCTTATCTTATCTTATCTTATCTTATCTTAACAGAGACTTGGGAGTTAGAGACCTAATATTTAGTAAACCACATTTAATTTTTAAATTATGAGGAGGAACAGAGGCCAAATCATTCAATTTAGAGGCTTTATGTTTAATTTGAGTTTTACCAATGTTTTGCTTTATCACTTTGGGATGCTTATGCATGATATTTTTATTTACTTTGGAGGGAGCAGACAACGATTCTCTGATGGGGAAGACAGGGGCTAAGCTGAGGGGTGGCGGATGAAGAGGAGCTGCAGAGAGGCGTGTAAGACTGCGACTCTGCTTCCTGGTCCCAACTCTGAGTAGTCATGGTTTTGGAAATTTGGATAAAAAAGATGCCAGATTGTTAGATAAATGAGAAGCACCATCCAAAGTGGGATGAATGGTGGCAAATAAAGACAAGTACCTGAAATATGTAAGTAATAAAACAATAATGAATGTAAACAGGAAAATAAATCATACTAAGAAACAATACAGAATATGTGAAAATCAACCAAAGATAATATAACAGGAATAAGAAAACAACCCCACCCCGGGGGGAGGAGAGGAACCCAGGCGCGGAGGGACCAAAACAAATCAGAAAATAAGAAAAACTCTCAGAACTCGCACCCCAGCAAAATCCAGACTAAGAGGAAACAAAAACAAAAACCCTGCTCAGGATCCACACCCATGCAGAACCAGGGCATTAGACCCCCTTGACCAGAGAGCTAGACAGTTCAGGAGGCTGGCTAAAGTCCCACTCCTGGCAGACGGCGTAATGGTAAGAGTCAGGTGGCCTCGTGGAGAATGTGGGCCACCAATCCAAACGGCGAAGTCTGTCAGGTGGTCTGCCAGAGTTTGTAAACCACCTGAACAGGAAAGGTGGTTCAGGGGGTGGCTTCCCAACAGGGACAACCAGCAACGAAGAGGAGGGAAGAGCAGAGTAACTCACAACGATGTCAGGCGGAGGAAGAGGAACCACGATAGCCTCGGGCAGAGGAGGGGGAACCACGACTGCTCCGCGCAGAGGAGAGGGGACCACGATGCCCTCAGACTAGCCAAAAGCACCCTCAATGGTCCCGGACTGGGACATCGCAGCACCTGTGGTGGCTCCTGGCTGGAGCAAGGCGGCACCTGTGGTAGCTCCGGGCTGGCCCACGGCGGCACCCGCGGTGGCTCTGGGCTGGGCCACGGCGTAATGCTCACGGCGGACCCAAGCTGGAGCACAGCACCCACGTTGGTTTAAGGCTTGGGTGCACCACCCACGACAGCCCCTGACTGGAGCACAACATCCATGGAGACCTGGATTGAGGAGAAGCTTCACCCACGGAGGTCCAGGGCTGGGATGGAGCACACATGATGACCTCAACTAGCTGGAAGCAGCACCCTCTGAGGCCCTGGCCTTCAACAGAGCACCCACGAAGACCTCGTCTGGAGGGGGAGCAGTACCCACAGATGCCCCCGGCTGGGACGGAGCACCTGCAATGACCTCTGTAGGATGAGCTGGACCCATGAAGACCTCAGGCGGTGAGCCCGAATGTACGGAGACGTCAGGCAAAGTTGGATGAGTCTCTGTGACCCTGGGGAAAGGCTCAGATAAGAGGGACAGAGACGCAGGGTCAGTGTCACCGGTGGCAGTGGAGCCCAGCAAGGTGAGCATAGGGGCAGCTCATGACTGCACTTGGCTCTCCCTGCCAAGAGCCAGACAAGATCTCTCCAACCCAACATAGAGAAAACGAAAACAAAGGAGATCACTTGCCTAAGCACAAGCTCCACTCCCATCGATCCAAGCAGCGATGTCTCGGGCCAGTCCCTCTGGAGGTCCAGCTCTGACTCTACTGTGGCAGCCCCAGCAGCAGGCATGGCGGTCGATGCAGTCCCGGGACCCCCCAGTGAAGTGATCCATGTGGGTGGCTCGCCCTGCTAGGCGACAGGAGGTGGGCTCCCTGCTGGCGCTGGATCCTTCTCAGCTGAAGCTTGGTGATTCTCAGTCGTTGGCACAGGCTCCAGATCACTGGCAGCGCTCACCCTCCATCTGGACCATGGCTACGGGACTGGTACCAGGTCCACCAGGGCTGCAGGCCCCTTCAACGTCCGGCAGCTCGGTCCTGGGGCCGGCAGACACTCGGGGCAATGGAGGAGACACGGAGCGAGCAGGTGAAAGGTTTGTAGCTGCAGCAGGTGGTGAGGACTCACAGGCTGAGCCTCAACACTGGGAACCAGGCAAGATAATTCATGAGTCAATGATGGAGAATGAAAAAACACCTGACTGTGTTCCTGGGGCTTGATGTTTTCTGCTGCAGCTGGTCTAAAGTCATCCCTCTCCGTGGCTACGGTGGTCATGGGCCTCTCAGAGGATCACGGAGGAGCCACCCCTGTGGACACAGAGCTGCAGAAGAAACGGCCGGACCCTCAGCAGTGGAAGAAGTCGCCGAAGAGGAAGGAAAAGAAGCAGCAGCAGAGTAAAAGGCTAATGGGACAGCTGGAGAAGAAAAACTGGATAAAGGGACTGCTGTGGGAGTTTTCAACCTTGGCAAAGGGGAAACTGCTGCCTGAGAGGTGGGGGTATTCCTCCGGCGGTCTGGAGCTTGGTGGCGGCATCTTGGAGCCAATGGAGCAGGATTGGGCAAACTGGAGCAGGGCATCTTTCACAGAGCGTGCTTCTCTTTCGGCTTCGGACTCGCTGGAGGCGGCCCCCACGTCAGCCCGGGGAAAGACTGTTGGAGAATGGAGAACGTGGCCAACAACTCGGCGAACTGGGAAAACCTCTACAACCCTGGGTGCACCTTGACAATAACGGTCACCGATTTCACACTCTCCCAGATCTTCTATGGGCTGTGGGAGGTGAGAGCTTCATCCACAAATCCCTGGATGAACTGGGCAGCCCACTGCTCCTCGACACTCGGGTTCCCCGCTGCCGATCTCACATTGCTTGGTGGACGTCAGTGTACTGAGGACATGATGACTCCACAAACAGGTGAGTGAGGGGAAAAAAAAAGAAATATGACAACCTACAGCAGCTGGAGCTTCAACTGGTTGGAGCCTTCTGTCATGAATTGCCCCTCAAGGCAGGAATGAAGACCCACATGCTAAACTGTAGTTGTGATATTTATTGAAGGGAACAAAAAATCCAAACAGAATATGTGAAAATCAACAAAAGATAAAATAACAGGAATAAGAACTCAAAAATACAACACCATCCATCCATCCATCTATCCGGGGGGTGGGGGCTGGAGCCTATCCCAGCATCTTTTGGGCGAGAGGCAGGATACAAATATATAAAAAAAAAAAGGGCATAGAAAAGGAGCATGGCGCAATCTTCCCCCCCCCCCCCCATGTTCAGATTGTGATAGCCCAGGCTCTTATCTTCTCACAGTGTGTTAGCATGAATCTTCTAAAACTACTGGATAGACTCTGATGCACCTTTCACCAGAACTGGCTTGTTTCCTACACATGAACCCATTACATTTTGGAGGTGATCAGTGAGGGACAGAAGGAGCCTTGGCGGAGGTATGCACTCTCTGAGTGCCTTTCTAGTTTTGTTTGTGAAATCACAATAGGCCTGTTCTGTTAAACTTGTTTACTACACACTGCAGTGATATGATACTGCACTGTTGGTTATATTGCTCAATAATTATGAACCTTGTCAATAAACTATAAGGTAGAAGAGAGGAGGGAAAAAAATCTCCAAAACTGACCTGAAAGATTCAATAAACCATGATGCTGCAGTGTCTCCTCTGGCTGAACGACCTTGGCGTGGTCGCAACATATATTTCCGGGGGGAGGGGGGGCAGTAAACATATGACACAATTGTTCCCGGAATATGTTAATTTTATACAATTTATTTCTTTTTAAAAATTTTACACAGTAACTTTGCATATGGAACTTACCATTTGAAGTATTGTACAACCAAGGCTTGAATACTGGAATATTGGGCCAGTTGGGGTCCCACCCAGACATCCTGTGTTTAGACTTTTTAGTGGTGCTGGCCTTCTCTCCTTCCTCTCCTCTCACCTCTCCTGGACCGTCTGCCTGAACACTTTCCTCTCCTTGGCTCCTCTCTTCTGTCTCATCTTTCCCTCTCGGAGCTCTGTCTACTTCAGGTTCTCTCTCTGCCTATGGTGGTATAGAAACAGGTTAGAAAATATCAAGTGTCCTGTTTTGTCTTGCAGGATTTTTTTTGTCATGGTTTACATAAATGACAAAAATATGTGTACTTTTTGTATTTTTATTCTAGTGTTTCTTTTTTCCATTGACAATGAGTAGGAAAGGGAAGGGAAAAAACAGTAATTTATTCATGTATACTTAAATTATATGATCAGAGGTGGGTATAGTCGCCAGAAATTCTACTCATGTAAAAGCAGTGCTTTGAAATTAATAATTAAAAGTAGACAACCAAAAATTTCTACTTGAGTTAAGGGTACAAAGAGCAGCCACTTAAAAACTCAAGTAATGACTTCAGTCTTAAAGGTTTGAGGTTCTTCTGAAAAATTTATAACAATTTTCTTGTAGTTTTCTACCTTTCTCTGTGAAGTTATCTAAATTTGCAACCATTTTCCTCAAATTTGTAATTTCCTCTTGTAAAATTGACTTTTCTTGTACATTTTAAACTTTTTTTATAAATGTGTGGATTATTTTATTGCCTATTTTTGGATAGTCTCCTTCAGGATTTTTTTGGCAGACAGCAGAATTCATAGGTCTATTTACCACAGCAAGTCTCCCAGGTCCTGAAGCAGCAAAACAGCCCCAGACCATCACACTACCACCACCATATTTTACTGTTGGTATGATGTTCCTTTTCTGAAATGCTGTGTTACTTTTACGCCGGATGCAATGGGACACACACCTTCCAAAATGTTGAACTTTTGTCTCATCAGTCCACAGTGTATTTTCCCTAAAGTCTTGGGGATCATCAAGGTGTCCATCCATCCATCCATCTTCTTCCGCTTAATCCTTTTCGGGTCGCGGGGGGGCTGGAGCCTATTCCAGCATCTTTCGGCGAGAGGCAGGGTATACCCTGGACAGATTGCCAGTCCATCGCAGGGCCAACACAGAGAGACGGACAACCATTCACTCTCACAGTCATACCTAAGGACAATTTAGAATCCTTTGATGCCAGTTAACCTAACTTGCATGTTTTTTTTGGCATGTGGGAGGAAACCGGAGAAATCTCAGAGTAAACCCACGCAGGCACGGGGAGAACATGCAAACTCCACACAGATCACTGTTGGTCTGGGGCTGGGATCGAACCCAGGATCCCCCGGCCAAGGGTGAGTTGCTGTGCTGCCGCAGTGCTAACCACTCTGCCACTGTGCGTTTTCTGGCAAAATTGAGATGAGCCTCTGTTGTTTTTGCTCAGTAGTGGTTTGTGTCTTGGAACTCTTCCATGCAGGTTGTTTTTGCCCACTCTCTTTCTTATGGTGGAGTCATGAACACTGACCTTAACTGAGTCAAGTGAGGCCTGCAGTTGTTTGGATGTTGTTGTGGGGTCTTTTGTGACCTCTTGGATGAGTCATCGCTTCACTCATTGGGTAATTTTGCTGGGCTAGCCACTCCTTCACCATTTGTGCATAACGGCTCTCATTGTGGTTTGCTGGAGTCCCAAAACTTTAGAAATGGCTTCATAACCTTTTCCAGACTGATAGATCTCAGTTACTTTGTTCCTCATTTGTTGCTGAATTTATTTGGATTGCAGCATGGTGTCTAGCTTTTAAGGATCTTTTGGTCTCCTTCACTTTATCGGGCAGGTCCTATTTAAAGGGGACCTGTGGTGGTCGTGAAAAAAAAAAAGATATTATATTGAGCCCCTGTCTCACGTTCTAGTTCAAGTTTAAGTTCAAGTTCAAAGCAATGCGATATAAATCCATTGCTGATGTGCTGGTTCAGCTACAGTGGGGTAAAAAAGTATTTAGTCAGCCACCAATTGTGCAAGTTCTCCCACTTTGAAGATGAGAGAGGTCTCCAGTTTTCATCATAGGTATACCTCAACTATGAGAGACAAAATGAGAAAAAAAAAATCCAGAAAATCACATTGAAGGATTTTTAAAGAATTTATTTGCAAATTATAGTGAAAAATAAATATTTGGTCAAAAACAAAAGTTCATCTCAATACTTTGTTATATACCCTTTGTTGGCAATGACAGAGGTCAAACGTTTCTGTAAGTCTTCACAAGGTTTTCACACACTGTTGCTGGTATTTTGGCCCATTCCTCCATGCAGATCTCCTCTAGAGCAGTGATGTTTTGGGGCTGTCGCTGGGCAACACTGACTTTCAACTCCCTCCAAAGATTTTCTATGGGGTTGAGATCTGGAGACTGGCTAGGCCACTCCAGGACCTTGAAATGCTTCTTACAAAGCCACTCCTTCGTTGCCCGGGCGGTGTGTTTGGGATCATTGTCATGCTGTAAGACCCAGCCACATTTCATCTTCAATGCCCTTGCTGATGGAAGGAGGTTTTCACTCAAAATCTCACGATACATGGCCCCATTCATTTTTTCCTTTACACGGATCAGTCTTCCTGGTCCCTTTGCAGAAAAACAGCCCCAAAGCACGATGTTTCGACCCCCATGCTTCACAGTAGGTATGGTGTTCTTTCTCCTCCAAACACGACAAGTTGAGTTTTTACCAAAAAGTTCTATTTTGGTTTCATCTGACCATTTGACATTCTCCCAATCCTCTTCTGGATCATCCAAATGCTCTCCAGCAAACTTCAGACGGGCCTGGACATGTACTGGCTTAAGCAGGGGGACACGTCTGGCACTGCAGGATTTGAGTCCCTGGCGGCGTAGTGTGTTACTGATGGTAGCCTTTGTTACTTTGCTCCCAGCTCTCTGCAGGTCATTCACTAGGTCCCCCCGTGTGGTTCTGGGATTTTTGCTCACCATTCTCGTGATCATTTTGACCCCACAGGGTGAGATCTTGCGTGGAGCCCCAGATCGAGGGAGATTATCAGTGGTCTTGTATGTCTTCCATTTTCTAATAATTGCTCCCACAGTTGATTTCTTGACACCAAGCTGCTTACCTATTGCAGATTCAGTCTTCCCAGCCTGGTGCAGGTCTACAATTTTGTTTCTGGTGTCCTTTGACAGCTCTTTGGTCTTGGCCATAGTGGAGTTTGGAGTCTGACTGTTTGAGGTTGTGGACAGGTGTCTTTTTTTTTTTTAATTTAAGTTTTTGTAAAGGGTATACAGGTCGTTACAGCAATGCATTGTTTACATTTTCATCACATGTTCCCTTATTTTCTGATATCTGACAGCATTGGAAGAATAATTATTACAACACCCCTTTTTTTTTAAAGTGAAAGAAAAAGTGAAATTAAAGAAAATAAAATAAAAAAAACAGACAAACAGTCAAACAAAACAAAAAACAAACAAAAAGAAAAATAAGTAAATAAAGGTAAAAGAGCACCTGAGTAGCATTGGAACAAAGAGCGGAACCATTATTGAAATGGTATTTGTCAAAGATTAGATCTAATGGAAGACACATATGCGATCCAGGGTTGTCAAAAGTTCAAGAACCCATCCATGTCCTGTCTCAGTGCGAATGTCAACTTTTCCATCAAGTAAATGTCTTGAATCACGTTAATCCAATCTTCAGGTGTAGGACAGTCCTTCAACATCCATTTTTTTAGTTAGAGCTTTGTTACTTGCCAATATTAAAACATTGAATAAGTATTTTTCTCCTCGTCTTTCCAGTGAGTCCGGTAGTAGGCCCAAATACAAAGTTACAAAAGAAAAGGGAACTGTTATTTTAAATATTTTCCCCAATATTGTCTGTACATTGGTCCAATTTTGGTGGATAACTGGGCATGACCAAAACACATGAAAATGATGTGCAGTCTTTTCACCACACAAGCGCCAACAGTTCAACCCCTTATGGGTAAATTTGTTTTGTGCAGGTGTTCTGAAAAATCTTACCAAGTTTTTCCATCCAAATTCTCTCCACTGCAGGGATGAGGTACTTTTCCATTGCTGTTTATTTAGCTTTTCCCATATTTCCAGTTGTAAAGTGAAATTCCCCTCTTTTTCCCATCTCTCTTTTATATATGATGTGTTGTCTCCTTTTAAGTCTTGAAGACCTTGGTATATTTTAGAAATGTATCTGATCCCTGGGATCCCTTTATATGCCATTAAGAAGACCTTCAGAACACCTGACTGGGCCTTTTCCAAATCCTCCTTTTTAAGTATATTGTTTATGTGGTGTCTAAGCTGGAAGAACCTGTAAAGGTCTTGATTTATTAGACCTTGTTTTTTCAAATCTTCAAAACTTCTTAAAATTTGCCCTTTAAAAAAATGTAATATTTTATCAGCCCTTTCTCCTTCCACTTTTTAAATCTGGTGTCTGTTTTATTAGGAGTAAAGTCTTGATCATAGGCAATCCATTGCAGAAGTCGATAGGGCTCTTTAGTTTGATTCTCTCTGACTATCTTCAACCAAATTTTTAGTGGGGTCTCTATCCACGGGTTAGTGTTATTCAAAAGTTTAGGTAAGGCATTGTTCCCTATTATCGCCTGTAGGGGGATGTCACTTGTTGTTTGGCATTCGATCTCCTTCTATTGTGCAGTGTAGACTGGGCTACATATCTCTACTAAAGTTTTAATTTGTGCGGCTTTAAAGTAGTCCCTGATATTTGGCAGTGCAAGCCCACCTTTGTCTTTGTTTAGCTGTAAGGTTCTATATCTGATTCTAGGTCTCTTGCCCTGCCATATGAATCTTGAGATTCTTCTGTCCAGCTCCTGCCATGTTTTATTGGGAGGTTCTACTGGTATTGTTTGGAAAAGGTATAGAAGACATGGAAGTATATTCATTTTGACTGCTTCAATTCTTTGTGCAGTACCCAAGAATGGTTTCATATTCCATCTTGCTAGGTCAGATTTTATTTTTGTCACCAGTGGATCATAGTTTAGTGATATAATTTTGTTGAGTTGTTTCGGGATATTGACCCCCAGATATTTCATAGATTCCGTCTCCCAGTTAGTTTTGAGTTTGCTTAGTGAATAATGATTTGGGTCATAGTTGAATGTTAAAACTTGGGTTTTATGCATATTTAATTTGTACCCCGATAAATCTCCATACTCTGAAAAAACTGAGATTAGTTCTGGTAAAGAAGTGTCCGGCTGCCCTAGGTATATTAAAATGTCATCAGCAAAGAGTGCTATTTTATGTTCCTTCTGACCAAGTGTAATACCTTGAATTTTTTGATTTTGTCTTATCCATTGGCTCAGAGGTTCTGTGAAGATCGCAAAGAGCAGTGGAGACAGGGGGCAGCCCTGACGACATCCTCTTTCCAGCTCAAAGGATGATGATAAATTACCGTTAATCCTTATTTTAGCTGTTGGTTTTTTATATAATGCCTGTATAGTTCTAATGAAGTTGTTATGAAAATTGAAACTGGATAAGATTCTATATAGAAAAGACCAGTCAACCGAATCAAATGCTTTTTCAGCATCTAATCCCAATATGACTGCATTTAAGTTATATTTTTTTATATGATGAATTATGTGTAAAGTGCGTCTAATGTTGTCTTGTGTCTGTCTTTGTCTTATAAAACCTGTTTGGTCTAAATGAATTAGGTCTGTCAGTATATTTTCTAACCTTTTGGCAAGGATAATGGTAAAAAGCTTATAGTCCTGATTTAATACACTGATTGGTCTGTAGTTGGAGCACTCTAGTTTATCCTTTTCAGGTTTAGGTATAACTGCAATGACCCCTTCTCTCCAGGAGGGGGGGATTTCCCCTGTGTGGAGGACATAGTTAAATGTTTTCAGGAGGAGAGGAGATAGTTGCTGTTTAAAGGTTTTGTACCACTCTGCTGTATAGCCATCTGCTCCTGGGGATTTGTTAGCTTTAAGTTTCATAATTGCTTTTTCCAATTCTTTAGGTTGTATTTCTGACAGTAGTGTTTTATTTTTTGACTCCGTAAGTTGGGGAAGGTTTAATGTGTTTAGGAATGCCTCGGATGCGTTTTTATGTTTTTTGTGGGAGTATAAGTTCTTATAGTAATTCTCCAAACTTTTAAGAATATCCTGAATTCTGAATTTTGTTTCCTTTGATACTGGGTCTCTGATTTTGTAGATTGCTCTTTCTGTTTGTTGTTTCCTCAATTTATAGGCTAGCAATTTTGCCGATTTACTGCCTGCTTCATAGTATTTTTGTTTCAAAAATGTAAGTTTCTTCTGGATTTCTATTGTGTAGATCTCATTTATTTGGTTTTTAATTTCCTTAATCTTGAGCGAGTCAATAGAATGAGTGTTGCCTTTGTGTTCTTTTTCTAGGTTCTTAAGTTCTGACTCTAATGTGGATAGTTTTTCTTGTCTTAGTTTCTTTTGGGTTGCCAGTTTTGCAATAATCTTTCCCCTTATTACAGCTTTGCATGCATCCCACAGTATTAAAGGGGATACTTCTCCATTATCGTTTTCTTCCAAATATCTGAGAATATCTGATTCCAATTCATCTTTCAGTGGTCCTTTCAGGACATTTGTATTCAACCTCCAAGAAAATGTATTATTTGTGTATTTTTGGATATTTAAGTCCATATAGATCGGACTGTGGTCAGAGAGAACCATCAGTCCTATTTTACATGTTTCTACTCTTCCAATGTCTCTATTAAACATAAAAAAATAGTCAGTCCTTGAGTAAGATGAATGTGGCGTTGAGTAAAATGTATAGTCTTTTACACTGGGGTTGAGTTCCCTCCACACATCACAGATTCCCATTTCTTTTAGTAGCATCCGAGTCTTCCTGCTTTGAGTGTTATTTTGATGTGGAGAATTACCAGAAGCATCCCAGTATGGATTCAGTCTTAGATTGAAGTCCCCACCACATATCACTAAACCTTGAGCTTTAGTTATCATTAGGTCAAATACATTTTTATAAAATTTCCAGTTAGCCCCTGGAGGTGCATATACATTCAGCAGGGTGATATCTTCTCCCTCTAGCCGCCCAGTTACCAAACTGTATTTCCCTTCTTTATCTTTGTGTTCTGATTTTTTTTCAAATGTAATTTTGGTAGATATCAATGTCGCTACTCCCCTCCTCCTCCCTGACTTATATGAAGATGAAGAGATCATTTTAAACCCTTGTCTACTGAGTTTAGTGTGCTCCATGTCTGTTAGGTGGGTTTCTTGTAAAAATATTATTCCTGCTTTGTCTTTTTTCATTTTGCCTAGAATCTTGGATCTTTTAACTGGATTCAGGATTCCTTTTACATTATATGAAATTATTTTGGTTACACCCTGTTTCTCCATTGTGTTGTTTTGTTTAGTATAACTGTGTGGTGGTCCTCTTTTGTGCTACTCAGAAACTGAAAGAACATTAAGAACAAGAAAAACATTAAGAACATAGTGTATAAAACTTTAAAACAAAAAACTGTCAAAAGAACTTCCTGAGCTGAGGTCTTTTTAAAGACCCTGGAAGAGCCTTGATGGAGTGTAGGCTCTGAGGGAAATTCCTCAAACTCTGTTAGGTGTTGAGGGCCCTCTCTTACCCCTGTAAGTTGACCCATGCTTTTAACGTGAGTTTCAGAACCCAATCCGAACTTGTAATGATTTTTTTTTCCCTTTATGCCTATACCCTGTGAAACTGTGTGCACCCTCCCACCCCCATCACAGCAAACATTCACGCAAAAACAGTATTTGTTAGTGTGAGGAGAACATGTGGATTATTGTCACATTTCTATTTTAACAAGTTTTTTTTTTAAAAAAAGACTTATTTGTTTCAAATATTATGACTGCTCCATGAAATGTTTTACCACATGCTGAGTATGCATCTCCTTTAATGTTTGTTACCTTGTATGAGGGGGGTTGGATGTGCAGATTGACTCAAAAAAAAAGGGTCGCTATTCCAACCTGAAAACG
This sequence comes from Pholidichthys leucotaenia, assembly GCA_020510985.1. NCBI lineage: Eukaryota > Metazoa > Chordata > Actinopteri > Cichliformes > Pholidichthyidae > Pholidichthys > Pholidichthys leucotaenia. Next base: position 4,960,351 of record CM035836.1, read on the forward strand.
GCCAGTTTATCCGCGACGCTCTGGCGCTGGGTTTCCCGCTGCTGGCCCGTGGATTTTGAAGGTCTCTGTGTTGTCCATGTTTGCACTTTGATCTTATCACTCGGGTCTGCTGCGGGTTTAAATACCGTTACCGGGAGCCCTCTTCTTGCCATGTCAGCTGTTGCTTCTTCCGCCGAATTATAGAGACATGTTTCTTCACCGTAGAAGACCCTTAACTTCGCAGGAAATGGCGTCTGAAAGCGCAGTTTCTTCTCACGTAATACCTTTTTGGCGTCATTGTATTCCCTGTGCTTTTTAAGGACCTCCGGGGCGTAATCGTGTTCCACGAAGACTTTTCTCTCCTGGTGCATAAATCCTTTTTGCTGCCAAGCCAGTCTTACAACCTCTTGTTTTATTTTGAAATTGGAAAATCTTACCAACACCGAACGTGGGGGCGCTTCCACCGCTGGCTTAGCGGCTAATGAACGATGTGCCTTTTCTATCTTCCAAGTTGGTGGTTTGTGGAATATCCAATTTCTCTCTTAGTAAAGATTCCACGCATTCTGCCATTGAGTTAAAACCATCTTCGGCTCCTTCTATCAGACCATGAATTCTTATATTGTCTCTTCTCTGTCTTCCTTCTTGGTCGGTTAGCTTAGCCTCTATAGATGCTTGTCTTTTGCGTAGGTCCAGCACAGAATCTTCGAGCACTTTTATTCGTTCCTCTGCTTCCAAGATTCGGTTCTCGGCCTGGTCCACTCTGCTGTTTGTCCTTTTTAATTCATCTCTGAATTCACGAAATTCGGCCGAAACCTCTCGGCGAAATCGTCGTAGTTCTTCAAATAGCGTTTTCAAGCTAATCTTGTTAGCCACAACCAGTTCCTCGTCTTCTGAACGGAAATCTTCCGGTTCAGATTCTCCGGTCGATACGTGTCCTGGCCTGGAAAATTTCAGTTTCTTCTGTTTTCCTTTAGACATGATGATTTTGTCTTTTGATTTTCACTCCTCCAAAAATCCGTTAAGTTTGATTTTCAAGGTATTTTCTTGGATTGGGTCTGAGAGCTTCAGCGTTAAGCTGCAGTTGCCATGGCGTCCAGACCGGAAGTCCGTGGACAGGTGTCTTTTATACTGATAACGAGTTCAAACAGGTGTCATTAATACAGGTAATGAGTGGAGGACAGAGGAGCCTCTTAAAGAAGAAGTTACAGGTCTGTGAGAGCCAGAAATCTTGCTTGTTTGTAGGTGACCAAATACTTATTTTCCACCATAATTTGCAAATAAATTCTTTAAAAATCAGACAATGTGATTTTCTGGATTTTTTTTCCTCATTTTGTCTCTCATAGTTGAGGTATACTTATGATGAAAATTGGAGACCTCTCTCATCTTTTAAGTGGGAGAACTTGCACAATTGGTGGCTGACTAAATACTTTTTTGCCCCACTGTATGTCAGCAAAACATGCGCACACAGCCATACTGGCGGCTACATGGCCTGCCAGGACGCTTCCTGTGACGTAGTAGCGTGGATACCGCGATCTGGATCAATATTGGCTGAGCCTGGAGTGCCCAGATGAGCAGTGGCTTTTGGGATATTCAAATTCAAATTCAAACGTTTATTTCAAGCTCAGGGTTCATATTAAATGCAGAACTAAAACGAGTAGAAAATAAATAAATAAATAAAAGTATATACAGATCAGCAGACACTCGGTGCTCTTGTAACAACAAAAACATACAGTGCGATATGGATATCGCAACATGGCGGAATGTAAAGCCTTTGGATGTCTCAATAATAAGCGAAAAAACAAAGATAAACACTTCTTTTGTGTACCCAAACCCAGCTCACCTTGTCGGAAGATCGTCGCGGAAAAGTGGTTGCGCAATCTCGGAACAGGGCACAGACGTTTCCTTTCGGACAAAATTCCGTTGTGTGTGAGGACCACTTCGCCACTTTCACCCTCAGAAGACCTTTCTGGCTCAAACCTGTAGCCATGTTGGCCGAATTCTTCCTCAGAGTCCAACAATTCAGCCATAATAGAACAAAAACACTGACAAAAGCACCCTTGTCGCTGGTACAGGCTGAGTATTGACTTTTCAGTGGCAACGATGTGACGTCACATCCGCATGTGTCATGGCTGCGCGCATAGTTTTCATTGGCTGGCCATGCCTGCGGTCGTATTTGCATATTTCTCTGGTGGTAGATGGCTGGCAATAATTATTTAACCAAATAACTAATACTTTGCCTAATGTTTTCAAGTTGAATGTGTTTAGATGACCACCACAGGTCCCCTTTAAGTGATTTCTTGATTGAGAACAAGTATGGCAGTAATCAGGCCTTGATGTGGCAAGAGAAATTGAACTCAGTTTTCCAAAGATGTGATAAACCACAGTTAATTTTTTTGGGGGGTGGGGGTGGGGGGGAGTAATCATTTTTTCACCCAGGGCCATGTAAGTTTGGATTTTTTTTAAACCTTAATAATAAACACGTTCATTTAAAAACTGCATTCCGTGTTTACTTTTGTTATCATTGTCTAATATTCAAATTTTTTTGATGACAAACATACAAAAAAATAAGAACTGAAGAAGGGGGCAAACACTTTTTCACACCACTGGAGGTGTGCTATGCTTGTGGCATCATTATCAAAAAGACTTGAGGCTGTAATTGCTGCCAAAATGCATCAACAAAGTTATGAGCAAAGGCTGTGAATACTTATGTAGATGTGAGTTCTTAGTTTTTGACAAAAATCTAAAAAAAAAACCTTTTTTTTTTCACATTGTCATTATTGGGTATTGTGTGTAGTTGATAGACAAGTAGGTTTCCACATCAATGAATGTGTGGAATACTTTTTTGAAATACTTTTTCACAGCACTGTATGTTCACAGGCTGTTTTTTCTTTGTCCTTGTTGCTACAGGAACATCAAAGGAAAAATAGAGTGAAACCTCAGCAGCTTCCGGAAGATGAAGATCCTCCAACTGCAGCAAACGAAGCAAAATCATACAGTGACAAGAGTAGAAAAAGAATACAGAGAAAACGCCACACTAGGCAGAAAGAATACTTTTGTGAAGAATGTGGGAGAGGTTTCACACTGTTGGGCAGCTTAAAAACACATAAACTGATCCACACTGGAGTTAAGCAGTTTGTGTGTGGTCAGTGTGGAAAGGCTTTTACGGAAAGTGGAAGCTTAAGGAAACATGAACTCATCCACACTGGAGTAAAGCAGTTTGTGTGTGGTCAGTTTGGAAAGGCCTTTACTGAAAGGGGTCACTTAAGAAGACATGAACTCATCCACACTGGAGTTAAACAGTTTGTGTGTGGTCAGTGTGGAAAGGCCTTTACTCAAAGAGGTCAGTTAAGAACACATGAACTCATCCACACTGGAGTTAAGCAGTTTGTGTGTGGTCAGTGTGGAAAGGCCTTTACTGAAAGGGGTCACTTAAGAAGACATGAACTCATCCACACTGGAGTTAAACAGTTTGTGTGTGGTCAGTGTGGAAAGACCTTTACTCAAAGGGGTGACTTGAGAACACATGAACTCTTCCACACTGGAGTTAAGCCGTTTGTGTGTGGTCAGTGTGGAAAGGCCTTTACTCGAAGGGGTAACTTGAGAACACATGAACTCTTCCACACTGGAGTTAAGCAGTTTGTGTGTGGTCAGTGTGGAAAGACCTTTACTTCCATGAGTAACTTAAGAACACATGAACTCATACACACTGGAGTTAAGCAGTTTGTGTGTGGTCAGTGTGGAAAGGCCTTTACTTACATGAGTAACTTAAGAAGACATGAACTCATCCACACTGGAGTTAAGCAGTTTGTGTGTGGTCAGTGTGGAAAGGCCTTTACTCAAAAGGGTAGCTTGAGAACACATGAACTCATCCACACTGGAGTTAAGCAGTTTGTGTGTGGTCAGTGTGGAAAGGCTTTTACGGACAGTGGAAACTTAAGGAAACATGAACTCATCCACACTCGAGTAAAGCATTTTGTGTGTGGTCAGTGTGGAAAGGCCTTTACTCGGATGAGTACCTTAAAAAGACATGAACTCATCCACACTGGAGTTAAACAGTTTGTGTGTGGTCAGTGTGGAAAGGCCTTTCCTTACATGAGTAACTTAAGAACACATGAACTCATCCACACTGGAGTAAAGCAGTTTGTGTGTGGTCAGTGTGGAAAGACCTTTACTCGGGGGAGTACCTTAAGAAGACATGAACTCATCCACACTGGAGTAAAGCAGTTTGTGTGTGGTCAGTGTGGAAAGGCCTTTACTTGGATATGTACCTTAAGAAGACATGAACTCATCCACACTGGAGTTAAGCAGTTTGTATGTGGTCAGTGTGGAAAGGCTTTTACAGACAGTGGAAACTTAAGGAAACATGAACTCATCCACACTGGAGTAAAGCAGTTTGTGTGTGGTCAGTGTGGAAAGGCCTTTACTCAGATGAGTACCTTAAGAGCACATGAACTCATCCACACTGGAGTAAAGCAGTTTGTGTGTGGTCAGTGTGGAAAGGCCTTTACTCTGATGAGTACCTTAAGAAGACATGAACTCATCCACACTGGAGTTTAACATTTTGTATGTCAACAGTGTGAAAAAGCCGTTACTCGGACGAGCACTTTTAAGAAAACATGAACTCATCCACAGTGAAGGTGTAATCCATTTGTGTGTGTTCAATGTTTGAAGGCCTTTATGAAGACCATTAACTTGGACAACATCAATTCCCCACAGAAAAGTTAAATAAACCTATGTGCTTAATGTGGAAAGGCTTTTACTGGAGTGAATCTCTTAAAATCACAGGGAATGATCCACAGTAGAGTTAAAAGTGAGACACCTTTCACATAGACTTTGATCTCTTGTGAGACACGAAGCTCCTCCTGTGGTTACGTACAGGTTCAAGTTGAGAAACCCTGAGACACAGGTTGTGCTAGACTTTCTGTCATTTTGACAGACATGGTTGTAAATTTCTGTTATGGTCTGTTATCTCATTTTAATTAGATCACCTTCAGTGTAATCTGTCAAATGACAGCTTTCAAATTTTCCTGTCATTGCTGAAAAATATCTGTCAATGAAGGACAATTTTCATTTCATGCAACCTCTGCCCTGAGATCAGGCTGTACTGGATTCAGATCTCTTAAATGTCTGAACCAGCATTGCATTTAGAAAGCAGAGATGCTCCATGTTTTTATTGTATGTCTGACTTTTCCTTCTCTGTTGTTGTTGCTCAATCAACTCAGTTTACTTCATTTATTTTCAAACCAGCTTCATTTGCATAGTGCCAGATCACAACCAGGGTTTCCTTGGGTGCTGGAAATCCTTAAAAATTAATGAATTTTAATATTGTATTTTAAGGGTTTTAAAAGTGATTGAATTTTACACAAAGTTCTTGAAAAAACTTGAAATTGTAAGAATGTTTCTTTCTCAATAAATGTCTGTCTGAATAAATAGTTGCCTGTAGTTCACTTGTTCTATGGAGAAATAAAATAAATTGGAGAACCTAAAATTCCAGCTGCTCAACTGTTCCTCGGTTGGCTTCTGTGTGACTGTGGTCAGTCAGTTTAAAGGTGTGACCTCACCCCCCACAAAGACACACAGGTGTAGTCACTGCACCATCATGGCGTGAACAGTGGCATGGCGTGACTACATTTGTTTGGGGACGCCAAATAAAACAGAGTTGTGTGGGAGTTTCTGAAGTCAGTATCTGTAAAACTGTTTCATTACACTGACATTAAACTGGATAAAATATTGAAGATGACCAAAAAACTCAAAATTCCTGCAGCTCAGTACCTGATGAAGTTACAAGTCAAATCAAATATCAATGGTCTACATGTATTTTCTAATATCTAAATGATATGAATAACAAAAACATTGATAAGTATTTCCTCTGCCAGAATAGAAGAAAATTGACTTTAATTGAGGGCAGCTCAGCCAATCAGGGAGCTTTACATTTTCTCCTCTTTATGATGTTTAATAAGAAAAGAAGCTAATAGCCCACTGTGTGGAAGAGTAACTGCTCCCCAGTAGCATTGTTTTTCAATCTTTCTTAACAAGGAAGTGCACAGATTCAGGCTTTTGTTGCCCGGGCAACAGCCCATTTTCTTTGTCTGGCTGAGTGGCCCTTCTGAAGGGAAAATAAACATTTAAACAAAGAACTGTTGTGCCTTGTTACATAATTATTAGTGGTGTTTGAAGATGAAAATTTTTAATCATGGTTAATGTTTTGGAATGTTGAGTTAATCATGACTACTAATGTTTTAATCATGTGTTTTTCCATACAGTTGAAGTTTTAAGTTGGTAATTTTTCAAATTTGTCATAACTGTTATGAACATGGGCGTGGATAAATATGCTTGCTGTCTTCACCTGCAGGTTTATTAATGCTGTCAACATATCCAAAATGACAAAAACTATCTAGGATATTCTCCAGAAAATTCTCAAAAGTAGACTGCATGTGCACACAACGGAATGTCAGGGCTCAATAATAGAAGAGAATAAGAATAATCCCAGGTTTCTTTTCAACACTGTAGCCAGGCTGACAGAGTCAGCACTCTGTCAATCCTCGCAGCCCCCTAGAATTGCAAATGTGCATTTTTTACATTAATTTGGCAGTTTTCATTAACTGGTGACTTTTTCTTCTGATTATTTTTCTTTGTTGAAAATTCAAGGCTTTTTCATACAATGTTGAAACTATTAAATTTTTTTTCCACTTTTCACTCGTGAATATACTTTTGTTTTTCTTGAATTTGTGACTTATCATAAATTCACATTGTTGTGGACACAATATACTGTGTGTGTGGGATTTTACCCTCACACCCAGAAAGGCAGGAGGAAACACGAGAACAATGGACTGAGGAGGAAGGTCACTGGGAGGTTCAGTCTGGACAGTTAGTCTATACATCTCCCTGGGAGAGGAAAATTAACATGGAACCAACCAGACAAAGATCTGCCTTTTGCCTCCTGCCGCACCAAGCAGGCATGTGAAGACGCAGGGGGTGAATGTATTTTAACTTATGTTTCAAGCTGTTACGATAATGTTTCACACAGTTCTATTGTTCATGCACCAATGCATAATGTCAGCAGCTCCAGTCTCTATGCATGAGTAATAAAAGTATAAAAGGAAATAAAGATTCTGTGTCATCCCAAGCTCGTGCCTTACCTCGCATTATTTCCTTTCCCTCTACACTGGTGACCCGACGTGAGAATGGACCGTCTACCCCTTTTGCCACGCTGCGGAATCCAGATTACCAGGGACCAGCGGCATCCTTTTCATCCACTCTGGAGCGTGCTCGTCTATTTCTGTCCCCACACTGGTGACCTCAAGGACCAGGGAGAACGAACTGCGCTGTGGCCAAGACACACCATGGACAGTGAGACTAGCAAGCCCACAGAAACAGCCTGGAAGGAGAAGTTCAGCGCTGTCTGGGTTGTTTCAGTCAAGCTCCCTGACCCTGGCTTCATCTCCCAACAGCGGGGTTTCTACGCATAGAAGTCCCGTGCGTACACCGCAGGATTACAAGGATACCGCAACTTACAGCTACGTGGTCACTGCACCGGACACGCCCGCCACGCACCAGCGACAAACCAGCTCCAAGAACTTATATATTGTCCTCAGCTGCTACACAGCCCCAGGGAACAGGGCCGATCGCCATCCCTGGATCCTTTAGGCTTGTGCTTACATTTTTTATTTTTCAGCCACTATGCATCCTCGGGGAATTGGGCAGATCGCCTTCCCCAGATCCTTTCAGGATGGAGCTCCGCACCGAGGAGGAGTTGATAGAGCTTGTGTTTTTTGCTGCAGCTGCGGATCTCCGGAGAGTTTCTCCCCGAAATCCCACACCGAGGCTGATCCGCCCACACAATTTTTGCATGGCCCGGAGGCTTTTAACATCCCGGGCCGGCCCTCCATTGTTGTTCCCACCTCTCTCTTGCCCTCCATATTGCTTTCCCCACACCTCTGCCCCACAAAGCCCACCGATTGCCAGTTTTGTCTACGTCAAGCACGATGTGCACCGGACCCCAGGCACCCATGCAGCTTGGTCCGTTCAATGTGCTGGAACCTGTGGCAAAGCAGTGTTTCTCCCCGCCCCTTCCCCCCACAAAGTGACATGTAATCTGATACACTTCACCAGCAGGATGGTCCTACCGGATCAACGACCCCCCCCCCCCCATCCCCCGATGCAGCCACCATGGGCATCGACTTGAGCCCAAAGGACCGGGGGGGTTACAGTCCCTTCTGGATATTCGGGGGGGAGCTGTGTGGTGGACACAATATACTGTGTGTGTGGGATTTTACCCTCACACCCAGAAAGGCAGGAGGAAACACAAGAACAATGGACTGAGGAGGTCACTGGGAGGATCAGACTGGACAGTTAGTCTATACATCTCCTGGGGAGAGGAAAATTAACATGTGCCTCATAATGTCAGCAGCTCCAGTCTCTATGCATGAGTAATAAAGGTATAAAAGCAGAGAGACTGGGAGAAGTCTTCTAAGCCCCAGTGCGGCTACGCTGGGGTCACGACTGTACCTGTTAGACGAAATAAAGATTTTGTGTCGTCCCAAGCTCATGCCTCTTCTCCCATCCTTTCCTTTCCCTCTACAACATCATTTTTCTAACTACTTTTCACTTTTGTCTCAATAATTTACCATTTTGTGTATTTACTTATTTTCCAACAGAGTTCAGAATTAAGTTTAAAATCCTTCTTCTCACTTACAAAGCTCTTAACAATCAGGCCCCTTTTTATTTAAACGATCTGATCCTCCCCTATCATCCTAATAGAGCATTATGCTCCCAAAATGCTGGATTACTTAAGATAAGATAAGATAAGCCTTTATTAGTCCCACAATGGGGAAATTCCAGGATTGCAACAGCACAGGGATAGCAACACTCAGAGCAACAATCAGAAGGCAAGAGAAAAAAAGAAACAAGAGCAGCAAGTATACATATGTACATATATATATATATATATATATATATATATATAGACGTACAGTGCGGAGCATTGTAGCTAGATGGGATGAAACAGCACAACCGTCTACTTAGTTATCCTACACTACCATTCAAAAGTTTGGGGTCACTTAGAAATTTCCTTATTTTTGAAAGAAAAGCACTTTTTTTCAATGAAGATAACTTTACTAATCAGAAATATGCTCTATACATTGCTAATGTGGTAAATGACTATTCTAGCTGCAAATGTCTGTTTTTTGGTGCAATATCTAGATAGGTGTATAGAGGCCCATTTCCAGCAACTATCACTCCAGTGTTCTAATGGTACAATGTGTTTGCTTATTGCATCAGAAGGCTAATGGATGATTAGAAAACCCTTGTGCAATCATGTTAGGTCTGCAATGCTGTAATTGCTGCAAATGGAGGATTCTTTGACGAAAGCAAAGTTTGAAGGAAAAAATTATTTCAAATACAAATCATTATTTCTAACCTTGTCAATGTCTTGACTATATTTTCTATTCATTTTACAACTCATGGTGGTAAATAAGTGTGACTTTTCATGGAAAACACAAAATAATTGTCTGGGTGACCCCAAACTTTTGAACGGTAGTGTACATGGTATGATTATGTACCCATACATATTCTCACCCTCCATAGCGACCGGTATTTTCCTAGTTGTATGCCGGAGGGGACCATTGTATAAGTCTATTGCGTCTTTTTCATTCAAAACTATTAGGTTGTCACGTCTTTTTGCTATCTCTGCGAGCAGCTCTGCTTAGGTTGTACAGTCTGACAGCCGTTGGTAGGAAGGACCTGCGAAACCTCTCGGTTGTGCACCTAGGATGATGTAGTCTGCTGCTAAATGAGCTCCTCAGTGCATTCAGTATGTCCTGCATAGGGTGGAACTCGGACTCCAGCAGAGATGACAGTTTAGCCACCGTCCTTCTCTCGCCTATCTCCTCCACTGGGCCAAGGTGCTGCCCCAGGACAGAGCTAGCTTTCTTGATCAGTTTGTTCAGTCTCTTCCTATCGGCTGCCGTAATGCCACTGCCCCAGCAGACCACTCCAAAAGTGATGGCTGATGCCACCACCGTGTCATAGAATGTCTTCAGTAGCGCCCCTTGTACACCAAAAGACCTGAGTCTCCTCAGTAGGAACAGCCTGCGCTGTCCCTTCTTGTAGAGTGCGTCAGTATTGTGTGACCAGTCTAGTTTATTGTTCAGATGAACACCCAGGTACTTATAGGATGTCATCATCTCGATGTCTGTTCCCTGTATATTTACTGGTGCTGTGAGGGGTTGTCCTTGCCTGCGGCAGTCCACCACCAGCTCCTTAGTTTTCCTCGCGTTGATCTGGAGGCAGTTCCGATGGCACCAGTCCACAAAGTCCTGGATAAGCCCTCTGTACTCAGCTTCATCTCCATTGGAGATGAGGCCAACGATCGCAGAGTCATCAGAGAACTTCTGTAGATGGCAGTGTGTTGTGTTGTGTGAGAAGTCCGCATATAGGGTGGCGCAGCACAGTGGTGCAGTGGTTAGCACTGTTGCCTTACAGCTAGAAGGTTCCTGGTTCGAATCCCCAGGTTGGCAGGGGTTGGAACCTTTCTGTGTGGAGTTTGCATGTTCTCCCTGTGCTGTGTGGGTTTACTCCGGGGGCTCCGGTTTCCTCCCACAATCCAAAGACATGCATGTTAGGTTAATTGGCTGTTCTAAATTGTCCCTAGATATCTGTTTCCTATAGGCCCTTAGAATAGAGGGTTAGTATTAGTGAAAGCGCTTTGAGTGGTCTTTGTGACTAGAAAAGCGCTATATAAGTGCAGGTTAGTTAGTTAGTTAGATATAAAGAGTGAACAGGAAGGGAGCCAAAACCGTTCCCTGGGGGGCCCCCGTGCTACCGATGATCATGTCAGACACACAGTCCTGGGTTCTCACAAACTGAGGCCGGTTAGTGAGGTAGTCCAGGATCCATGATGACAGGTGCTGGTCCACCCCTGCGCACAGCAGCTTGTCCTTCAGGATCATCAGTTGGATGGTGTTGAAAGCACTGGAGAAGTCAAAGAACATGATCCTCACCGCATTCCCGGGCTTCTCCAGGTGGGACAGAGAACGGTGAAGGAGGAAGATCACCGCATCCTCCACCCCAATGCCATGCTGGTAGGCGAACTGGAGTGGATCCATCGCTGGTCCCACCAGGGGGCTTGACATGACATGACATGACATGACTGGGTATGACATTACTTGTCATACCCAGAATCTCCAAAAGTAAAATGGGAGGCAGAGCCTTCAGTTATCAAGCTCCTTTCCTGTGGAACCAGTTACCAATCTGGATTCAGAAGTCAGACTCAATCTTTATTTTTAAGAACAGGGTAAAAACCTTCCTTTTCGATATAGCCTACAATTACGAGGGATCATGAGTCTCTAAACCATCCGTTAGCTATGCTGCTAATAGATTTAGACAGCCGGGGGACCTCCAATAATGTACTGGGCTTCTCCCCTTTAATGTTTGGTCTCTATGTAGGAGCATGCTCAAATAACGAGGCTGAGTTTCGGTCATAAACCAGCTTTATTTGACAGAACACAACTCCTAGCATTCTCAAAGCAGAAAAGAGAAAGAATCATATCTCAACACCCCTTTTATACATTTCCAGCATCAGGATTCAAGTCACATGGTGTCTTCAGTAAACATACAGTTACAAAGCATCCCTTTGAAGCTTCACCCATTGTCTCTCATCTCCTGATGAACCGGAATCCCCTCCGGGGCATCTTCTGTGGGACAAAGAGACAAATCTGGCACTTCCTTGTCATCTACTGCAGATTCGAGTCCTCCTGTCCTTGCAGACATGACACCCCCACAATACACATACAGTCCTGTCTCTGTGGCAACGTGAGCCCACAATGTGTGTCGGCCACACTACCCCCCCCCCCCCAAACGTCTAGTAAGGCAGAACCTGCATGGCATAAAAAAAGAAGAAACAAAGAAAAAGAAAGACACAAAGCACTCCATACATCGCTAATCAATCCACCAACTGCCTAGGTTTTAACCTTCTGCCGAATCTGCTGCAACTTGGCTTGGCTGCCTCTGCAACATCTCTCTGCACCTGTGGATTAAAGCTGTTAGCACTTTCCTGTGAAGACTTTGGAGACTGTCGTCTCGGCGGCCTGCCCCGGCGGGGGGGCCTCGCGAGCTGCACTCCCTCGTCAGCCAGAACAAAAGCGGGTTTGAGCCTGTTAATGCAAATCCGCTCCCGTCTGCCCCCTAAATCTAACAGAAAATGCTTCTGCCCGGTCTCCAGCACTCGAAACGGTCCATCGTAAAACGGCCGCAAACTTGGGCGCTGGGCGTCATGTTTAACAAAAACAAACTCTGCATTTTTTAGAGCCTTGGGTACAAAAACGTGTGGGAAACTGTGATGGACTGGGCCAGGGAGCGTGTTTGCTCCTGAGCCGCTCTGCCACAGCTGAGCGGGGAGGCCATTAGGTACGGGATTATCGGGAAGAAATTGCCCGGGCAAACGGAGCGGTTGAGCGAACACCAATTCAGCCGGGGACGCGTGCAAATCTTCCTTAGGTGCAGAACGCAACCCTAATAAGACCCATGGAAGTTTGTCTACCCAATTTGTATCCGTTAGCGACGCTCTGAGGGCTGCTTTCAATGACCTGTGAAAGCGTTCGCATAAACCATTAGCCTGGGGGTTATACGCGGTGGTGCGATGAATCTTCACCCCAAGCTGCGGGCCATCGATGACCATAGCTCGGAAATAAATTGGGGACCCCTGTCGGACGTTATGTCCGACGGTACACCAAAACGCGCAACCCACGCTGCTAAAAATGCTCGCGCAACTTCTTCCGCTGTGGTTGATGTCAGAGGAATCGCCTCTGGCCAGCGCGTGGTGCGGTCTACCATCGTCAAAAGATGTGTGTGCCCGTGTGATAACGGGAGCGGGCCGACCAGGTCAATATGCACATGATCAAAACGCTTAGCGGGGATGTGGAAAGTTTCTAACAGGGCCTTAGTGTGTCTGTGTATTTTGGCTCGCTGACACGCTACGCAGGCTGCTGCCCATTCCTTAACCTGTTTGCGCAACCCGGGCCAAACAAATTTCTCTCCCACCAATTTGATCGATGCGCGCACCCCTGGGTGCGCGAGAGAATGGACCAAGTCAAAAACACGGCGACGCCACGCGGTTGGCACCACAGGGCGGGGCCGTCCCGTGGAGACATCGCAGATTAGCGGGGGAATACCGTTTTGTTGCACCCTGTGCTCCAGCCTTAACCCTGTTGGTCCAGACTGGAGCGCGCGCACGTCCGCGTCGTTAACCTGCTCCGCAGCCATGGCTGCATAATCTAACCCAACACAGACCGGGGCTGCGCGCGCTCCCGCGTCGCTGCCCGGGCCCGCGGCCATGGCTACAGAGTCTGCCCCTATGGGGCTTGGCGGTGCTACCACACGCGAGAGGCAGTCTGCCACCACATTGTGTTTACCCGCGACATGCTGAATATCAGTAGTGAACTCCGATATTGCGGCTAGTTGCCTTTGTTGCCGGCCTGACCAGGGTTCCGAAATTTGGGCCATTGCAAACGTTAGCGGTTTATGATCCACAAAAGCGGTGAAACGTCGCCCCTCTAACCAGAACTGAAAATGACGAATGGCCAAGTGTAGGGCCAAAAGCTCCCTGTCAAATGCGTTGTATTTCCGTTCACTATCGCGCAAAGTCCTGCTGAAAAACGCGAGGGGTTGCCAGGTACCTGCCACAAACTGTTCAACTACCGCCCCCACTGCTACATCGGAAGCGTCAGTGGTGAGCGCCATGCGGGCCGTTGGAACTGGGTGCGCTAACAAAACTGCGTTTGCCAGGGCTGATTTGACCTGGGCAAAAGCGCGCTCCCGCTCCGGAGACCATTCAACTTTATTTGCGGGCTTTTGTTTTTTTAACGCGGTGTACAATGGCTGCATGAGTCGTGCTGCGCTTGGGAGGAATCGGTTGTAAAAATTAACCATCCCTAGAAACTCCTGAAGCGCCTTAACCGTTTGAGGTTGCGGAAAATCCGTTATGGCACGCACTTTATTTGGAAGGGGAACTGCTCCCTCTGCCGAAACGCGATGTCCCAAAAAATCAATCTGCGCCACCCCAAACTGACACTTCGCTGGGTTAACTATTAACCCGTGCTCTGCCAACCTCTGGAAAACTGCTGTGAGGTGTTTTTCATGCTCGCCTTCGGACGTGCTGGCTACCAAAATATCGTCCAAATAAACGAACACGAAAGGCAGGTCGCGTAAAACTGCATCCATCATGCGTTGGAAAGTCTGTGCGGCCCCCTTGAGGACAAAAGGCGTGCGCAAGAACTCAAAAAGGCCGAAAGGCGTTATGACCGCTGTTTTGGGTACATCCTGCGCGCGCACTGGAACCTGGTGATAGCCGCGCACCAAGTCTATTTTAGAAAAAATGCGCGCCCCCGCCAAATGAACAGAAAAATCCTGAATGTGCGGAATCGGGTAGCGGTCATGAGCTGAAACGTTGTTCAACCTGCGGAAATCGCCGCAAGGTCGCCACGAGCCGTCAGCCTTTGGGACCATGTGTAACGGCGAAGCCCAAGCGCTCTTGGAGCGTCTAACAATGCCTAGTTTTTCCAGATTAGTGAACTCCTCGCGCGCGATTGCCAGTTTAGCTGGGTCCAAGCGCCGAGCCTTTGCAAAAACGGGAGGGCCTGTGGTTGTTATGAAATGTTCTACCCCATGTTTGGCCACCGTTGCTGAAAACGTGGGGACTGTGAGTGCTGGAAACTGAGCAAGCAGAGTGTGAAACTTACCACCCGCGGCTGAGACGCTGGCATGTGCAGTTGGCGGGGCCACCCGAGCTGTGCAGGGAATAGAATGAAAGGACAGTACATTAATCAGACGTCTATTAGCAAGGTCAACCAATAAACCATGTGAGCACAAAAAATCAGCCCCTAACATGTTGAAACTGACTGCTGCTACAATAAATGTCCACTCAAATGAACGGCCCTGTAAGGACAGAAGCATGGTCCTCTCACCAAACGTTTTAATTGTGGAGCCGTTCGCTGCTGACACTGACACCCAGGGGGCTTTAGAAGGCGACAGCCGTTCCGCGTAGGTGGGTGTGACGAAGCTCAGTTGAGAGCCCGTGTCCACGAGGAACTGTTGCCCCGAGCGTGCATCCGTCAGGTAAAGCAGCCTGTTCTCTTTGCCGAGGGTCGCAGCTGCTACCGGCCTTCGGTGTTGGCGTTTTCCCTGGCGCTTAAAATTGCATGGTGGGACGCACCTGTGCGCTCTCTCTGCAAAACGGCGGTGGTAGGAGCACGAGCCGTCCTCCGCTCCGCGTCGTCTGGCTCCTGTCGCCGCCATTGTTGGTGCGTCTAGCGCCACGGCCGCTGGACCCGTGCTGTCTCCGGACGCCGTTCCCGGACTGGCCGCCGCGGCCGAAACCGCGTTCCGCTTGTGGGCGTCGACCAACTTCTGCGCCTCCTTGCTCAACCCATGGTAGTCCCGCTTGGCCAATCGGGGTGACTCTGCCAGGGCCACTCTCACTGCTGGTGGTAGGGTTCGAAGGAAAAGGTGGGCGAAAATGAATTCGCCATCCTCAGAGGCTTTGAGCTGCAGCATCTTCACCATCAGGTCCGCAGGTCTATCGTTTTCTGCCTCCGTCAGCGCCAGGAGCCCCTCTGCTCTTTGTTGGACTGAGGGGGTGAAATGGCTGATCAGTGCGCCCTTCAATGTGCTGTACTTGTCGCTGTCTGGTGGATGATTAACCAAATCCTCCACTCTCTGGACCGTGTCGCTGTCCAGCTTCGCTACCACGTGGTAGAATCTTGTTTCGTCGTTGAAGATTCTTCGGAGGTTGAACTGCGCCTCGATGGCGCTAAACCATGAGCGCGGGCTGTGCTGCCAGAAATCGGGCAGCTGGAGCGTGGAGGCGGCCATCAGGCTGGCTTCCACCGAGCCCCGCTCGGGAGAATTCTGTCTGCTCATTCTCCGTCGTAGGTCACCAGTGTAGGAGCATGCTCAAATAACGAGGCTGAGTTTCGGTCATAAACCAGCTTTATTTGACAGAACACAGCTCCTAGCATTCTCAAAGCAGAAAAGAGAAAGAATCATATCTCAACACCCCTTTTATACATTTCCAGCATCAGGATTCAAGTCACATGGTGTCTTCAGTAAACATACAGTTACAAAGCATCCCTTTGAAGCTTCACCCATTGTCTCTCATCTCCTGATGAACCGGAATCCCCTCCGGGGCATCTTCTGTGGGACAAAGAGACAAATCTCGCACTTCCTTGTCATCTACTGCAGATTCGAGTCCTCCTGTCCTTGCAGACGTGACACCCCCACAATACGCATACAGTCCTGTCTCTGTGGCAACGTGAGCCCACAATGTGTGTCGGCCACATCTACATGTTTGTTCTTCTCATCTTCTCTATCCCCTCACCCCCCAGCCAGTCGCAGCAGATGACTGCCCCTCCCTAAGCCTGGTTCTGCTGGAGGTTTCTTCCTGTTATAAGAGAGTTTTTCCTCTCCACTGTCGCCAAGCACTTGCTCACAGGGGATCGCCTGATTGCTGGGGTCTTTCTGCAATTGGGGGGTTTCCCATACATTTCAAAGTGTTATGAGATAGATGACTGTTGTTGTGAAATGGCGCTATTTAAATAAAGTTGAATTTACATCCTTTTGTAATTAAAAATTAGAATTTTTTCCTTGTGAATGTGTTGCTTCTCTCTTGTAATTTTGAGACATTTTTCTCAAGAATGTCAAACCTTTTCGAACAAATGTAGTAAATCTTTATAATTTCCTGTTTTCTGAGACATTTTCAATGACTGTTATTGTTCACATGTGACTATTTTCCTCAATAATTTTCAGCTTCTCAGGTGGTGAGCCTGGACCCACAGAGACATCTGGCGACGCTGGAACCTCTTCAGTGACCCTGGGGGAGAGCTCAGACAGGATAGGTAGATAGACAGGGTCAGGGTCACCGGCAGCAGTGGAGCCTGGCGAGATTAGTTCAGGTGCAGCTGACGGCAGGTGCAGCCGACTCTCCTCACTGAGAGCCAGACAAGCTCTCTCCAAAACAGATGCAATGAAAACAAAAAAGAGCACTTGCCTGAGCTTGAGATCCGTCTCCATCCAGGACTACGTTGATCCAAGTGATGGTTCTTCAGGCCCGGTACTGTGAAGGTCCAGCTCTGACTCTGCTGCAGCGGCCCCTGCAGCAGGCATGGTGGCTAATGTAGTCCCAGGACCCCCTAGTGAGGTGTCCCATGCCAGTGGCTCGCCCTGCGTGGTGACAGGAGGTCGTCTTCCTACATGCACTGAATCCTGTGTAGCTGAGGCCGGAGGACACTCCATCATTGGTGCAGACGTCAGCTCGGTACCAGCACTTCCCCTTTATCCAGACTGTGGCTGCGGGGCTGGGGCCAGGTCCTCCAGGACCGCAGGCTCCTCCATTGTCCAACGGCTCAACCCTGGAACCGACAGGCACTCGTGGAAAATAGAAGACATGGAGAGAGCAGATGAAAAGCTTATAGCTGCAGCAGGCAGTGAGAGCTCAGAGGACTGCATGAGCTGAGCCTCACCACCAGGAATCAGGCAAGATAATTTGTGATTTGGTGAATGAGAATGGAAAAGCACTTGCCTAAATTTCCGGGGCACGATGTTCTCTGCTGCAACAGGTGTTGGGTCAACCCTCTCCATGACTTCAGTTGAAGATAGCCTCCCAGGGGAGCGTTGTGGAGCCACCCCTGCAGCCACAGTGATGGGCGGAGCCAAACAGGAAACAGATGGCTTCTCGGCAGCGGGGGAAAATGGCGAGGTGAACCAAGGAACAGCAGCTGCAGGAAAACAAGAAGGCGGTGGAACAGCTGGAGAGGAAAAACACTGGGAATGCACTGCTGCAAGGGTCTGCTGCCATGGCGAAGGGGAAGTTGCTGACTGAGAGGTGGGAATATCCCTCCGGCAGTCTAAAGCTGGATGACGGCACCGTGGAGCGGATGGAGCTGGAGAAACAGGAGCAGGGATGGGCGCATTGGAGGAGAAGCAAGGTGTCTTCTGCAGTGCACGCCTCCGGTTCAGCTTCTGGCTCGCTGGAGGCAGCCCCCACATCAGCCCGGGGAAGGACTGCTGCAGGACGGGGAGTGTGGACAGCAGCTCCGTGACCTGGGGACACTTCCTCAACCCAGGATTTGCCTCCACAACTCCCACCACTCCATACATATTCTCCCAGATTTTCTTTCGACTGCGGGAGGCGAGGGCTTCATCCACGTACCTCTGGACAAACTCCACGGCCCATTCTTCCTCCACACTCGGGGATCTTGCTGCCAATTTCCCCTTGGCTGACGGAGGTTGATGCGCTGGGAACATAATTGCTCCACAAAATAGGTGAGCGAAAAAAAAAAAAAAAATCCACAAACTCGCAGCAGCTGGGTCTCTACTGGCTGCTGTTTTCTGTCATGAATTGCCCTACGGGGCAAGAAGGTGAGACCCACATGTTGAACTGTGAGTTTAGGCAAATGATTGAAAAAAGCAACAAACAAAGTTCAATATGGTGCTCTTAACACAAAACACAAATGAGGGAGAAAACTTACAAATATAGTGAACCAGAGCAGGGATAAGGCTCTGGTGGAGACAACGAGTAGCTTGAAGAGTCAAAACAGCAGCAAATGGAAATGAAAATAACTTCCTTTAATAGGGTCAAAAAACATTTGATGACCCACACCGGTCACTACGTGAGTAGTGACCGTTGTGGGTTCACATGAGTGGGCTAAAAGGTAACAATCAATAGTGATTGGGACCAACTGGAAGTAATGCGATGAGAGCAAACCGACTGGCAGCTGACAGGGCTACGCCCACATGGGGCACCAATCAGGAAATGCTCTGACAGCTGTCAACCTCAATAATGAGTAGAATAAATTATTTACCAGTACAACTGAGAAATAGGTACCAATAATACAGAATCAAAATATAGTAGAACTAAGACATAAACAGGAAAATAGAAAACCTGCAGGGATAACAAAAACCAAAAGACACAAAAATGCAACAAATATATATAAATACAGAGAAAAGCCACGAGAATGAGCCTGGTGGAACTTCCAGAGCTCAGCTTGTGACAGGTAAAACCACACAAAAAATTAAGACAGTTATTAGTACACCCCAAGGACAAAATAGAACAAAGCAAAAAATGCAATGTAATATATGAAATATCATGCAGATCATGTAACAAAACCTACATCAGAGAAACAGGAAGATCATTCACCACAAGGAAAAACGAACACCGGAAGGAATGTGAGAAGGAAACACGAGGACAGCTCTGATCACAAAAAGAAAAGGCAGAACAAGCAATATTAAAATCAGCAATATCAGATCACTGCAAAAGAAATAATCACATCATGGACTGGTACAACGCAGAGATTATTGGATTGGAGAGTAACAGACACAAACGTTGGATGAAGGAGGCCACAGAAATGAGGAAGCGTAGAAAAGACAGCATGACTCAGGATGAGGAGGCATTTATGCTTTCCCACACCTGGGACTACATTCTCCAGAGACCATCGGATGGTGGAAGGTGGGGCCAGCCTGGCGGATCTGACAGTTGTGCTGGACTGGCCCCACCTAGGAAAGCCAGCTGATAAATGACACTTCACAGCAATCAGCACTTCTGATGAAGACTGCAGTGGACAGTCGAAACATGTAAAGGTAAAAACATCTCCTTTCTAGCTTTGTCTTTAATAAGAAAACAAAAGGCTAATGTTTGGCTCTCTGTCCTCTGGTATTAGCACCAAACACAAGAGGAGTGAATGAGACGGTGTGTGTGCAGCTGTCAGTACTGTGGGTTGTGAGCAGCGCTCACCCACAGAAATCAAAAAGAAATGGTCAGACATCAAGGGGGAAGTGAAGCGGAGGATGGCTGCCCATCGCCAAAGCGTGGCCAAAACAGGAGGGGGGCAAGGAGAGGCTGAACTCAGTCTGTCTGAGCAGAGAGTCCCCTGTCTTGTGGGTGACACTGCCCTCACAGGGGAGGTGGCACAGCATGTGGGGGATTCAGCTCTCCCTCAAGGTCAATAAATACTGATTAATAAAACTCAAATGTCCTCATTTTACAGGTGATTTAATAGCCTTCTCACAGCCCTTAAGATTAGTTGACTGTTTTCCTTTATTCAGACAGGTGTGAGATGTTTGATTTAACTTTGACATGTTTTCACTGATGTCTGCAGTCGTCCTCAGAAGCGTCAGCTGATCGCTGTGATTTGTGACCAGCCAGGTGGATCAGCTCGTTGAATAAAGGGAAACACTCATGAAAAAAAAGACAATATGAAGCTACTTTTTTTTTTTTTTTTTTTTTTTTTTTTTCTCTCGGCGCCACACGAGTCGGCTGCCTTTTGCAACAGCGGCTCGATTCCGAGTCTTTTTCCCTTCCTCTCTCTTTTGATCCGTCTTTTTTTTTCACCCCACTTATATCACGGACACACAGATCGTCCTAAATGTCTCCTGAGCCGGTGGACGGAGCCACTGTCTATAGCAGGATACGATACAGCAGAGAACAGCTGCTAGCATTCAACCGCCACCCGGTCCCATTGGAAAAACTCGACATACCGAGAGAACTGAGGCGAAAACGCCGCGGCTGCCGGGCTGGAGTAAGGCGGAGGACAAAAAATATAAGGTACAGACCCTCCCTTCCATCTGTTGTCATGGGAATTGTACGGTCGATACTGGGAAAGTTAGATGAGCTAGCGGCTATCTCCCGTTATGATAGCACATACCGGGAGTGCTCTCTCCTTTTGTTTACTGAGACGTGGCTAACTGAACTAGCAGCAGATGCTAACATTGAGCTGGAGGGTTTTCACATGATACGAGCTGACCGAACACCAGACAGTGGCAAGGCTAGGGGCGGTGGAGTGATAATGTATGTTAACAACAACTGGTGCAGACCGGGACATATCACTGTTAAACAACGACACTGCAGCAAAGACATTGAGTTGCTAGCTGTTAGCATGAGGCCTACATATCTCCCGAGAGAACACTCACACGTGATCTGCATTGTTGTTTATGCAAATCCGACGGCGAACGCTGGGACAGCACGTGACGTCATCCATTCAGTAACCAGCAGGCTGCAGACAGAACACCCAGATGCTCTTCTCCTCATCTCAGGCGATTTCAACCATGTTTCACTGTCTCCCATTCTACCCACGTTCACCCAGTATGTCACATGCCACACTAGAGACAATAAAACACTGGATTTATTCTACGCAAACACTAAGGAGGCGTACACCTCATCACAACTCCCCCCACTCGGGAGATCGGATCACAACTTGGTTCATCTCCGGCCGGTGTACAAACCCCTAGTGCACAGACAACCTCCGGCCATGCACACTGTGGAGTTATGGTCTGAGGAGACAATGGACACCCTAAAGGGCTGTTTTGAAGCCACCGCCTGGAAGCAGCTCTGCGATCCACATGGTGAGGACATCGATGGCCTCATTCACACCTTCACGGGCTACCTCAGCTTCTGTGTGGACAAATCCTTTCCCACCAAGACCATACGGCGTCACTCAAACAACAAACCCTGGATCAACCCTGAGATAAAAACACTTCTGAGAGAGAAGAAGAGGATCTTCAGGTCAGGGAACAGGGAGATGCTGAAGTCCGTACAGAGGGAGCTGAGAGAAGATCAGAGAAGGCAAGGACAGCTTCAGGAAGAAGATGGAGGACAAGCTGCAACAGAGCGACATCAGCGGGGTCTGGAGAAACCTCAAAACCATCTCGGGGCTCCAGAATACCTCCCCCCAGGCCACAGGGGGCAGGGAGTGGGCGAACAACCTGAATCTGTTTTTCAATAGATTTGACCAACTGCCCTCCCCCCTGACTGCACAACAACCACTGCTGCCTCTAAAGAAATCAAGTCCTGCTGCCCACTCCCCACTCCACCAACACCCCCCCACTCCCAACACACAGGCCCCCCATCCTGACCCTGACCAGGACCCAGGTGAGGACGGAGCTGAGGAAGATCAAGGCGAGGAAGGCGCCGGGGACCGGACGGCATCAGCGCAAAAGCTCCTCAAGTCCTGTGCAGACCAGCTGTGTGGGATTGTGACGTATATCTTCAACATGAGCCTGAAACTGGGGAGGGTACCACAGCTGTGGAAAACATCTTGTGTGGTACCTGTACCAAAAACTTCCCACCCCAAAGACCTGAACAGCTACAGACCGGTGGCCTTGACGTCCCACTTGATGAAGACCCTGGAGAGGGCTGCTCCTTGCTCACCTCCGCCCCCTGGTGGAACCAGCGATGGATCCACTCCAGTTCGCCTACCAGCATGGCATTGGGGGGAGGATGCGGTGATCTTCCTCCTTCACCGTTCTCTGTCCCACCTGGAGAAGCCCGGGAATATGGTGAGGATCATGTTCTTTGACTTCTCCAGTGCTTTCAACACCATCCAACCGATGATCCTGAAGGACAAGCTGCTGCGCGCAGGGGTGGACCCAGCACCTGTCATCATGGATCCTGGGACTACCTCACGAACCGGCCTCAGTTTGTGAGAACCCGGGACTGTGTGTCCCGACACGATCATCAGTAGCACGGGGGGCCCCCAGGGAACGGTGCTGGCTCCCTTCCTGTTCACTCTTTATACTGCGGACTTCTCACACAACACAACACACTGCCATCTACAGAAGTTCTCTGATGACTCTGCGATCGTTGGCCTCATCTCCAATGGAGATGAAGCTGAGTACAGAGGGCTTATCCAGGACTTCGTGGACTGGTGCCATCGGAACTGCCTCCAGATCAACGCGAGGAGAAACTAAGGAGCTGGTGGTGGACTGCCACAGGCATGGGCAGCCCCTCACAGTACCAGTAAATATACAGGGAACAGACATCGAGATGGTGACATCCTATAAGTACCTGGGTATTCATCTGAACAATAAACTAGACTGGTCACACAATACTGATGCACTCTACAAGAAGGGACCAGCGCAGGCTGTTCCTGCTGAGGAGACTCAGGTCTTTTGGTGTACAAGGGGCGCTGCTGAAGTCATTCTATGACACGGTGGTGGCATCAGCCAACACTTTTGGAGTGGTCTGCTGGGGCAGTGGCATTACTGCAGCCGATAGGAAGAGACTGAACAAACTGATTAAGAAAGCTAGCTCTGTCCTGGGGCAGCGCCTTGATCCGATGGAGGAGATAGGAGAGAGAAGGACGGTGGCTAAACTGTCATCTCTGCTGGAGTCCGAGTTCCACCCTATGCAGGACATACTGAATGCACTGAGGAGCTCATTTAGCAGCAGACTACATCATCCCAGGTGCACAACGAGAGGTTTCGTAGGTCCTTCCTACCAACGGCTGTCAGACTGTACACCTAAGCAGGGCTGCTCGCAGAGATAGCAAAAAGACGTAACAAACTAATAGTTTTTTGAATGCAAAAGATGCAATAGACTTACACAATGGTCCCCTCCGGCATACACTAGGAACATACCCGGTCGCTATGGAGGTGAGAATATGTATGGGCACATAATCATACCATGTAGGATAACTAAGTAGACGGTTATGCTGTTTCATTCCATCTAGCAACAATGCTCTGCACTGTGTGTGTTTATATATTTGCATATTTATTCCATCTAGCTACAATGCTCAGCACTGGGTGTGTTTATATATTTATATATCTACATATTTTCCATCTAGCTACATTGCTCCGCACTGTGTGTGTTTATATACTTGCATATTTATTCCACCTATGCTGCAATGCTCCGTACTGTGGGTGTTTATATATTTACATATTTATTCCATCTAGCTACAATGCTCTGCACTGTGTGTTCATATATTCATATATTTATCCATCCAGCTACAATGCTCTGCACTGTGTGTCTGTGTGTGTGTGTATATATATATATATTTTATAGTAATACGTACATATGTTTATTAGCTGCTCTTGCTTGCTTGTTTTTTTTCTTGCCTTCTGATTGTTGCTCTGAGTGTTGCTATCCCTGTGCTGTTGCAATCCTGGAATTTCCCCGTTGTGGGACTAATAAAGGCTTATCTTATCTTATCTTATCTTATCTTACTCAGACCTATAAGATTTTGTTTCCTGCCTACATATGACAGGATATTAAAGAGAATATCAAAGAGTCTGATTCATGCTTTAATACATTTATTTCCCCTTTAGGCAATGAGATACTAGAGAACACCAGAAATCATGTGTCACTGACTCAGGGATTCCTCCACTGTTCCCGGTCCTTTCAGCATCACAAGAACTTCCAGTGTGCCCCAACTGCTGTCTGCCGATGTCCGTCCCACTGGCCGTGTCCTAACCCGTGCTGTGCTGGACACAGAAGAAGAACTAGTTAGAGGAATCGGCAGGATCAATGATCGCCTGGACCAACTGATAGGTGTGCTGGCAGACATAAATAAAACATTAAATTTATTGGTTAACAAGTGATTTATGTGTCCTTGTCTCTTTATATTGTTGAAATAACATGTTTCTGGGCCCTAATGGCCTCCTGGGTGGGATGTACATTGACAGGTGCTGCGTCTGATTCTTCTGGTGGGGGGATGTGCTGCTCTGGCAGTGGAACTGCATGCCCGAGTGCCAAATTGTGAAGGACTCCACACACCATCACAATGCAGCAAACTTTTTCAGGTGTGTAGAGCAACACACCCCCAGTCCTGTCCAGGCAGTTCCATCATCCCTTAAGAAGGCCAATTGTTCTCTCAATGGCTGATCAAGTGCGGCTGTGGAGGTCATTATCGCTGCTCTCAATCAGTCTGGGGGTTGGCAAGAGGGGTCATCAGCCATGTATTTAGTGAGTAGCCATGGTCACCTGTCAGTTGAAAGCAGATCATATCAGACTCGACAAGTACATATTTTATGTCCAAAATGCAAATCTCATCTTTTATAGTTCAGTTATTTAAGACAATTCCATGAATTTACTCATCAAGAAGCCACTCATCCTGCACATTGCCAGCTTGCAGTTTGTTCCTAACAAACCATTCATTAGAATGAATGAATCGTGCTTTGCACCAGGTTACCTTGCAGCAATGTTGGTTAGTCGTATTTGCACATCACATATAATTTGTACATTGATAGAATGGCAATGTTTCCTGTTAACATGCACATATTCATTTTGTGAAGGTAATTTTATAGCAATATGTGTGCAGTCCAAAGCTTCAATTACATGAGGAAAACAGGTTCTCACTGCAAATTGCGCTTTGATGTTGGCCTGTTCAACGGCATTGAATGTGAATATGATGTACCTGGGTGACAGCTGGATAATGCCATCCCACACAGCTGGCATATCTTGGCTCAGGGTTGACTGTGAAATTCCAGATCGGTCTGCCAACTCCCTCAGGAATGCCCCTGTTGCCAGGAACCCCAGTGTTGTCTGCACTGGGACAGGCAGCGCATGGCTTCTCGCCGTGTCGCGCTAGCATTTCTGCTTATAATTGGTGATTGATATTCATGTTAATCAGTTATGTAACATGATCTACAAAGGTTGATGGTGATTTGGGGGACAATCGTCTCTTTTTTCCAAGTTGGGATGAAATAAAACAGTGTTCTAACAGAAAATGAGACCATGTCCTTCACCATAGTTTGTCATCTTTTAACTTTAACTTAAGTACAAAAACATTTAAATCTATAAAACCCTCACTCAGTTCATCAGAATTACATTAGAAGCACCAAATTTAAATTGATGGCCCTCAGATATTTTTCTGAGGCAAAATTTTGGGGTTCTTAACTCTTAATATGAAAATCTTTACATTTCCTGTTTCTGTGAACTGGAGGGAACAGGAAAACTGGAGGGTTCCTGTTTCTGGAAACTGAACATCGCTTGATGTCCTCCGAAGTTCTGGCAACATCGAGATCCCGGGTCTTTGCTACAGCTGGCTGCTTTCCACCGATTGCTTTCATTTCCGTTACTGTCTTCTGCAGCTTCTCTCTCCACCTGTCACTCATTATGTGATTAAAATGAAGTTCTTGATTAGGTAGAACTTCTCCACATCATTTATATTTGTACCCAGTGTGAGAACGTTGGAGAAATTTTAGTGGCTTTTCCCAGGCAAAGGTTTTCCCACAATTCTCACACCAGTATAGTTTTCCCCAGTGTGAACAGGATGGTGTAAATTCAGACTTGCCTGAGCAGTGAAGGCTTTGCCACATTTGTCACACCAGTATGGTTTCTCTCCAGTGTGAGACCGTCTGTGAGTTTCCATGGCACTCAACTGCAGAAATGCTTTGTCACATAAATCACACTTGTATGGCTTCTCTCCAGTGTGAATGTGCATGTTGCATGCCAGAGTTCCAGACTCAACAAAACATTTCCCACACTCCTGACAGACATATGGCTTCTCTTTTGTCTGAATTCATGGGTGCTTTTTCAATGAGATAGAAAAAGGAAAGGTGACCTCACACTATTCCCAGCTGTAGGGTGTCTCTCCTGTGTGGCTACACTGGTTGAGTTTTAGAGAACTCGGAGTACTGCAGCCTTTCCTACACTCTTTGCAGCTGTAAGATGTCTCCCCCGGTGCGTTCAGAGATGGATCTCTATATGTTCAGTTGATGTAAACGTTCTGTCACACTTCTGACAACAGTGATGCTTCTGTCCTTTTCTTCTTTTTTTCATTCTGTGGGGAAAAATAAAATAAAACATAAAAATATTTAGGCTTGATGATTCGTCGCCCTCCGTCGGTCTATGATGACCATGGAAGAGAATCCTAAATGTCTACTCTGCTGGAACAGCACCGCCTGTGGCTGAACAGGCCGATGCGCACCGGTGTTCTACCTTCCAGCGTTGGGCGTTGGTAGGATTCAAGCCTGGGCAGGAAGATATGGAGGACAAGACGTTACCCATTCAGCATGTCCCCCCTCTCCACGTCACTGATGAATCCAAAGGAACAGCAGGGCTGCTATAGTTTGGCACCAGCGCCGTAGCAGGAGCTGCCAGAACGAAGTTGAGCACAACAGAGAACTGCCTTAGGGGCTCCAACTCCGGATTTTTCCTCAGGGTTGACTCCTGAAGCCTTTCTCGTGACCGGGTGTGCCGCAAGGCAGCGGAGGTTTGAAATCAGGGTTTACCTTCCCCTAGATGGGCTACCTTCCCAGGTTGATGAGCCACCATCTACCCGAAGCATCTGGTTTTAAGGCGCCAGAGATCCGCCCTCGCCCCTTCTCCTATTAGTAAAAGCAGCTCCGCCAGGCTTAGAGACTAAACCACACGGGCAGGCTAGGAGTTGGACTTAGTTGTCAGAGGCTTTTCGAGACGCACACCGTAAGGAGCATTTTATGAGCACTGGGAGCTTAACCCCAGTGCCACTCCTGGCTATGACAACCTTGGAACCTGGGGTTGATGACGAAACATTAAAAATGGACTTTGAGCATACATATGAACAGGAAGTTAAGCCACTGCTTAAGGGCACAGGAGATGCAGATCCTAATAAAGAAACTGAAAAATAGTTCTTTTTTTCATACTTTCGGCGCCACACGAGTAGGCTGCCTTTTTGCAAAAGTGGATCAATTTCTTCCTATTTTTATTTACTATCTGGCTTCTCTTGCTCATCTTTCTGATCAGGCGACACCTTATACATCGGAGGGACACAAGGATCACCCAAATGTCTCCTGAGCCGGCAGACGGAGCCACTGTTTTTACCAGGATACGTTACAGAAGAGACCAGCTATTAGCACTTAACCGGACCAAAATGCTAGTGCAAGACCTCGACATACCAGGTGAAATAAGACAGAAACAATGTGGATGCCGTGCTGGAGCAAGACGGCGTGCGAGAAATATAAGGTACAGACCCGTTGTTCCATCCGTTATTATGGGGAAAGTTCGCTACTCAATAAGACAGATGAGCTAGCGGCTATGACCCGCTACCAGAATGGCTTCAGAGAGATTAGCTTGATGTTGTTCACTGAGACGTGGCTAACAGAACTAGCAACAGATGCTAACATCGAGCTGGAGGGTTTCCACACAATACGGGCAGACCGGACACCAGACATTGGAAAGGCAAGGGGCAGAGGAGTGATAATGTATGTCAATAACAGCTGGTGCAGACCTGGACATATCACGGTTAAACAACACTGCAGCAAAGACATTGAGTTGCTAGCTGTTAGCATGCAGCCTACCTATCTCCCGAGGGAATACTCACACATGATCTGCATTGTTTATGCAAATCCGACGGCGAACGTGGGGACAGTGTGTGATGCCAATCACTTAGTAACTGGCAGGCTGCTGACAGAACACCCAGATGCTCTCCTCCTCATCTCAGGTGATTTCAACCATATTTCACTGTCCCCCATTCTGCCCGCGTTCACCCAGTATGTCACATGCCACACTAGAGACAATAAAACACTGGACTTATTCTATGTAAACACTAAGGAGGCATACACCTCATCATCACTACCCCCACTTGGGAGGTCAGATCACAACTTGGTTCATCTACGACCGGTGTACAAAATCCTAGTACACAGACAACCTCCGGTCATGCGCACCATGAAGTTATGGTCTGAGGAGGCAATGGACACTCTAAAGGACTGTTTTGAAACCACTGCCTGGGAGCAGCTCTGCGATCCACATGGTGAGGACATCGATGGCCTCACTCACACCATCATGGACTACATCAGCTTCTGTGTGGACAACACCGTACCCACCAAGACCATACGGTGTTGCTCGAACAACAAACCCTGGATCAACCCTGAGATAAAAACACTTCTGAGAGAGAAAAAGAGGATCTTCAGGTCGGGGAACAGGGAGATGCTGAAGTCCGTACAGAGGGAACTGAGGAGGAAGATTAGAGAAGGCAAGGACAGCTTCAGGAAGAAGATGGAGGACAAGCTGCAACAGAGTGACATCGGCGGGGTCTGGAGAAACCTCAAAACCATCTCTGGGCTCCAGAATACCTCCTCCCAGGCCATGGGGGGCAGGGAGTGGGCGAACAATCTGAACCTGTTTTTTAATAGGTTTGACCAACCTCCCCCCCCCCCGCGACTGCACAACAACCACTGCTGCCTCTAAAGTCATCGAGACCTGCTGTCCACACCCCACTCCACCAACACCTCCCCAACTCCCAGCACACAGCCCCCCAACCTGACCCTCACTAAGACCCAGGTGAGGACGGAGCTGAGGAAGCTCAAGGCGAGAAAGGCCTCGGGACCGGACGGCATCAGCGCGAAGCTCCTCAAGTCCTACACAGACCAGCTGTGTGGGATTGTGGAGCACATCTTCAACCTGAGCCTGAAGCTGGGGAGGGTATCACAGTTGTGGAAAACATCTTGTGTGGTACCTGTACCAAACACTTCCCACCCCAAAGACCTGAGCAGCTACAGACCAGTGGCCCTGACGTCTCACATGATGAAGACCCTGGAGAGACTGCTCCTTGCTCACCTCCGCCTCCTGGTGGGACCTGCGATGGATCCACTCCAGTTCGCCTACCAGCATGGCATTGGGGTGGAGGATGCAGTGATCTTCCTCCTTCACCATTCCCTGTACCACCTGAAGAAGCCCGGGAACGCGGTGAGGATCATGTTCTTTGACTTCTCCAGTGCTTTCAACACCATCCAACCGATGATCCTGAAGGACAAGCTGTTGTGCGCAGGGGTGGACCAGCACCTGCCATCATGGATCCTGGACTACCTCACTAACCGGCCACAGTTTGTGAGAACCCGGGATTGTGTGTCCAACACGATCATTGGCAGCACACACCCCCTCACCCCCGGGAATGGTTTTGGCTCCCTTTCTGTTCACCCTTTATACTGCGGACTTCTCACACAACACAACACACTGCCATCTACAGAAGTTCTCTGACAACTCTACGATCATCGGCCTCATCTCCAACGGAGATGAAACTGAGTACAGAGGACTTATCAAGGACTTTGTGGACTGGTGCCATCGGAACTGCCTCCAGATCAATGCGAGGAAAGCTAAGGAGCTGATGATGGACTGCCACAGGCAAGGACAACCCCTCACAGCACCAGTAAACATCCAGGGAACAGACATTGAGATGGTGACATCCAACAAGTACCTGAGTGTTCATCTGAACAATAAACTAGACTGGTCACACAATACCGACGCATGTTCCTAATCGGGTAGTGACAGCGTACACAAAATCTTTCATACATGCGTTTCATACTTTCCGTGGGATGGATAGGAATTTTTTTGAAGCCTGGGGAAGATGTCTGAATTGACAAAGGACTTAAAAACATATGGCGCTGGGTGTGGATCAAAGAAATGGGCAAAGACGGTAAGCCTTTTGGTAGCTGGTGTTAAAAAAAAATAAAAAATAAAAATTGAGAACCGGGGGCCTCATGTAAAAATGGTGCGTATGCACAAAAATACAGCATACACTGATTTTCATGCACACAGTGGGATGTATAAAAACAAACATGACGTGAGAATCTGCAGGCCAAGCTGCAAAGTTTCCACCTGCCGTGAGAAGTTGCAGCTGTCCTCAAAATTCTGTTTGGCTCCATCCGGTGGGCCTGTTAAACTACAAAACAGCTGGAACTCACAGAACATGTTAAAATAACATTTCCACTTCAGCTAAAATGCTTTGCCTATGAATTAGTCTGTGAAAAACATAATTATTAAGTGATTTATCTCCATAACTCGGCTCATTGATCATAGTGAAACCCCGATGAATAATAACTAATTAACCTGCCTCACTCATGGACCAATCGACAGAACACCTGCATCAATTACTGACCGTGTTCGTGACATGAAAATACGTGTGCACGTTCATTGCAGAACACAATATGTCATTCACTATTTCTCAACCGCAAGTAAATAAATCTGTTAAAAAAAAAAAAACTGGCTTAAAGTGCTGATGACACGTTTTTGACATTTTTTAGCATGTTGTGTAAACCCAAAAGTCATTGTCAGTGATCAATATAATATTTACAACCGCGCCTGCATAAACTAGTTATCCTCAAAAACCGCAGCCGCTGACTGGACTGTGGTGCCGCCCACCGAATTAAGGGCGGCACCCCAATGACATAATCGACAGAACAGACTCTGGTGTTGTTGACCAGAATGACAGCAGCTTTGTAGCTCACAGTTTCTGTGGTTTCTTGTTTTAATTTTACGGCTATGCCTTCGCGTTGTGTCGCAGGCTTAAATAAACAGCAGGCCATGAAAGACCACATCACAAGCTTCAGCTCCAACTGTCATAAGCCTCCTCGTGTGCTTCTCATGCGCTTTTAGGCAGGAGGAGTGCACGAGGAGGGGAAGGATTAATGGATTTACGCGCAGCTT
Source organism: Pholidichthys leucotaenia (assembly GCA_020510985.1). Classification (NCBI taxonomy): domain Eukaryota; kingdom Metazoa; phylum Chordata; class Actinopteri; order Cichliformes; family Pholidichthyidae; genus Pholidichthys; species Pholidichthys leucotaenia. The sequence continues at coordinate 4,991,498 of CM035836.1, forward strand.
TGACCCACTTTCTGTGATCCCATGCTGACATCTCACTGGTCCGGCCACGTCCCCTCTCTCACTATCACCAGCTGATTCAAGCTCCCGCTGATCATGTTTCCCAGTTCTCACCCAGGTGCTTCTCATCACACCATCACCAGCAGTGTGTGTACATATTAGCGGCCATTTGTCAGTAACGCCCTCCTGGTCAATAGTATTGTCATCTGTGCTGTTAGTTTGCCAGTATTTTCAGCACTCTCATGACGTTGGTCACTCCATGTTTGCCATGGTGCTCGTGCGTCCTTGGAGTGATGTCGGCTCTGGGGCGCACCTGTGGCTAACACGTCTCCTCTCATTCGTTCTCTGGGCGATGCTGGCCCCCAAACGCCATCAGTAAGTGTGTTTGTGCTTTTTGTACGTCTTCACCTTTTTGGGAAATGCCTGTCATTCTATATTAAATGTGCTGTGGTGAACCCTGCACATAAATCCTCGTTATTTCATGCTCCCTCTCCATGCCCTGCATAAGAGCGCACAGAGAGGGAGGATTTATGCATAAATAACAAGGATTTACACGAGGATTTACACGCAGGATTCACCACAGCACATGTATTGAACATAAAGACTGATCCCAAGGGGTGAAGGCTTACAAAAATACACAGAAACACAAAAAGTAGGCGTTCGGGGCCGACATCGCCCGGTGAACATGGAGGGGAGACGTTGGCCGCGGTTGCGCCCCAGAGCCGACATCGCTACAACAGAACCACGGCTGTGTGGAGTGGCTAACATGTCGTGATAGTGTTGGCAATATTGGCTAGCTGACAACACAGCAGATGATGCACACAAAACATGAACAGCTGACTGTCACTGAGTCTGACTCGCTAGGCACAGTGCCCGCTTGGCACAGCTCAAACCTATACAGTTTGATGCCCCCAGATTCTTCATTGTCATCCCATTCTTCGGAACAATAATTGTCTGAAGATTGGACAACACAAACCAATTCCAGACTACATGTGCAGGAACCATCGTCGATGTTTTCAACCGCTTCCATTCTGTGTGTACAAAGGGCAGCCAAGCACTGTGTTCCATTGATGACGTTACAACATGGCCGGGGGGTTTTCCAGCCACTGACGCAATGGGTGACGTGGCGCTCATGAAAACGTCGGATATTCGCGTGAAAAAAAGCCTGTTTGACTTAGAACTGCACAGACCAACCTATTTCGTCATATTGTATTATGTGTTGAAAAATTAGAGGAAGTCAAAAACGTGTCATCAGCACTTTAAGGCAAAAATGCCCAAAACTATCCGTTTCAAATCAGCATGCCAGTTATGTAAACACACATGGTATAGCACCAGAATTTAAAAAAAAAAAAATCTGTTAGAGAAGCTGAAAAACTGCATGTTTTCACTGAACATTGATGAAGCTTCTAGCCAGTGCATGGACAAAATTTTAAATGTCCTTGTTCGCTTTTTATGATGACACGACCAGAGAAACAAGCAAGTAAAGTTAATATTGCCAATGCCTCAGCACTTATGGTGGAATTAAAAAATGTCCTGCAATCTTATGCTGTTGAGTGGAAACAAGAATCACAGAGTGGGAGTGGTTAAATTGTAGTTTTCTGTAGTAATCTGGCTTTGTGTATTTCCTTTTTTATGTTTTATAGTATTTAATTTCCTATTATTTCTTTTGATCAAAACAATTACGTAAATGAAAGCACTGCAGGTGCTGAGGCCTCGGTGCTTGTGGCATGCATGGGTATTGTGTCATGCCATCCATGCACAAGTTTGAAATGCTTAGTATTTGTTTATGCAGGTATGACTCTGAAGTCACTGTCACAATACACACAAGGTGTACATCATCCCAGGGCTGTACGCTACCATTTTTGTCAAGGAGTGCATAAAAGAAAAAAATATAGAAGCCACAAGAATAAAATTAGGAGCAGAAAGAAAAATGCTGGATTAACAGATTTTATTAATTTAATACATGTATATTTACACTATGGCATGCAAAAGCAAGTAAACTTATCAAAACTTCAAAAACTATCACTATAATCATCATTAAATCAGAATGGGTTGAAATGTTTTACTGTGTGTGTAATGCATATTGAGAAATGTTCTTGAATTAGCTTGCAAAAAAAAATGTTGAAATGCAGTTTTTCTATAAAGTCAGCGTCATCAAATAAATTCTATTAAGATAAGATAAGCCTTTGTTGGTCCCACGGTGGGGGGGGGGGGGGGTTCCGGGATTGCAGCAGCGCGGGGATAGCAACACTCAGAGCAATAATTAAGAAGATACGAAAAATAAAAATAAGAGCAGTGAATATACATACGTACTCATAAATATATAAATATACTGTATATACAAAGTGCGGAGCATTGTAGCAAGATGGAATAAACAGCATAACCATCTACTTAGTTATCCTACATAGTGTGAATATGTACCCATGCATATTGTCACCCTCTGTAGCGACTGATATTGTCCTAATTGTATACTGGAGGGGACCATTTGTGTAAGTCTGTTGCATCCTTTGCATTCAATACTATTAGGTTGTCACGTTTTTTTGCTATCTCTGCGTGCAGCCCTGCTTAGGTTATACAGTCTGACAGCCGTAGGTAGGAAGGACCTGCAAAACCTCTCGGTTGTGCACCTAGAATGGTGTAGTCTACTGCTAAATGAGCTCCTCAGTGCGTTCAGTATGTCCTGCATAGGGTGGGACTCGGACTCCAGCAGAGATGACAGTTTAGCCACCATCCTTCTCTCTCCCATCTCCTCCACTGGGTCAAGGTGTTTCCCCAGGATAGATCTAGCTTTCTTGATCAGTTTGTTCAGTCTCTTCCTATCGGCTGCTGTAATGCCGTTGCCCCAGCAGACCACTCCAAAAGTGATGGCTGATGCCACCACCGTGTCGTAGAATGTCTTCAGCGCCCCTTGTACACCAAAAGACCTGAGCCTCCTCAGGAGGAACAGCCTGCGCTGTCCCTTCTTGTAGAGTGCGTCAGTATTGTGTGACCAGTCTAGTTTATTGTTCAGATGAACACCAAGGTACTTATAGGATGTCACCATCTCAATGTCTGTTCCCTGTATGTTTACTGGTGCTGTGAGAGGTTGTCCTTGCCTGCGGTAGTCCACCACCAGCTCCTTAGTTTTCCTCGCGTTGATCTGGAGACAGTTCCGACGGCACCAGTCCATGAAGTCCTGGATAAGTCCTCTGTACTCAGCTTCACCTCCGTTGGAGATGAGGCCGACGATCGCAGTGTCGTCAGAGAACTTCTGTAGATGGCAGTGTGTTGTGTTGTGTGAGAACTCCGGAGTATAAAGGGTGAATGGGAAGGGAGCCAAAACTGTTCCCTGGGGGGCCCCCGTGCTACCGATGATCGTGTCAGACACACAATCTCGGGTTCTCACAAACTGTGGCCGGTTTGTGAGGTAGTCCTGGATCCATGATGACAGGTGCTGGTCCACCCCAGCGTACAGCAGCTTGTCCTTCAGGATCATCGGTTGGGTGGTGTTGAAAGCACTGGAGAAGTCAAAGAACATGATCCTCACCGCATTCCCGGGCTTCTCCAGGTGGGACAGAGAACGGTGAAGGAGGAAGATCACTGCATCCTCCACCCCAATGCCATGCTGGTAGGCGAACTGGAGTGGATCCATCGCTGGTCCCACCAGGGGGCGGAGGTGAGCAAGGAGCAGTCTCTCCAGGGTCTTCATCATGTGAGACGTCAGGGCCACTGGTCTGTAGCTGTTCAGATCTTTGGGGTGGGAAGTCTTTGGTACAGGTACCACACAAGATATTTTCCACAACTGTGGTACCCTCCCCAGCTTCAGGCTCAGGTTACATTACAGATGTCATGTTCCTACTCAACTTAAGAAATTGTTTGGTTTTCTGTAAAATTAACCTCAAGTGGTTTTTATGTTTCACACCTCACATCAGCTTTGAGTAAATAAATCAATAAAGAAAGGACGGGACTGTAAAAGTTATTTTAAAGGAAATGATTAAACAACATCACACTGTGGTGTTTTTATATTACTGACATTAGTATTAAGAGTTGAAAAAATTGTCTGAACTTTAGAGAAACCAATTTAACATTAATAAGTTATTAACATATGAATCATGTAACCACGGAGCCACCAATAGCGGTTCCAAGGTTGTCATAGCCAGGAGCGGCACTGGGGTTAAGCTCCCAGTGTTCATAAAATGCTCCTTACGGCGTGCGTCTTGAAAAGCCTCTGACAACTAAGTCCAACTCCTAGCCTGCCCGTGTGGTTTAGTCTCTAAGCCCGGCAGAACTGCTTTTACTAATAGGAGAAGGGGCGAGGGCGGATCTCTGGTGCCTTAAAACCAGATGCTTCGGGTAGATGGTGGCTCGTCAACCTGGGAAGGTAGCCCATCTAGGGGAAGGTAAACCCTGATTTCAAACCTCCGCTGCCTTGCGGCACACCCGGTCACGGGAAAGGCTTCGGGAGTCAGCCCTGAGGAAAAATCCGGAGTCGGAGCCCCTAAGGCAGTTCTCTGTTGTGCTCAACATCGTTCTGGCAGCTCCTGCGACGGCGCTGGTGCCAAACTATAGCAGCCCTGCTGTTCCTTTGGATTTATTAGTGACGTGGAGAGGGGGGACATGCTGCATGGGTAACACCTTGTCCTCCATATCTTCCTGCCCAGGCTTGAATCACCAACGCCCAACGCTGGAAGGTAGAACACCGGTGCGCATCGGCCTGTTCAGCCACAGGCGGTGCTGTTCCAGCAGAGTAGACGTTTAGGATTCTCTTCCATGGTCATCATAGACCGACGGAGGCCGACCGACGCACTCTACAAGAAGGGACAGTGCAGGCTGTTCCTACTGAGGAGGCTCAGGTCTTTTGGTGTACAAAGGGTGCTCTTGAGCACATTCTATGACACGGTGGTGGCATCAGCCATCACTTTTGGAGTGGTCTGCTGGGGCAACGGCATTACAGCAGCCGAAAGGAAGAGACTGAACAAACTGATCAAGAAAGCTAGCTCTGTCCTGGGGCAACGCCTTGACCCAGTGGAGGAGATAGGAGAGAGAAGGATGGTGGCTAAACTGTCATCTGAGATGAGATGAGATGAGATTCAACTTTATTGTCATTACACATGTATGAATACAAGGTAACGAAACGTGACTTGGCATTTGGGCACGCTCTGCAGAGCGCATCCAAGGCCGGGGCAGCCGCTAGGCGCCAGTCACCGGGGCAGCCGCTAGGCGCCAGTCAAATCTCTGCTGGAGTCCGAATCCCACCCTATGCAGGACATACTGAATGTACTGAGGAGCTCATTTTGCAGTAGGCTACATCATCCTAGATGCGCGACCGAGAGGTTTCACAGGTCCTTCCTACCTACGGCTGTCAGACTGTATAACCTAAGCAGGGCTGTTCACAGAGATAGCAAAAAAACGTGACAACCAAATAGTATTGTATGCAAAAGACGCAACAGACTTACACAAATGGTACCCTCCAGTATACAACTAGGACAATATCAGTCGCTATGGAGGGTGACAATATGTATGGGTACATATTCATACCATGTAGGGTAACTAAAGAGATGGTTATGCTGTTTAGTCCATCTAGCTACAATGCTCCGCACTGTGTATATATATTCTGGAATTTCCCCGTTGTGGGACTAATAAAGGCTTATCTTATCTTATCTTATCTTATCTTATTTATATATTTACAGTGGGGAAAAAAGTATTTAGTCAGCCACCAATTGTGCAAGTTCTCCCACTTAAAAAATGAGAGAGGTCTCCAATTTTCATCATAGGTATACCTCAACTATGAGAGACAAAATGAGGGGAAAAAAATCCAGAAAATCACATTGAAGGATTTTTAATGAATTAATTGGTAAATTCCTCAGTAAAATAAGTATTTGGTTGCCTACAAACAAGCAAGATTTCTGGCTCTCACAGACCTGTAACTTCTCTTTAAGAGGCTCCTTTGTCCTCCACTCGTTACCTGTATTAATGGCACCTGTCTGAAGTCTTTATCACTATAAAAGACACCTGTCCACAACCTCAAACAGTCAGACTCCAAACTCCACTATGGCTAAGATCAAAGAGCTGTCAAAGGACACCAGAAACAAAATTGTAGACCTGCACCAGGCTGGGAAGACTGAATCTGCAATAGGTAAGCAGCTTGGTGTGAAGAAATCAACTGTGGGAGCAATTATTAGAAAATGGAAGACATACAAGACCACTGATAATCTCCCTCGATCTGGGGCTCCACGCAAGATCTCACCCCGTGGGGTCAAAATTATCACAAGAACGGTGAGCAAAAATCCCAGAACCACATGGGGGGGGGGGGGACCTAGTGAATGACCTGCAGAGAGCTGGGACCAAAGTAACAAAGGCTACATCAGAAACACACTACGCCGCCAGGGACTCAAATCCCGCAGTGCCAGATGTGTCCCCCTGCTTAAGCCAGTACATGTCCAGGCCTGTCTGAAGTTTGCTAGAGAGCATTTGGATGATCCAGAAGAGGATTGGGAGAATGTCATATGGTCAGATGAAACCAAAATAGAACTTTTTGGTAAAAACTCAACTTGTCGTGTTTGGAGGAGAAAGAACACCATACCTACTGTGAAGCATGGGGGTGGAAACATCATACTTTGGGGCTGTTTTTCTGCAAAGGGACCAGGACGACTGATCCGTGTAAAGGAAAGAATGAATGGGGCCATGTATCGTGAGATTTTGAGTGAAAACCTCCTTCCACCAGCAAAGGCATTGAAGATGAAACGTGGCTGGGTCTTTCAGCATGACAATGATCCCAAACACACCGCCCGGGCAATGAAGGAGTGGCTTCATAAGAAGCATTTCAAGGTCCTGGAGTGGCCTAGCCAGTCTCCAGATCTCAACCCCATAGAAAATCTTTGGAGGGAGTTGAAAGGCTGTGTTGCCCAGCGACAGCCCCAAAACATCATTGCTCTAGAGGAGATCTGCATGGAGGAATGGGCCAAAATACCAGCAACAGTGTGTGAAAACCTTGTGAAAACTTGCAGAAAATGTTTGACCTTTGTCATTGCCAACAAAGGGTATATAACAAAGTATTTTTTTTTCAGTTCCGGTTCCGCCGGACCGGCGGTGCCACACGAGTTGGCTGCCATTTGCAACTGCCCTTTTCTTATCTTCCTTCTTCTTTCTACACCTTTCACTCTATATATATATCACGGACACACAGATCACCCCAAGGGTCTCCCGAGTCGGCGGACGGAGCCACTGTTTGCAGCGGGGGACGATACAACAGGGAAGAGCTAGCTAGCTGGCTAGCTAGCTCCAACCGCCACCCGGTGCTAACGGAGAAGTTCGACATGCCGAGGAACTGTGGCGAAAACAACGCGGGTGCCGGGCTGGAGTTTAGGCGGTGTGCAAGAAATATAAGACAGAATAATAAAGAGCGATGGCAAGAACCAAGCAGACCGCCCGTAAATCTACTGGAGGAAAAAGCCCCCCAGGAAGCAGCTAGCCACCAAGGCTGCTCAAAAAACGCTCCGGCCACCGGTGGAGTGAAGAAGCCTCACCGTTACAGGCCCGGTACCATGGCTCTGAGAGAGATCCGTCGCTACCAGAAATCCACGGAGCTGCTCATCCGTAAGCTGCCCTTCCAGCGCCTGGTGAGGGAGATCGCTCAGGACTTCAAGACCGACCTGCGCTTCCAGAGCTCCACCGTCATGGCTCTGCAGGAGGCCAGTGAGGCCTACCTGCGCAGAACTCCCTTTTAACATCCTGCACCTCCATCCACGCCAAGAGGGTCACCACCATCATGCCCAAAGACATCCAGCTGGCCCACCGCACCCGCGGAGGGAGAGAGAGCTTAGACTTTCTGCTGCACATTCACCAACCACAATGCTCCGCACTGTGTGTCTGTATATATATATATAGTAATATGTACATATGTATACTAGCTGTTCTTGTTTTTTTCTTGCCTTCTTAATTATTGCTCTGAGTGTTGCTATCCCTGTGCTGTTGCAATCCTGGAATTTCCCCATTGTGGGACTAATAAAGGCTTGTCTTATCTTATCTTAATTTTGTAGGATATGAACTGAATAATCTCGACTGAATTTGCTTTAAAATATTAAAATATCCGTTAGATATTTGTTGCATTTGGTTTCATTTGTTTGTGATATCATGACATTGTAGAAAGCACAATTTAGTCTTTTCTTAACATAATGAAGACTCTAGCTTAAAAAAGCTACAGGGCATTCAGAGAGCACATACCTCCACCAAGGCTGTTTACCCAAATATCAAAATATGTTGTTTGATAGTGTGTCATCAGTTGTCTGTATGTAGACAGTTATGTGTTGATCGGTGCAATATTTTTTCAAATTATTAGCAAACATGTCAAAAACAGCCCTATCTGGCAATGTTAAAGAAAGAGATAAAGTGATCCTGAATCCACAGTCTGATCTGGATCACCTTCAAAATTTAGTCAGTTTGTTCTTGGCCCAAGGACGATGTATGGTGAAAATGTCATTAAAATTCATCCAGTAGTTTTTGCCTGATCCTGCTGACAGCAATCAAAGCAAAAGACAAACCAAGACGGATGAAAACATGACCTCCTTGGTGGAGGAAATAACAGCAGTATTTCTTTGTGAAGAGACTGTTTTATTATTTGACAAATGTCACTTTAATAATGTGTGTCCATGTCAGTGACGGCTGCATTTATCAGGCTCACAGTGATATACAGGATGTGGTCCTGAGTTTGATGCTGCTGCCAATTCCAAATCTCCAGATATTCACTTGCAATGAACAATGAAGATTCAAACTTCTTCGTCTACTTTGTCTTGGTGTGCTGTGTCGATATCACCACCTCGTGAATGGGATGTTTAATCTTGCCCATGTGCTTTTCAAGGTGTTCAGGACGTAACCAGGCGGCACGGTCACAAAATTTGGGTTGCAAGCAGTCGTCCACGGTCGAGCATTGCGGACATTAGCAGAGTGGAGACAATGACGTAAATTTTGTCACACAAGGTTTCTGGTTACACTGATGCGGCTAAGTGGCTGAGGGTTAAAGCTGGATTCATCCAGCATGAATCCAGCTTTAACCCCTTGCACTCTGGTCAATTTCCCTAAAAACGCCAAAAAATAATGTACCCAAAGTAAATCAAAAGATGTTCTTCAACCGTTTGCAGCATCTTCATGAGGTTGGTCTCATTTAAAAGAAAACACTTTGAATTTTTTGGCAAAATAGTCATAATCTCTCTAAGTGCTCCGGCCACTTAGTAACAGTCATCTAAACATACTGAACTTGAAGAAAATAAATTTCGCCTGAGTATTTTTTTTGATACAAATGCTTGCAAATAACACACATCTGTCAGATCCGGGCTGGAAAATGCAACAGAAATGTAGAACCAAGTGTTATCCAGCTGAGGTCAAAATTTTGTAACAATACCACAAAAAATGAATATATTACACAACTTTTTTCTTAGGTTGTTCCCAGGCGTTTTTGAACTGTGCCAAATTGTGCCAAATGGCACAGTTTGGAAAAACGTCTGTAACTTTTGAATGATTCAATATAGAAGCTTCATCTTGGGCTCTAATGAAAGGTGACACTCAGGGCTGTGTGTGTGTGTGTGGGGGGGGGGGGTTGTTTATTCATTCATGAATGAATAAATGAACAAACAAGCCCCCACACACAAAGAAGCATGCCACGTAAAAAAATGTGTGGCTTTTTTTTTTACAAGAAAAAATAACATACAGTGCACTAAAAATTATACTAAAATATCTGTAATGTAGAAGATAACAACTCCCCCCCCCCCCATTACAGAGTACGGACATCGCCCATCGCTACATGACGGAAAGTGGGGACGGTGTGCCGCGGTCTAATATTCACAGTTGTAATTTACCGATCGGTCAAAAGTCATTTGGATTACAATTTTCAGGGATAAAGAATAATTTAGCTTATAACACTTACCTGTCCACAACAGCAGTGTCGCTGGCGAACTTCTCTTCCTCATTGTCAGACGAACATGACGCTGGTCCGCTTGTTACGGACTCGTGGTTCTGGTCACACGACCCGGTCAAACCATAATTCCATTATTGCGGTTTTGCACTTCCATGATTGCGGTTTTGGCGAACGATTTTTAAAAACAAATAAGAACAGTAGTAAGAAAAAAAGACTGGCGAACACCTGTGTGTCACCCAGCCTTACACAAAACAGATTTTAGACAAGGGACGCACGCTTTCGAACTTCTGTGCTTCAATTGGCTGGCTGTATTCGCAGCCGTTGGTAGGCAGGTCCTTCTTGCTAGGTTTTCAGTCATTGGTTCTTCAAGGTTTCAGAAACCCAATTCAAGGCTCTTATTAGTCGAATGAGAGGTCAATCACATCTAAACCAATCAAAGCACTCGGCTTTCTGTTCGCGGCTGTGTCTGTAGTGGAAGAACGGAAATGCAGCTTTTTTTTTCCAGTGCGCACTAGGACGCACAGTGAGGGCGCCCTTGTGCGCTCTAGGACGCAGAGACGTGTCCGCCCGCGGTACACCAAAGTGCAAGAGGTTAACCCTCAGCCACTTAGCATGAATGTGCCTAAAGTCAACAAGTCTGCAAGGGTGGAGCCTGAGGTTTGACCAGACTCCTAGCCCTACTAAGGAGATCTGACTTGTTTTCCAACATTTAACATGCCCCTTCTGCCACAAGAGCTGCTGGGATATGGGAAGCATATTTTGTAGGGTTGTTGGAAAAAATCGATTCACATAAGAATCTAGATTCTCATTTTACCCCATGCAGAACCGATCCACAAAAATTAAGAATCAGTTTATTATTATGATTATTTTGCGGTGGTACCAGGGTCCCGTCATGTGACACGTATTGCCACTTCATGATACAAAATTACACATTGATGCTGCCAATGCAGGAGAACTCCACAGAGTAGCTTACTAAGCTAGCAGCAGGATGAAACAGTCAGAATAAAGAAAAAATGGAGCAGCAAGAAAGCCTAGACAGGTCCGTGTGCAGCTCACAGACTCCGTCAACACCACTTCAATTAGTTACGCTCCCTCAGCAAGTTCCGCCCCCATGTTCTGTCCCTCCACAGAATGGCTGGTCATAGCTGACCGTGGCTGAGCAGCGCTGGGCTGATCGTGCACAGATTCAGGGGTTGTAGCCTTGTAGATGGACCACGGTGGCCACACATGTACAAGGACCAATGGAAAAGAATCGACAAATGAGAGCTTAGTCCATAGAAGGTGAAAAAAAGTTTATGGTCTACTCTTTGAATGACGTTTGTTTGCGTGGCCACGCCCTACTCTGTTGCCTAGCAAGCCTGACAGCCGCAGTTGTTTTTTTCTGACGTTTTTGACAGTGATGGAAGCAGAGCTCTTTTCATTTGATAAAAACCAAATCTTGTTATTGACTAAGTCGACAAAAACTATTGATGATGAACAGACTAAAATGAAACTATGAAAATAAAATCATCACAATAAATCTGGACTCAAACTAGGTGCCAAAAGTAAAATGCATACAGACGTGGACAAAATTGTTGGTACCCGTCTGTTAATGAAAGAAAAACCCACAATGGTCACAGAAATAACCTGAATCTGACAAAAGTGGTCATAAATAAAAATTCTATGAAAATTAACCAATGAAAATCAGACAATGCTTTTGAATTGTGGTTTGACAGAATTACTTTAAAAAATAAACTCATGAAACAGGCCTAGACAAAAATGATGGTAACCCTAGAAAAGAAAATTAACCAATGAAAATCAGACAATGCTTTTGAATTGTTTGAAAGATTGAAAATAATTGTTTGAAATTGTTTGAAAGATTGAAAATAATGTGACCATAGGGACATGTTCAACCAAGATGTGTCCTCTAATTAACATCACAGGTGTCTACAAACTTGTAATCAGTCAGTCGGCCTATTTAAAGGGTGACAAGTAGTCACTGTGCTGTTTGGTGATATGGTGTGTACCACTCTAAACATGGACCAGAGGAAGCAAAGGAAAGAGTTGTCTCAGGAGATCAGAAAGAAAATTATAGACAAGAATGTTAAAGGTAAAGGCTATAAGACCATCTCCAAGCAGCTTGATGTTCCTGTGACTACAGCTGCACATCGTCGGCCTCCGTCGGTCTATGATGACCATGGAAGAGAATCCTAAATGTCTACTCTGCTGGAACAGCACCGCCTGTGGCTGAAGAGGCCAATGCGCGAATGGCAGTCCCTGTCACATAGGTCACACTTGTGGGTGGTCTCCGTGTTGCTGGGTCTGTGGCGGTTCTTCCTGCGGGTCCTTTTTTCATCTGCTGCAGCAGTCAGTCTCTCTTCACCCGCCTTGAGCTGTCTGGTCAGGGTGCCTCTCCATTTGGAACAGTCCGTTGCAAGGTCCTCCTAGTGCTCTGTGTTGATCTCCAGGGCCTTCATGTCTCTCTTGCAGACGTCTCTAAAGCGCAGCTGTGGGCGGCCAACTTCTCTCCTGCCAGTCGCCAGTTCTCTGTAGAGGACGTCTTTGGGGATTCTGCCATCCTCCATACGGTGAACGTGGCCTAGCCAGAGGAGCCTGCGCTGCCTGAGTAGAGTGAACATGGAGGGAAGGCCAGCATGGGACAGAACTTCTGTGTTGGGCACTTTGTCCTGCCAGGATATGTCCAGGATGTGGCGAATGCAGCGCAAGTGGAACGAGTTCGGTCTCTTTTCCTGCCGGGCATATGTTGTCCACGTCTCACTCCCATAGAGCAGTGTGCTGATGACACAGACGTTGTACACTGCCATCTTCGTCTTGACAGAGAGTTTGGGATTCTCCCACACTCATGTGGTGAGGCGAGCGAGTGTGAAGGCTGATTTTCCAATCCTCTTGTCGATCTCTGTATCAAGGGAGAGGTTGTTGCTGATCGTGGACCCCAGGTACGTGAACTGATTCATGACCTCCAGCTTGTAGTCGTTGATGGTGATGGTTGGTGGTGCTTCCTTGCCTTGCGCCAAGACGTTAGTCTTCTTCAGGCTGATTGTAAGCCCGAAGTCCTTGCATGCCTGGGAGAAGCGGTCCATCAGGGTCTGAAGCTCCTGTTGTGTGTGGGTTGCGACTGCAGCGTCGTCTGCGAACAGCATGTCTCTGATTAGAGCCTCGCGTACTTTGGTTCTGGCTTTCAGGCGGGCGAGGTTGAAAAGCCTGCCGTCAGATCTTGTGTGCAGGTAGATTCCCTCTGTTGCTGTGCTGAAGGCATGCCTCAGGAGCATTGCAAAGAAAATCCCAAAGAGGGTTGGCGCAAGTACACAGCCCTGTTTCACTCCGCTGCGTATGTTGAATGGCTCTGAGACGTTTCCGTCGTGCTGCACTATCCCCTGCATGTTGGTGTGAAACGATTCAATGAGGCTTTGCAACTTTGGTGGGCATCCTATTTTTGGCAGGATCTTGAAAAGGCCCTATCTGCTGACCAGATCGAACGCTTTGGTGAGGTCGATGAAGGCGACGTACAGGGGCATGTTCTGTTCTCTGCATTTCTCCTGGAGTTGGCGGATGGAGAATATCATGTCTACTGTTGATCGCTCAGCGCGGAAGCCACACTGAGACTCTGGGTAGACACGTTCGGCAAGCTTCTGTAGAGGAACAAGAACAACTTGTGCGTAGACTTTGTCAACAACGCTGAGGAGGGAGATGCCCCTGTAGTTGTTGCAGTCACTTCTCTCCCCTTTGTTTTTGTAGAGGGTGATGATCTTGGCGTCCTTCATGTCCTGTGGTATGGCACCTTCCTTCCAGCACTGGCAGAGGACGTCATGCAATGGCTGCAGTAGGACGGTCTTGCAGTGCTTGATCAGGTCGGGGGGTATGCCGTCGTTGCCGGGTGCCTTGCCAGCGGCCAAGCTATCAATGGCCTTGCTGAGTTCGTCGATGGTTGGCTCGGCGTCAAGTTCGCCCATGGATGGCAGGCAGTCGATGGCATCAAGGGCTGATGGTGTCACGGTGTTCTGTCTGGAGTAGAGGTCGGAGTAGTGTTCCACCCATCTCTCCATCTGCTTGTTCTTTTCTGTGATCATCTCCCCAGTGGAGGATTTGAAGGGGGCCATCTTGCTCTGAGCCGGACCAAGTGCTTTCTTGATGCCATCGTACATATCACGGATGTTCCCTGTTATGGCAGCGGTTTGAATGTCTTGGCTGAGCTGAGTCCAGTACTCGTTGGCACAGCGCTGAGCAGTCTGCTGAACTTTGCTTCTCGCAGCCCTGAGAATCTGGAGATTCTTCTCGTTTGGGCACTTCTTGTACTCAGCAAGTGCTGAGGGCTTGGCTTCAATGACGGGGGTCATCTCGGTAAACTTGGCATCAAACCAGTCCTGTGATTTCGAGGTCTTCCTCCCAAAGGTAGCCAAGGCTGTGCGGTGGATGGTGTTTCGCAGCTCTTCCCACTTCTGGTTTGCAGATTCTCCTTCTTGTGGTACACCAAGTTCCTTCTCAAAGGTGGAGGCAAACTGCTCAACAAGTTCTGGTTGGGCCATCTTGCTGGTGTCAATCCATGCCTTTCCAGGTTGTCTAGCACGATGGAATTTCTTCAGCTGCAGCTTGACCTTGCAACACACCAATGAATGGTCTGTGTCGCAATCTGCACTCTGGAGCGAATGGGTGATTAGCACGTTCTTCAGTGAGGTGCGCCTGGTCAGGATCAAGTCCAGCTGGTGCCAGTGCTTTGAGCGCGGATGTCGCCAGGAAACCTTGTGTTGGGGCTTGGTCTTGAAGAACGAGTTTGTGATGCACAGATCGTGATATGTGCAGAACTCGAGCAGCCGCTGTCCGTTGTCGTTCATTCTGCCCACGCCAAATGATCCAAGACAGGAGGGCCAGGAGTCGTGGTTAGCACCCACTCTGGCATTGAAGTCTCCAAGGAGAATGAGTTGTTCAGAGTTGGGGATGATCCTGACAGTTGTTGCGAGATTCTCGTAGAACTCGTCTTTTGCATCTGGTGTGGCTATCAGTGTTGGGGCATACACACTGACCAGGGTGACTGGGCCTTGAGTGGTGTTCAGGCAGAGGGGGAGGAGTCGTGCAGAGCCATTGCTGCCCGGTTCCACCATCTTCAGCAAAGTGTTCTTCACTGCGAAGCCCACTCCATGTTCCCTGTGTTCATCACTGCCCTTTCCCTGCCAGTAGAACGTGTAGTCCTTCTCTCTCAGTGTGCCTGCGTCAGCCAACCGTGTTTCCTGGAGAGTGGCGATATCAACTCCCAGTCTCTTCAGCTCATTATTGATGATGGCAGTCTTCCTGGTGTCGTTGATGTCCTTGAGGTTAGCAGCGAGTCCTGTCATCATAGTGCGGACGTTCCAAGTTCCCAGTTTTAGAGTTGGTCTCTTTTGGGTTTTTTTGTCTTGCCTGGTGCGAAGGTGCTCAGCCTGCTGTTCGGACTTCTCCTCATCCCTATGCACCCAATGAGGAAAGCAAGCTGTGGCGAGACAACACCTTATTGGCTGGAGGCTGCCCAGCTTGAGGCGGGCGGTAGCTGTCCAGTGAGATCTGATGATCCCTCCCACCATCGGGAACAACCCCTGGCGCCGTGCTCTACGCCAATTGAGCGGTGGCTTATAACCGGTAACTGTCATTCCCCGTGTTTTGTCTACGCCAAAGGCGAAGCTGGAGTGTCCTCTCCAGTGATCCGGTGTTCTACCTTCCAGCGTTGGGCGTTGGTAGGATTCAAGCCTGGGCAGGAAGATATGGAGGACAAGATGTTGCCCATGCAGCATGTCCCCCCTCTCCACGTCACTGATGAATCCAAAGGAACAGCAGGGCTGCTACAGTTTGGCACCAGCGTCATCGCAAGAGCTGCCAGAACGATGTTGAGCACAATAAAGAACTTCCTTAGGGGCTCCGACTCTGGATTTTTCCTCAGGGTTGACTCTCGAAGCCTTTCCCGTGACCGGGTGTGCCGCAAGGCAGCGGAGGTTTGAAATCAGGGTTTACCTTCCCCTAGATGGGCTACCTTCCCAGGTTGATGAGCCACCATCTACCCGAAGCATCTGGTTTTAAGGCACCAGAGATCCGCCCTCGCCCCTTCTCCTATTAGTAAAAGCAGTTCCGCAGGGCTTAGAGACTAAACCACACGGGCAAGCTGCACATATTATTCAGAAATTTAAGATCCACAGGACTGTAGCCAACATCCATGGACGTGGCCGCAGGAGAAGACGGATAATACGAATGGTAACAAAAGAGCCCAGAACAACCTCTAAACACATTCATGGTGAACTACATGGTCAAGGTACATAAGTGTCAGATCGCACCATCCATTGTTGTTTGAGCCAAAGTGGACTTCATGGGAGATGACCAAGGAGGACACCACTGTTGAAAACAAATCATAAAAAAGCCAGACTGCAATTTGCCAAATTGCATGTTGACAAGCCACAAAGCTTCTGGGAGAATGTCCTATGGACAGACGAGACAAAACTGGAACTTTTTGGCAAGGCACATCAGCTCTATGTTCACAGACGCAAAAATGAAGCATACCAAGAAAAGAACACTGTCCCTACTGTGAAACATGGAGGAGGTTCTGTTATGTTGTGGGGCTGCTTTGCTGCATCTGGCACAGGGTGTCTTGAATCTGTGCTGGGTACAATGAAATCTCAAGACTATCAAGGTATTCTAGAGAGAAATGTGCTGTCCAGTGTCAGACAGCTTGGTCTCAGTCGCAGGTCATGGGTCTTGCAACAGGATAATGACCCAAAACACACAGCTAAAAACACCCAAAAATGGCTAAGAGCGAAACATTGGACTATTCTAAAGTGGCCTTCTATGAGCCCTGATGTAAATCCTATTGAACATCTGTGGAAGGAGCTCAAACATGCCGTGTGGAGAAGGCACCCTTCAAACCTGAGACAACTGGAGCAGTTTGCTCATGAGGAGTGGGCCAAAATACCTGCTGAGAGGTGCAGAAGTCTCATTGACAGTTACAGAAATCGTTTGATTGCAGTGATTGCCTCAAAAGGTTGTGCAACAAAATATTAAGTTAAGGGTATCGTCTTTTTTGTCCAGGCCTGTTTCATGAGTTTGTTTTTTAAAATAATTCTGTTGAACCACAATTCAAAAGCATTGTCTGATTTTCATTGGTTAATTTTCATAGAATTTTTATTTATTACAACTTTTGTCAGATTCAGGTTACTTCTCTAACCATTGTGGGTTTTTCTTTCATTAACAGAGGGGTACCAACAATTTTGTCCACGTGTGTAAATGGTCATTTTAGTTTCATTTCTAGCTTTAATGGAAGAAAAAAATCGACGTAGTTTTAATTGAGGAAATGAACAGTGGATGGAAGTTTGTTCTTGTTGGTTTGAAATGACTGCATTTCTTTTACCTTCTCCTGGAGAAGCTTCAGCAGCCAAAGGAGCATGAGCAGATCATCAGCCAGAGTTCCAGAAGACTCTTAAAGTGGCTCCAGGTGTGAATGTGTGTGATGGTGGAAGGTTGGACGCTGCACCAGTGGCTGCCTCGTCCACTCAGGTGGAGGCCCTGGAATCCCCCACTGTGGCACTAATAAAAAGGAATCTGTTTATTAAAGAAGTGGGGAGAAAGTTGTTCGTTCTGCTGCTGAACAACCGCACTGCAGCACTTTAACAAACTCCAGAAAATTCTGAACTGGAAAAAAGAAATCATGAAATCTTGGAACAGAACTTTATTTTGTTTGACAACTTTAATTTGTTTTTAAGTCTCCAAAGAATTTAGATACTTCAGTTTATATTTGTGCAGGTTTAACATTAATGCTGCTGATCTTCTGCATCAATTGATTCAGTTCTGATTGAATGTGTTCATTGCATTAAGTTACTGTATAGGTAACTGTACACTGACTGCAGTCAGGCAGCTCTACTGTTTAAATGGACGTTCACAGGATCTGTGATAGAACTGACTTTAGTTTAAATGAATAGTCTATTTCTAGAACGCTGGAGGGCGACCAAACCTCCACACTGTGGAAAAGCTGTTAGCAACTGATGCTGAAAAGGAACATTTTCAACATTTATTTCACTTGTGAACAATTTCATTGTTGAAACTCACAAGTTTCGTAAGAAATAAAAAGCAGTTTCTTAGCTAAGCCTACTTTTTTATTTAACAGTATTTTATTGCAAATCAGTGATGCAATTTTTAAAAAATATAACCCCTCAAAACATCAACACACTGGACTCTGATTTTAAGCTGAACTCAGCATTTTTTGCAGTGCAGTGACCTTTTTTTTCTGAGATTTGTGGGTTTTTGTCCTGAACTGAGAGCCAAATGTGAATCATCTTGCAAGATTAGTAGGATCTTGTCTCAGAGTGATGCTGAGAAACTGATCCAGGCTTTTGTTAGCTCTAGATTAGATTATTCTAATTCTTTATTATCAGGTTGTCCTAAAACATCTTTAAAAAGTCTTCAGTTGATCCAAAATGCTGCAGCAAGAGTTTTAACAGGTACTAGAAAGAGAGATCATATCTCTCCAGTTCTGGCCTCCCTTCCTTGGCTTCCCATAGAGTTTAGAATTAAGTTTAAAATCCTCCTTCTCACTTACAAAGCTTTAAACAATCAGACCCCTTTTTATTTAAAAGATCTGATATTACCCTACTATCCTAACAGAGCACTACGCTCCCAAAATGCTGGATTACTTGTAATACCTAGAATCTCCAAAAGTACAATGGGAGGCAGAGCCTTCAGTTATCAAGCTCCTCTCCCGTGGAACCAGCTGCCAATCTGGATTTGGGAGTCAGACTTGATCTCTGTTTTTAAGAATAGGGTTAAAACCTTCCTTTTTGATATAGCCTATAATTAGGGAGGGATCATGTGTCTCTGAACCCTCCCTTAGTTATGCTGCTAATAATTTTAGACAGCCGGGGGACCTCCAACAATGCACTGGGCTTCACTCCTTTCTTCACTCTCAATGAAATATTTTTGCTGGTCATTAACATCTGTTTGTTCTCTCCCATAGATTGAGTCCCCATCGTGCTGTTTGCTCTTTACATGTCTGTGTCACGGTGGCCCTCGCGAGCCACCATAAGATGCCAGCAGTCACCGGTGAGTTGCAGTGATGTTTTATTGAGGGGTTAGGAACAGAGGGAAAAATACACACGACAATGAGGGTAGGATAATCACAGGGTAACTTACAACAGATGATGAATGAACAGCGTCTGAGCCGGGGAACGCCCGATGCATCAGACGATGTGACGTTCTGTCGGGAGATTAACGGTAGTATAACAGAAGGTATAACAGAGACTGCTGCATCGGGGTGCAATCAGCATCCGCTTTTAACAACGGTCACTAATGACCTCGAATGCAGCACAGCTGTGGACTTTGACAGCAGGGAGCTCCACCGGGTGCTGTCACAATAAGAGCCCGGGGAGCTAGAAGGAACCCACTGCTGTCAAGGCCTGGAAAAGATAATGTATGACCCGAGTGTGAACGAGACCGGCACTCAGGTCATGACAGTACCTCCCCCTCGAGGCCGGGCTCCTGAACGGCCAAATAACACCCAAGCCGCCCCCCCCCCCGGGGTGGGCGGATGGGGTGCCGGCAGGAGGCAGAGGATCCAAAAGAGGAGAAGCAACAAGAAAAATGATAACGGGGGACCAACAAAGCAACTACAGAGTATGGTGGGTAACACAAGGACAGAATACCTATAACAGTTTCAAACAGTAAATGGACATTAGACAGAGGGGAGGAAAAAAAAACACAAATCACCGACTAAGGGAAAAAGGTGAAATACAAAATTACAGATACCAGGCCCCCCCCGCACATCCCAAAAGTTTACAGACAGGACAATGATGGAAAAAACCCAGGATGATGGCAGTCCTGGCACTGAAGCATGGAGGCTGATTGTTCGGGCGGCCTACCCCAGTCCCATGCCCGGAAACAGTGAATTTCAGGCGGCCGGACCAGGTCGCCAAACAGGTAGTCCAGTGGGTCGGGTGGCCAGCCCAGAGAGCCAAATGGGCGCGGCAGTCCTTCGGGCAGCCGACCCGCATCGCTTGACCACCAAGACCGTAGGGGTGAAGTGGAAGGCGGCCTCCCTGGAGAAGGGGAAGACGAGGGAGAACCGGGCGGAGCATCCGGAACCCCAACGGACAGAGGTGGAAGTGGGTTGAGCTCCTCAGTAGGACGAGGAGGGTGATGGTGACGATGAGGATGACGAAGGAGATGAGCCCGTCCAGTATCCGGTGGCAGGGGATCTGCAGCTCCCTCACCGAACCTGGAAACTGCTGGTGCTGCACCCTCGTCGGACCCCGATTGGGTCGCAGTTGCTCCCGCGACGGACCCTGATTGGGTCTCGGTTGCACCTGCGTCGGACCCCGACTGGGTCGGCGCCGCACCAGAACCGACCTCCAACCCCGAACCTGGAAACTCTGGCACAGCGGGCAAAAGCAGCTCCTCGCCGGCAACCCTGGGAGAAGGCTCGGGAGAGAGAGAAGAACCAGGATCAGGATCACCGACAGCGCCAGAACCCGGCGAGATAAGCTCGGATGCAGCGGGTGGCTGCACCCGGCTCATCTCCCCAAGAGACAGGCTAAAATGCTCTAAGACAGAAAGAAGAAAGACAAAACAGAGCACTTGCCTGACCTTGGGTTCTGACGCCGTCCAGGACTGCGAAGATCCGGGCTCAGACGGCAGGAGATCATCGTCAGGCTCCCACTCAGCTACGGCGGGCTACGCAGCTGGCATGATGGTGTCTGCAACCTCTGGATCCTCCGGCACCGAAGCCCACGCTGATGGCCCGCAAGGCGTGGTGACAGGGGACCCTCAACCCGCTGGACCGGACCGCTCGTCCGTGGAGACCCGGGGACGCTTCTTCATCAGCGAAGTTTCCACGCTGCAATCCGCCCTCCTCCTCCGCCCACGACGTGGCTGCGGGACCGGAACCAGGCTCTCCAGAACCGCAGGCCCCCTCCTCATCCAGCAACGTTGGCCTGGCGTTGAGGACCGCTCAGCGGAGGGAGACACAGAGGGTGCGGGATTAATAACTAAAGCCACAGCAGGTGGTGGGAGCTCGGGGGGCTGCGAACCCCAAACCCCACCCCCAGGAGTCTGACAAGGAAAATCACCATCATGAAAATAAGGGTAAACTTGGACTTGCCTATCTACTGAAGGCCGGATGGTGCCTGCTGCGGCGGACGTTGCTCCTCCCTTTCCCCGCCGGACGGTGACAGAGGACCCCCTGGGAGGACGACGAGGAGCCACTCGAGAAGGTTCTGGGACGGGACTCGCAGAAACGGGACTCCCGAGACACACAGCAGCCAGGATAGGTGACGAGGAGGAGGGGGCGACAGCCGAGATGAGCCGGGCACGGAGCTCTGACGGGACAGCCGGAGAAGATGGCTCGGGTGATGAGGCTGCGGGAATTCCCCTCTGACAAGGCGCAGGAGTGACAGCTGTGTGGGAAGTTGAGCCTTTACAGCGACCCGGAACTGGATCCGGACGGGGTTCACGCTGAGGTTGACAGCCAGTGTGATGCCGGTTTCTTGCAGGGGGTGAGGCGAAGGTGAGGTCTGGGAATCGCCGCTCCTGTGCAGAAACAGAGGCGAGCAGGTCGGCGAACTCAGGGAAATCATGAAACTCTGGATTCCTCTCCACCAGTCTAACTGCCACCGTGACATGCTTAATGATTTGTGTAGGATGAGCAGCGGAGCGAGCAGCAGCCACTCGGTCTTGGATCTTGATAGCTGTCAGCTGCAGCTCCTCCGGGGGAATCCCGAGTGACGTCATGCTCGATGGGGAAAGACCTCTGGATGGTGCGAACTCCTGGGCCAGAACAGAGGCAGGAGTGGGATCCCGAAGCGAGGGGTGACGACTTCTCCTCTTCGGCTTCCTGCCGGGATTTCCCTCCAGCCCATGGAGTATCTCACGTTGTGCGGCGATGTCATTTCTCCTTGCGCTGACTTCAGGGTGGTCGGCGTAGCAAGGAAGATTGTCCAGGAGAACCTCAGCGTAGTCTAGGTGCCATTGGGGTTGTCGTAAAAGCTAGCGGCGAGGAGCGTCCCATTGACATACTCCAGGGCGCTCGCTAGCTCATTACCCAGGCGCCAAACGCGGCTGCTGGGAGACGGCATGCTCCCAGAGTTGACACCCGGACAGGGAAGAACAAAGTCCAATACTGCAAAAAACTCATGGTGAATGGCGTCTCGGTGCGACGCCTCTCTCTAGACGTTCTGGCAGCAGTCTACTGTCACGGTGGCCCTCGCGGGCCACCATAAGACGCCAGCAGTCACCGGTGAGTTGCAGTGATGTTTTATTGAGGGGTTAGGAACAGAGGGAAAAATACACACGACAATGAGGGTAGGATAATCACAGGGTAACTTACAATAGATGATGAATGAACAGCGTCTGAGCCGGGGAAAGCCCAATGCATCAGACAATGTGACGTTCTGTCGGGAGATTAACGGTAGTATAACAGAAGGTATAACAGAGACTGCTGCGTCGGGGTGCATTCATCGTCCGATTTTTCCTCTGTTCCTAACCCTTCAATAAAACATCACTGCAACTCACCAGTGACTGCTGGCATCTTATGGTGGCTCACGAGGGCCACTGTGACAGTCTGTTCTTTTCATCTTCTCTAGCCCCTCACCCCCCAGCCAGTCGCAGCAGATGAATGCCCCTCCCTGAGCCTGGTTCTGCTGGAGGTTTCTTCATGTTAAAAGGGAGTTTTTCCTCCCCACCGTCGCCAAGCGCTTGCCCACAGGGGATTGCCTGATTGCTGGGGTCTTTCTGCAATTGTGGGGGTTTCTCTACAGTTGAAAGTGCTGTGAGATGACTGTTTTTGTGAAATTTTGCTTTATAAATAAAGTTAAATTGAATTGAATTGAATTACTGTACATAGACTGCTGTTGTTGTTGCTTTCTTTGTTGCAGCCTTATTCCTTTTCTTTTTATATTATGCACACCAATGAAGAGAGACAGAAACCCCATTTCAATTCTCCTGCATGTCCTGCACATATAGTAGTATTGACAATAAAATCTTTGACTCTTGAATCTCTCAACCTCGTGTACCAGTTAAGGCTCAGGTGATGTTCCATATGCCAAAAGCCAGTTTAGAAAGCTGAGTATCAGACTGCAAAGGTCTCTGCCTTCAACCCCCACCTGATCCACAAAGTACCGGACCCCCATGGTCCCTCCTGCAGGTGGTGAACACACTGGAAGGCGGATGTGTGAGGATCTTTCGGGCAAAGCCAGGTCCCCTGGGCAGAAACCTGCCATCAAGACGCTTGCTGCCGAGTCCCTCCACAAGGCCTGGCTCCAGGGTTGGGCCCGTCTAACCACATACCAGGCGGAGAACATTGAATCCTTGACTGAACATACATCATGAAAGTCTATTGGATCACTCTTAGTCTGGCCCTTCACCCAGGACCAGTTTGCCTTTTGTCCTCTGAATTTGCAGCCTCCTGTGAATTTGGAACTTTTTTCAATAAATTTGCTATTTTTTCTCATAAATTTGTCATTTTTTACCACAAATTTTTTCTTGTATATTTGAAATTTTCTCTCAGACATGTGCAACATTTTTTTTTAAATTTTTAACATTTTTTTCCAGTATTTTTTTTTTTTAACTGGAAATCTGCAACTTATAAATTTGAAACTTTTTTCTTGTTCATTAGATATTTTTTCTCATGAATGTGATTTTTTTCTTGTCAATTTTCAACCCTCATCCACATCCTTTTTCTCCTAATATTGCACCTTTAATTTTTGCTAATTTGCACCGAACTAACATTTTTCCATTTGTACCTCAAGATAAATTTGTCCCCCTTGTTCAAAAACAACGAATCACCTGCTAGATGTGACCTCGTTACATCACAGTAGAGTTCTATTTTTAAATATTTTTTTTTCCAGGGAATCATCAATAATGTAATGTGTCAGAGAAAATGAAAATGTCACACCCATTTTAATGAGGCGCACACAGACTCTCATCTTTGTCAGAGCTATAAATCAAAGCATTTTTAGGCGTGCCACTTGCCACACATGGGGTGTGTTTGCTATACGTTGGTATGATGTGGGTTTCAGCAGAACCCAGGGCAGGTCAGGTTTCTGCTCCATGTGACCTGGAGTCACCTCATGCTCCTTTGTTCATAACCAGAAAGGGGATTAATAATTTTTGAACAAGGGGATGGGGGGTACTCACAATTTTGGTATGATATACAAATACATAAATGTAAAGACGTTACAAGTTTGTTAAAAGAAAGGTGCAAAATATGATAAAGGATGCCAATGTAAAAATTTGAGAAAGCTGCAAAAGTCATGGTCAGGGCATGGCCAGGGACCATGCCCACACTTTATGTTCATTTTAGTCGTTGCTTTTTCACAGTATCATTATTATTCTGATGATTACTATCACTATTATTATTAAGTGCCCCATGTTCCCTGATCAGTGTCTGTCATGTCATCCCCTGTTGTCTGGGTCTTATGGTTGTCTTTTGTATTTGGTTCTATTCTACGATCCCTGTTTATTTTTACTGTTTAGTATAATTGTCCTGTCGTCATTAGTAATGTTTTGTCGTCTTCTGTCTAAGTTCATGGTTGCATGTGTTCCTGTTTACCAATTGTCTCCAGTTCTTCATGCTTCCTTACCCATAGCCACTCTCTCTCATGTGTGCTCCTGTTTAGCTCCTGATTGTTCACAGCTGTCTTGTGTCTGGCTAATTGTTCCCCCTCCTATATATGTGAGTCCCTGTTCTGTGTTCGTTGAGATGTCATTGTGGCAACTACTCTACGTCATTTACCCTGCTATGTCTCAGTCTATGCTCCTAGTCCATGTAAGTTTACCTTGCTTTGTGTTTGCCAACTTTATACAAAGTTGACTTTAGTTCTCAGCCCACATGCTGCTTTAATTTATTCCTGAGTTTTTGATTAATAAATTTTCATTTCCACTGCATCCCTGCCAGCACTCCTAAGTCCTCCTCCTTCACTTTTATCTGTGTGGAAAGCAGAATATGACAGCATGACCTCTCCAGTTAAGAAGTCAGCAGGCAGTCATTGGTACCCCGTGAGCCTGTGGTAGGAGCTTTCCAACAGCCTAATAGAAATGGGATTATCTCTGGTGCTCGCTCGGCTCTCACTCAAAAGTCAGATTTGTGGTACATGGGGATCACGGAGGCTTCTGTTCACCATCATCCATGGCTTGTGGAGCACACTGAGGGGGTGGAAAGGATCACCCTGGTGACCGACCTGCAGTGTGAATACCGCGGCACAAAGAAGCATCCCCTGGCTTCGGCATCTCCTGCTCCTCGCCATTCACCAGCTCCAACCTGATCTCCACCTCTCGAGCAGCAGCCTTTTGCCCTACCACACCCTTGGGAGATGGCGGCCACTGAGAGGGAACAGTTCCGGGTGTCCCGCTTGGCAGCTGGCGGTCCCCGTTGAATGGAGAGCTCTGGGAGATGCCACCTCTGTCAGCACTCTGCCCCAGCTCCGACCTGCCTCTCCCCAGCTCAGCAGCCACTCAACCTGCTGCAGGAGAGCACACCTTCTAACCTCTGTCATCTCGGAGAACTCACCATCATCAGCAACCACGTCTGGTATTATACCTGTTGCCTCGTCAAGGGTCAGGCGCCTCCCAAAGTAGCCATAATGCTGGTTTCCATGGCTGCTGCGGTTCTGGTCCTATGTCACTCTTCACCTCCAGTGCCAGCTCCCTGTCGCTCTACATCACCAATTCCCGCTCCACCCTTCTCTGCACCCCCGATGCCGGCTCCACGCTTCTCTGCAGTGCCAAGACCAGCTCCACGTCATCTCTCAGCCGAGTGTTTGCTTGTCACCATGTCAACAGCCTTCCTCCTGCAATGCCTGCAGTTTCTCCTGCCGCCATGCCTGCAGCTTCGCCAGATGTCATGCCTGTGATCCTGCTCCCTGCCATGTCCACAGTCTTGCCTCTTTCCATGTCTGTGGTTATGGTTGATGCCACATCTGCAGCTTCATCAGTTGCCACACCTGCAACTTTGCCTGTCAGTATGCCTGTAACCCCACTTGTTATCATGTCTTCAGCTTTGCCGATTGCCATGTTTGAAGTTTCGCCCGTCATCACATTTGTTGAAGGGCAAGGAATAGATAGAAATAGATATCTCCCCCAGGCTCTAGGAGTTATTATGACTAAATCACATTCCCCTTTCAAAAACAATACAAGACGACCTTCTGCGCTGGAGGACATTACCTATATCACTAATGGGAAGAGTTGCAACCGTTAAAATGATGGTGCATCCTAAAATCAAATATTTGTTGTCAATGATTCCTACCCAATCATCTATGGCCTGGTTTAAGTCTTTAGACTCAAATATAAGTAAATTTTTATGGATGGATAAACCATCATGGATCAGTCTAAAAACTTGTCAAAAAGAAAAAGAGTACAGAGGCTTAGATCTACTTTTTTTTTTTTAAATTCCTCCTTAGCCAATAGATTGCAGTTTGTTTCTAAATGAACAAAATCATCCCCACTAGGAAACCCATGGTTAGATGCTGAATAGGCTATCTGTGGGTTGCTAAATATCTCTGACTTACCTTTTATGAGTCCCTGTATTAAATACCACAATTGTTTTAAAAGCATTAATATCAGCTCCTCTCTGACAGCTTGGTGGAAATTTTTGAAAATAACAGGGTCTTTACTTGTCCCTTGTAAACTCACACCCATTTGGAATAATCCTGATATCTTGCAACAAAAGAGGACGTTAAACTTACCACTATGACAAGAGAGGGGAATAAAAAACTGAGAGCATTTTATTCAAGGTGGAAATTTTATCCAATTTTAGGAATTAGTGTCACAGTACGATATCGACGATTAAAAGTTTCTTGACAACCAACAGCTTAAATTCATAATAAAAGCAAGATTCAGTCTTAATCAGACAGAGGTACCAGTTAAGGGGGCAGAGCTACTAAATCTTTATTCACATAAACTGATATTGAAAATATACAGACTATTATCAAAAGTGGATGAGTCAGAATCTCTTCCAATATCAAAGTGGGAGACAGACTTATTGATCCATAAAGATGAAAGCTTCTGGACATATTTTTGTTTAAACACTTTAAAGATGACTAAAAACTCTAATTTACAACTCATACAGTATAAAGTTCTACATAGAATTTAATACACAGGACAAAGGATGTTCAAAATGGGCCTGAGTCACACAAATATCTGCTTCCACTTCACCAGCTACATCCTGGATAGCTATATGCATGCTATGTGGTCCTGTGCACCGGTTCAAAAGTTCTGGCGGAAGACATGTGAGGATGGCTTGGGTATCGTGTCCCATCCTCACCCACACTTTGCATATTAGGTGATTAAAGTGAATGAAATATAGATGCAAGGATGTCATACGTGGTTCTCACCACCTTATGCATCGCAAAGAAAACTATCATCATGAATTGGAAATCAATAAATAATTTATGCATGACTCACTATAATAACTTACTATTGGATTATATTAGTCTGGACAGAATGTCTGCCTCCTCAAATAATAAACTGGTTGAGTTCAATTGCCTCTAGTCCCCGCTTGTAAATTTTATAACCTGAGGGGTGGCGGCTGGTGGCTTGCTCTCCTTGGTGTCTCTGGTGGCTGGCTGCGCCCCGACTATGGGGGGCTGGTGTCCAGGAGGCCTGTTCCGGGGTGGCCGTGTGTCTGGCCCGGAGGGGTTGGTTGGGGGGTGGGCTGTGGGGTGGAACGAGGGGTGGGCCATGGCCCCCAGCCTTCTGGCCTCACCTTCCAGTGGGAGGGGGGGGGGCTGAGTCTCTAGTGCTTGGGGAGGTTCCCGCCCTGGGCCGGGGTCGGGTGTGTGCAGGTGGTGCAGGCTGGCCCCAGTGCATCCTTGCGCGGCAGGGTTGTGTCCTCCCTGGGGCCCTGGCGGCACCCTGGGGCAGGTGCCTGCATCCTGGGTTGCCCTCCCCATCCACTGGGGCCTTTGGGTGTGGGTATGAACGTGTGTGAGTGAGTGTGAGTGAGCTGGTGCGTACGTGGGTATGTGCGGGCATGTGGGGCTGTGTGTGGGTGTAGGTGGGAATGTGTGATGGTGAGTGTGCGTGTATGTGTATGTGTGCACATGAGGGTGGCCGTGTGTGTGTGTGTGTGCGTGTGTGTGTGTGTGTGTGTGTGTGTGTGTATGGGTGCGGTTACCCGTGGGTTGATTTCTGGTGGGCACTTTGTCGCATTGCCCCTGGTGTCATTGGCGGCGGGTGTGTGTTGGTGCTTGGGGGTGGTTGGGGGGGGGCATTGGTGGGGGTTGGTGGTTGTGTTTCCGTCGGGCTGCTCTGGGATGGCTGTGGCTGTGGGGCGGCCTTCCACTGGGGTGCTGTGTGGGTCCGGCCCATTGGTCACAATTGTGACTATTGTTGTTGTGCATGTTTGTGTGTGCAAGATGAGTGGGAATGGGTATGGCTGCACCATCATGTCTGTGGTGCTTGGAGCACCGGGGTGCGATGCTGGTGGGTCCTGGGGTGCTCGCTCTGGCGGCCCTCTCCCTGGGTTGGAATTTGGGGGAAGTGGGTTGCCTCATGAACCAGGTTGTGAGCTGGCTTCTGCAGGTGGAATGGCCTCCCTTTGTGACCGCCTCCCTTCCAGTCTTATTTCCCACCCTCCCTTCCCCCTTATTCTGGGTGGAATATACATCTTCTTGGATACATTTAGGGCTTTGGGGCGGGGGGTTTGTCGCACAGTGTCGGCGAAGGGGACACCTCTGCTGTGTGGGGGGGCTGCCCTCAACTCAATTTTAATTGTATTTTAGACACTGAGAGCTTGGGGGAATTGGGGCTCTGCTGCCTATCGTAGTGGCTAGTGGTGCTCCAACCACCATCCCCCAATTTTAACTGCACTATGGTAGTCCACACATTTACCCACAATCACATCAATCACCCACAATGGTCCTCTCCGGCATACAACTAGGAACATACCGGTCGCTATGGAGGGTGAGAATATGTATGGGCACATAATCATACCATGTAGGATAACTAAGTAGTCGGTTATGCTGTTTCATCCCATCTAGCAACAATGCTCTGCACTGTGTGTGTTTATATATTTACATATTTATTCCATCTAGCTACAATGCTCCGCACTGTGTTTTTATATATCTACATATTATTCCATCTAGCTACATTGCTCCGCACTGTGTGTGTTTATATACTTGCATATTTATTCCACCTAGCTGCAATGCTCCGTACTGTGGGTGTTTATATATTTACATATTTATTCCATCTAGCTACAATGCTCTGCACTGTGTGTTCATATATTCATATATTTATTCCATCCAGCTACAATGCTCTGCACTGTGTGTCTGTGTGTGTGTGTGTATATATATATCTTATAGTA
Source organism: Pholidichthys leucotaenia (assembly GCA_020510985.1). NCBI lineage: Eukaryota > Metazoa > Chordata > Actinopteri > Cichliformes > Pholidichthyidae > Pholidichthys > Pholidichthys leucotaenia. Next base: position 5,020,678 of record CM035836.1, read on the forward strand.
ATATGTACATATGTATATTAGCTGCTCTTGCTTGCTTGTTTTTTTTCTTGCCTTCTGATTGTTGCTCTGAGTGTTGCTATCCCTGTGCTGTTGCAATCCTGGAATTTCCCCGTTGTGGGACTAATAAAGGCTTATCTTATCTTATCTTATCTTATCTTATCTTATCTTATCTTATATAACCGACATAAACCTACCATGTTTTGTGCAAGGGGGAGGGGGTGAGGGTCTTCTGCCACCCCTGTTATCCTCCTCCTGCTGGGGGCATGGGGGCCTGGTGGGGAGCCTGGGACCTATCATGTTTTCTGACATAATGCACGGCTCAGGAGACACACACGCAGGCTCAGAATAGGTTTAACAGTTTACTGAACAACAAGTGTGTGTGTGGTTGCGTGTCTGTGATATGTGGATGTATTGGTGGTGGCGTCTGCGTCAGGCACGGGGGCAGGAAGCCGTTCAGCCGGACAACCTTGGTTTGGGCAGGTGGCTGGCGTAGCAAGGGCGTAGCCCAGTAGACAGCGACCTGGTGCGCCTGATGCAACAGCGAGAAGATGACGGCTGGAGAATGTTGTCCGCCGCAGGGGAATCCACCTGTGCACAGGAGAGGAGAACTGGAAGAAGAAGGTAAGAATGCTTACTTGCGATCTTGCTTGGTTGAAGGGAGTTCCTTGCAGCAAGAGTAGCCGATGTGATCAAACGGCTTCAGGCCGAAGCCCAGGGCGAGGCGGCTTAAATCCCTCGCCGCTGACAAGGCGCAGGTGTGCGTGCAGCTGGCGCCGCTGATGAGCGGCGAGGCGTGACATTTTCAAAATCCCTGGGTGTTGCTGAATGTATAGATACAACCAAAGGAGTGAGAGTGGGACTGAATATGAGAGTAAGTGAAGGGGAAGGAGTGATGAACGGAGGTAGTGATAGTGGATTGGTTTTGTGTGGTGCTTTGCATGTCGGGTGCCATCTCAGGGCGCCTGCGGTGATCTGCTGATCAGTCGCTCATGTGAGCGCTGGGGGTGGGGGTCTGCTTCTGTGGCTGCGGACACCCTGGGATGGGTTGGCGGGGCGGGGGGGGGGGTGACTGCTGGCCTGTGCTGGTGGTCTCCCTGGCTGCTGCCGGGCACTGGTGCACATTCACGCTCGCTGCATCTGCCTCACAGCCGCCTTAAGAAATAAGGGTGAATGAGGGATGAGTTTGAACGGGTACATGAGTGACAGAGAATGGGTGGGTCTGGGTGAGTGAGAGTGAGGGAATGCATGTTGGTGCGTATGGGAGCATGTGGGTGTGAAGGTGTGGGGATGGGTGTGTCTGCCAGCCGGGACATGCTAGATTGAGGGAGGTGGTGCAAGAAGAAATAAAAAGAAAACTCTCAGCTATATGGGCTCCCCTAGGAAGGGGGGAGACTTCTTTGGGCATAGGGGTCCCCGGGGTGTGTGGTGGTGGTGCGGGGGGGGGGGGGGTTGTGTGGGTGTACCTGGGTAGGTTTGCGCTGGGGGGGCACTGACCAGTCTCCAGCCCAGGGGATGGTGTCGCTGGCCTCCTGGGGGCCTATGGCCCGGGGGCTGGCATTGGCCCCACTGGGGGGGTAGGGGGTTGGCGGGTCTGGGGGTGTTGTCCTGCCGTGCTGGCCACCTGGCAGCCTGGCCTCCCTCAATCGTCCTTCCAGGGGTGGATGCTTGGCTTTCCTGGGGCTTGCTGACCACAGACATTTGTGCCCTGTAGGGGTTGGTGGCACTGCCTTGCCTGCTCCGGGTTCCCAGGTTGAGAGCTGCCACGACTGGCCCCCCTCTTCATATGTTTCCTGACACTGATACCTAGTGTAATGGACACTGGAGGCAATGTGAGTGAAGTGTCTTGTCCAGGGACGCAATGGCAGGATGTCTGGGGAGAGTGGGATTCCAACCACCAATCCTCCAGTTATTGGATGACCTGCTGCCACGACCGGCCACCACCTTCGTATGTTTCCTGACAAACCACTCACATGCTCAAACTTATTTTGAGTGCGCCCTAATATATACGCACACATACGCACACGCTCAAATGTCTGTGCCCCTCATGTAATAACAAAAGTTGTTACAGGAGGAGTTTACAACAGTATACAGTACATACTGTAGTTGGATACTGTATAAGCTCCTCTTGGCAAAGTAAATCTGTTTTGGTACATTAAGGTTCATAGATCTCTGTTCTGTTTACCTAGCTGCCTGAAAGGACAATGGGAAAAGAAGAAGATGGATGAATTGATGGATAATAATGGATTAGATTTATATGGTGCTTTACATGTCAAGTGAAATCTTAAAGTGCTTTCAGTGAGTCCCTTATTTATTCACTCCAGAAAGACACTGATTGTGGTAAGCTAACTCTGTCGCCACAGCTGCCCTGGTGCAGACTGACAGAAAGATGGCTGCCAATCCATGTCAATGGCCTCTCTGACCACTATCGAACATTTATGCACATTTATACCCAGTGTAATGGACACTGGAGGCAATGTGGGTGAAGTGTCTTGTCCAGGGACACAATGGCAGGATGTCTGGGGAGAGCGGGATTCCAACCACCAACCCTCCAGTTATTGGATGACCTGCTCTACCTCAGAATCAGAATCAGAATCAGAATCAGAATCAGCTTTATTGCCAAGTATATTTACAAGTAAACATACGAGGAATTTGACTTGACATTGGGCGCGCATGTTAGGTGCATCCAATGACGCGGCAGCCATGCAAGGCGCCTGTCATACAGTGGGGGTAAAGAGGGGAAGGGGGGGGACACAATAGGCAGAGAGAAAAAACATAGTTAATCAGAATAATGCTCGTATAAGCTCATATAAAGCTCAAATGAGCCAAATTTTGATTACACAGAAAAAAACCCTCTATGCACAATTAGCGGACAATAGATCACACATTAACAAAGCAAGAGAATTGAGAGAGTCAGTGTATGTATATTTGTGTCAGTTTACGTGTATCAGTCATTCATGTAATGTTGAATGCAGTGTAATGTAGGTGTGTCATTGCTAGTGAACAGCAGAGGGCACCCTCTGGCAACGGATAGATATTATTCAGTCATGTGTTCTGTAGTCCAGACACATGATAACGCTGTCCTTGGAGCTCTGTCTGCTGAAACAATAACAATTGTTGAATGTTTGGGTAAGCCACCTTCTCCAGCCTTATCTTCATCAAGGAGGAATGTAAACAAGGGCACCAAAACAAGGTCAAATCTGCACAGTGCACTCAGAGAATAGAATTTCCCTCTCTTCGATTCTGTGCTTCATAATTTCATACAGGCTTGAATCATGCTTTAGATCATTCTCTGGAGAGCACTCAGCGATCCTCAGATGTTATCCACCTACCGAAACATAGGTAAACATGTCCAAGAGAGTCCGTTCTCTCTTCAATGCATGCCTGAGTCACTACCTGAGCCACTACCACCCCAATGGCCAAGGAAGACTTCATTTTCACTTAATATGTACATTTTTGAAAATATGGGGCAGAAAACTTCATTTTCAGAGCATAAGAATAGTGGAGAAAAGTTGTGGAAGATTTCAGAGAATAGAATGATGAAAGTCTCTGGCGTCCACACACAGAAAAGAAAATTCTTGCAAGGGAAAATTGTCAATTTCAGAAACACCGCAAGTATGACCATTAGTCCACTAGTGCCTCATAGCCATGTTCCTTGGGATGAACCGGGTAAGTTAGCTAAACTAGCTAAAATATCCACATTTTATGTAAATGGCTTTGTGTAACCCATGACTCCTTCAATCCAGAGGGTTTTTTGGGTGTGCCAGTAATGCCTTTGGCAGTAAATACTGTATGGTAGTAAATTACTTCACACCTACTTGCGTAATTACTGAGAAACCACAGAGAGAAACATTGTGCTCTATTAAGCTGGAGTAAGGCGGAGGACAAAAAATATAAGGTACAGACCCTCCCTTCCATCTGTTGTCATGGGAAATGTACGGTCGATACTGGGAAAGTTAGATGAGCTAGCGGCTATCTCCCGTTATGATAGCACTTACCGGGAGTGCTCTCTCCTTTTGTTTACTGAGACGTGGCTAACTGAACTAGCAGCAGATGCTAACATTGAGCTGGAGGGTTTTCACACGATACGAGCTGACCGAACACCAGAGAGTGGCAAAACTAGGGGCGGTGGAGTGATCATGTATGTTAACAACAACTGGTGCAGACCGGGACATATCACTGTTAAACAACGACACTGCAGCAAAGACATTGAGTTGCTAGCTGTTAGCATGAGGCCTACATATCTCCCGAGAGAACACTCACACGTGATCTGCATTGTTGTTTATGCAAATCCGACGGCGAACGCTGGGACAGCGCGTGACGTCATCCATTCAGTAACCAGCAGGCTGCAGACAGAACACCCAGATGCTCTTCTCCTCATCTCAGGCGATTTCAACCACGTTTCACTGTCTCCCATTCTGCCCACTTTCACCCAGTATGTCACATGCCACACTAGAGACAATAAAACACTGGATTTGTTCTACGCAAACACTAAGGAGGCGTACACCTCATCACAACTCCCCCCACTTGGGAGATCGGATCACAACTTGGTTCATCTCCGACCGGTGTACAAACCCCTAGTGCACAGACAACCTCCGGCCATGCACACTGTGGAGTTATGGTCTGAGGAGACAATGGACACTCTAAAGGACTGTTTTGAAGCCACTGCCTGGAAGCAGCTCTGCGATCCACATGGTGAGGACATCGATGGCCTCATTCACACCTTCACGGGCTACCTCAGCTTCTGTGTGGACAAATCCGTTCCCACCAAGACCATACGGCGTCACTCAAACAACAAACCCTGGATCAACCCTGAGATAAAAACACTTCTGAGAGAGAAGAAGAGGATCTTCAGGTCGGGGAACAGGGAGATGCTGAAGTCCGTACAGAGGGAGCTGAGGAGAAAGATCAGAGAAGGCAAGGACAGCTTCAGGAAGAAGATGGAGGACAAGCTGCAACAGAGCGACATCAGCGGGGTCTGGAGAAACCTCAAAACCATCTCGGGGCTCCAGAATACCTCCCCCCAGGCCACGGGGGGCAGGGAGTGGGCGAACAACCTGAATCTGTTTTTCAATAGATTTGACCAACCGCCCTCCCCCCTGTCTGCACAACAACCACTGCTGCCTCTAAGAAATCAAGTCCTGCTACCCACTCCCCACTCCACCGACACCCCCCCCCACTCCCAACACACAGCCCCCCATCCTGACCCTGACCAAGACCCAGGTGAGGACGGAGCTGAGAAAGATCAAGGCGAGGAAGGCGTCGGGACCGGACGGCATCAGCGCAAAGCTCCTCAAGTCCTGTGCAGACCAGCTGTGTGGGATTGTGACGTATATCTTCAACATGAGCCTGAAACTGGGGAGGGTACCACAGCTGTGGAAAACATCTTGTGTGGTACCTGTACCAAAAACTTCCCACCCCAAAGACCTGAACAGCTTCAGACCGGTGGCCTTGACGTCCCTCTTGATGAAGACCCTGGAGAGACTGCTCCTTGCTCATCTCCGCCCCCTGGTGGAACCAGTGATGGATCCACTCCAGTTCGCCTACCAGCATGGCATTGGGGTGGAGGATGCGGTGATCTTCCTCCTTCACCGTTCTCTGTCCCACCTGGAGAAGCCCGGGAATATGGTGAGGATCATGTTCTTTGACTTCTCCAGTGCTTTCAACACCATCCAACCGATGATCCTGAAGGACAAGCTGCTGCGCGCAGGGGTGGACCAGCACCTGTCATCATGGATCCTGGACTACCTCACGAACCGGCCTCAGTTTGTGAGAACCCGGGACTGTGTTTCCGACACGATCATCAGTAGCACGGGGGCCCCCCAGGGAACGGTGCTGGCTCCCTTCTTGTTCACTCTTTATACTGCGGACTTCTCACACAACACAACACATTGCCATCTACAGAAGTTCTCTGATGACTCTGCGATCGTTGGTCTCATCTCCAGCGGAGATGAAGCTGAGTACAGAGGGCTTATCCAGGACTTTGTGGACTGGTGCCATCGGAACTGTCTCCAGATCAACGCGAGGAAAACTAAGGAGCTGGTGGTGGACTGCCGCAGGCATGGGCAGCCCCTCACAGCACCAGTAAATATACAGGGAACAGACATCGAGATGGTGACATCCTACAAGTACCTGGGTATTCATCTGAACAATAAACTAGACTGGTCACACAATACTGACGCACTCTACAAGAAGGGACAGCGCAGGCTGTTCCTGCTGAGGAGACTCAGGTCTTTTGGTGTACAAGGGGCGCTGCTGAAGTCATTCTATGACACGGTGGTGGCATCAGCCATCACTTTTGGAGTGGTCTGCTGGGGCAGTGGCATTACTGCAGCCGATAGGAAGAGACTGAACAAACTGATTAAGAAAGCTAGCTCTGTCCTGGGGCAACGCCTTGATCCGATGGAGGAGATAGGAGAGAGAAGGACGGTGGCTAAACTGTCATCTCTGCTGGAGTCCGAGTTCCACCCTATGCAGGACATACTGGATGCACTGAGGAGCTCATTTAGCAGCAGACTACATCATCCCAGGTGCACAACCGAGAGGTTTCGTAGGTCCTTCCTACCAACGGCTGTCAGACTGTACAACCTAAGCAGGGCTGCTCGCAGAGATAGCAAAAAGACGTAACAAAGTAATAGTTTTTTTTTTTTTTGTTTTTTTTTTTTGTTTTTTTTTTGAATGCAAAAGATGCAATAGACTTACACAATGGTCCTCTCCGGCATACAACTAGGAACATACCGGTCGCTATGGAGGGTGAGAATATGTATGGGCACATAATCATACCATGTAGGATAACTAAATAGACGGTTATGCTGTTTCATCCCACCTAGCAACAATGCTCTGCACTGTGTGTGTTTATATATTTACATATTTATTCCATCTAGCTACAATGCTCTGCACTGGGTGTGTTTATATTTATATATCTATATATTTATTCCATCTAGCTACAATGCTCCGCACTGTGTTTTTATATATCTACATATTATTCCATCTAGCTACATTGCTCCGCACTGTGTGTGTTTATATACTTGCATATTTATTCCACCTAGCTGCAATGCTCCGTACTGTGGGTGTTTATATATTTACATATTTATTCCATCTAGCTACAATGCTCTGCACTGTGTGTTCATATATTCATATATTTATTCCATCCAGCTACAATGCTCTGCACTGTGTGTCTGTGTGTGTGTGTGTGTATATATATATTTTATAGTAATATGTACATATGTATATTAGCTGCTCTTGCTTGCTTGTTTTTTTCTTGCCTTCTGATTGTTGCTCTGAGTGTTGCTATCCCTGTGCTGTTGCAATCCTGGAATTTCCCCGTTGTGGGACTAATAAAGGCTTATCTTATCTTAAGTTCTTCTGGAGGTGGGAGTTTAAGACCTCTCTGACAGGGGCCTTCGCCAGATGTTCCAAGCACACCCACACTATATATTTGGGTCTACCAGGTCTGAGTGGCATCCACCCCTGCCACTGGATCCAACTCAGTACCAGGTGGTGATCAATGGACAGCTCTGAACCTATCTTTACCCAAGTGTCCAAGACATAGGGTACAGGGAAACAACACTTTTGTCCACCGGAGAAGAACTCCAGTGTAGAGGCAATGTGGAGGCTTACTGCCTCTCACCGAGGGCAACTCCAGAGTCGGCCAAGCTCCAGCCCCTCTCCAGGAGAGCACAAGTCCCATCCACATCATGTATTTATTCTTCCGGGGCATCATTGAGAGCATCCTCACCAGCTGCATCATGGTGTGGTATGGAAGCTGCAGCGCCTCCTGCCGGAAGACACTACAACTCACAGTGAAAGCAACCAGCAAGATCATTGGTGCCGCTCTGCCCCCGCCCCGACATCTACCTCACCTGCCTCACCTGCAGAGCCATCAGCATCACAGGCAACACCAAACACCCCTCACACTCCCTCTTCAGCCCCCTGCCTGAAGCATCCGGGCCCCGCTCCGCAAGACTGCTTAAGAGCTTCGTTCATCAGGCCATCAGAACCCTAAACTCTGTGTACTTCCTCCCCCCGGATGGTAACATAACCACCCGCACAATAACAACGTCAGCTACTGGCACAGTAAGACTGTCACACCAACAGTAATACTTTTGCTACTGTATGTCTCTGCACATTAACCACAACCATTTGCACAAATGCCATATCTCTGCTGTCTGTCTGTCACTGCAATACTGATCACGTGCAGTCCTATCTGTTACGATCTGCACCTACACTACAGCACTGAACTGGAGCTACGGGTATTCATCTCTAGTTGTCTGTATATAGCATTGCTGGGTTTTATCATCATTAATCGTTTATCTCAATTTGCACTATGGGAAGTCTGGGTCTCTCTTGTCACCATTCGCACCACAGGTTGCATTACTGGTTTAGAGTGGTGGTTTAGATGGTTTGGAGCTTATTTATCTTATCCGAAGTCATTCTTGTTGGTCCAAAAAACCTTAGAAATACCTTTTCAAATCAAATTTTTAGTTTGGATGCAGTTACTCTTTCACTTAATCGTTCTGTGACGAACCTTGGAGTTATTTTTGATCAAGATCTGTTATTCAATTCACATATTAAATTTGTTTCTAAGACTGCCTTCTATCATTTGCATAATATTGCCAAGATTAGGAGCATCTTGTCTCAGAGTGATGCTGAGAAACTGATCCATGCTTTTGTTAGCTCTAGATTAGATTATTCTAACTGTTTATTATCAGGTTGTCCTAAAACATCTTTAAAAAGTCTTCAGCTGATCCAAAATGCTGTAGCAAGAGTTTTAACAGGTACTAGAAGGAGAGATCATATCTCTCCAGTTCTGGCCTCCTTTCATTGACTTCCCATAGAATTTAGAATTAAGTTTAAAATCCTTCGTCTCACTTTCAAAGCTCTAAATAATCAGGCCCCTTTTTATTTAAAAGATCTGATATTACCCTATTATCCTAACAGAGCACTACGCTCCCAAAATGCTGGATTACTTGTAATACCTAGAATCTCCAAAAGTACAATGGGGCCTTCAGCCTTCAGTTATCAAGCTCCTCTCTTGTGGAACTAGCTGCCAAGCTGGATTTGGGAGTCAGACTCGATCTCTGTTTTTAAGAATAGAGTTAAAACCTTCCTTTTTGATATAGCCTACAATTAGGGAGGGATGATATGCCTCTCAACCCTCCCTTAGTTATGCTGCTAATAGGTTTAGACAGCCGGTGGAACCTCCAACAATGCACTGGGCTTCACTCCTTTCTTCACTCTCAATGAAATATTTTTGCTGGTCATTAACATCTGTTTGTTCTCTCCCATAGATTAAGTCCCCATCATGCTGTTTGCTCTGTTCTTTTCATCTTCTCTATCCCCTCACCCCCCAGCCAGTCACAGCAGATGACTGCCCCTCCCTGAGCCTGGTTCTGCTGGAGGTTTCTTCATCTTAAAAGGGAGTTTTTCCTCTCCACCGTCGCCAAGCACTTGCTCACAGGGAATCGTCTGATTGCTGGGGTCTTTCTGCAAATGAGTGGGTTTCCCCTCCAGCTGAAAGTGCTATGAGATGACTTGTGAAATTGCGCTATATAAATAAAGTTAAATTGAAATGAATTGAATTGAATTACTGTACATAGACTGCTGTTGTTGTTGCTTTCTTTGTTGCAGCCTTATTCCTTTTGTTTTTATATTATTCACACCAATGAAGAGAGACAGAAACCCCATTTCAATTCTCCTGCATGTCCTGCACATATAGTAGTATTGACAATAAAATCTTTGACTCTTGAATCTGCTGCCTCCGCGACCCGGACCTCCGGAAAAGCGGTAGAAGTTGGATGGATGGACTTTTGAATCTCTCAACCTCGTGTACCAGTTAAAGGCTCAGGTGACGTTCCACATCCCAAAAGCCAGTTTAGAAAGCTGAGTATCAGATTGCAAAGGTCTCTGCCTTAAACCACCACCTGATCCACACAGTACCGGACCCCCATGGTCCCTCCTGCAGGTGGTGAACACACTGGAAGGTGGACGTGTGAGGATCTTTCGGGCAAAGCCAGGTCCCCTGGGCAGAAACCTGCCATCAAGACGCTTGCTGTTGAGTCCCTCCACAAGGCCTGGCTCCAGGGTTGGGCCCGTCTAACCACATACCAGGCGGAGAACATTGAATCCTTGACTGAACATACATCATGAAAGTCTATTGGATCACTCTTAGTCTGGCCCTTCACCCAGGACCAGTTTGCCTTTTGTCCTCTGAATTTGCAGCTTCCTGTGAATTTGGAACTTTTTTCAATAAATTTGCTATTTTTTCTCATAAATTTGTCATTTTTTACCACAAATTTTTTCTTGTATATTTGAAAATTTCTCTGAAAAATTTACAACTTTTTTCTTGTAAAATTCTAAACATTTTTTCCAGTAAAATTCATTTTTTTTATTTTATTTTTATTTATTTTTTATTTTTACTGGAAACCTGCAACTTATAAATTTGAAACTTTTTTCTTGTTAATTAGATATTTTTTTTTCTCATGAATGTGATTTTTTTCTTGTCAGTTTTCAACCCTCATCCACATCCTTTTTCTCCTAATATTGCGCCTTTAATTTTTGCTAATTTGCACCGAACTAACATTTTTCCATTTGTACCTCAAGATAAATTTGTCCCCCTTGTTCAAAAACAACGAATCACCTGCTAGATGTGACCTCGTTACATCTGAGTAGAGTTCTATTTTTAAATATTTTTTTTTTCCAGGGAATCATCAATAATGTGATGTGTCAGAGAAAATGAAAATGTCACACCCATTTTAATGAGGCGCACACAGACTCTCATCTTTGTTAGAGCTATAAATCAAAGCATTTTTAGGCGTGCCACTTGGCACACACGGGGTGTGTTTGCTATACGTTGGTATGATGTGGGTTTCAGCAGAACCCAGGGCAGGTCAGGTTTCTGCTCCATGTGACCTGGAGTCACCTCATGCTCCTTTGTTCATAACCAGAAAGGGGATTAATAATTTTTGAACAAGGGGATGGGGGGTACTCACAAATTTGGTATGATATGCAAATACATAAATGTAAAGATGTTACAAAATTGTAAAAAGAAAGGTGAAAAATATGATTAAAGATGCCAATGTAAAAAATTTGAGAAAGCTGCAAATGTCATGGTCGGGGACCATGCCCACACTTTATGTTCATTTTAGTCGTTGCTTTTTCACGGTATCATTATTATTCTGATTCTGATTATCACTATTATTATTAAGTGCCCCCATGTTCCCTGATCAGTGTCTGTCATATTATCCCCTGTTGTCTGGGTCTTATGGTTGTCTTTTGTATTTGGTTCTATTCTATGATCCCTGTTTATTTTTACTGTTTAATATTATTGCCCTGTTGCCATTAGTCATGTTTTGTCATCTTCTGTCTAAGTTCATGGTTGCACGTGTGCCTGTTTACCTATTGTTTCCAGTTCCTCATGCTTCCTTACCCATAGCCACTCTCCCTCATATGTGCTCCTGTTTAGCGCCTGATTGTTCACAGCTGTCTTGTGTCTGGCTAATTGTTCCCCCTCCTATATATGTGAGTCTCTGTTCTGTGTTTGTTGAGATGTCATTGTGGCAACTACTCTACGTCATTTACCCTGCTATGTCTCAGTCTATGCTCCTAGTCCATGTAAGTTTACCTTGCTTTGTGCTTGCCAAGTCTATGCCAAGTTGACTTTAGTTCTCAGCCTACATGCTGCTTTAATTTGTCCCTGAGTTTTTGATTAATAAATTATCACTTGCACTGCATCCCTGCCAGCACTCCTGAGTCCTCCTCCTTCACTTTTTTTCTGTGTGGAAAGCAAAATATGACAGCATGACCTCTCCAGTTAAGAAGTCAGCAGGCAGTCATTGGTACTCCATGAGCCTGGGGTAGGAGCTTTCTAACAGTCTAATAGAAATAGATGGGATTATTTCTTGTGCTTGCTCGGCTCTCACTCAAATGTCAGCTTTGTGGCACACGGGGATCGTGGAGGCGGCTGTTCGCCATCATCCACAGCTTGTGGAGCACACTGGGGGGGTGGAAAGGATCACTCTGGTTGTCGACCTGCAGTGTGAATACCACGGGATGGTGAGGAGTTCCTCGAACAAGCTGAGGTCTGTGCCGACGAAGATGCATCCCCTGGCTTCGGCACCTACTGCTCCTCACCAATCACCAGCTCCAGCCTGATCTCCACCTCCCAAGCAGCAGCCTTTTGCCCTACCACATCCTTGGGAGCTGGCTGCCACTGAGAGGGAACAGTTCCGGGTATCCTGCTTGGCAGTCTGCAGTCCTCGTTGAAAGGAGAGCTCTGGGAGATGCCACCTCTGTCAGCACTCTGTCCTTCCTCTCCCCAGCTCAGCCGCCACTCCACGGGCTGCAGGAGAGCACACCTTCTAAGCTCTGTCATCTCGGAGCACTCACCATCATCAGCAACCACATCTGGTATTATACCTGTTGCCTTGTCAAGGGTCAGGCCACCTCCCAAAGCAGCCGTAATGCCGGCTTCCATGGCTGCTGCGGTGCTGGCCCTATGTCACTCTTCACCTCCAGTGCCGGCTCCCTGCCAATCTGCATCACCGATGCTTGCTCCACACTTCTCTGCACCAGCTCCACGTCATCTCTCAGCCGAGTGTTTGCCTGTCACCATGTCAACAGCCTGCAATGCCTGCAGTTTCTCCTGCCTGGTGGTTGTACTGGTGACAGCTCTCAGTTTAACATATTCTCCCGGGAGGGGGGAGGGTGCATAGCCATTTAATATTTTATAGATTGAACCGGCAAATTTGACAGTTATATAATTGTCAAAAGACAAAGGAATGTATTTCTTGTAAATGTGACAAGAATTATATGTGGGATCCTGTTAAAAAACAAAATACTCAAATGTCACATGCATGAAGTGCTGTATATGCGTACACACACATGAACCCAAGCATCTCACAGCAACAACAGTAAACAACAAACAAAAGGCGGGGCATAGTGTGTGATGCATGGGCACCTATATATGCATATGCTGCAGAGCAACCCCTAGTTATGTGTACAGTTTTGGTTGTTTAAAAGTCAATTTTTACAATGACTCTTGAAAGTGTTTAGTGTGGTACATTCTCTTATTGCAGGTAGTATGTCATTCCAGATCTTGGTACCCCTCACTGATAGCACAGATTGAGCAAAGGTGTTGCATCTGTATGGGACCTCACAGTGACCCTGTATTAAATGATTTTTTTTTTTTCTGTACATGGTTTCTGACAGATAAACCAATAAATTAAATTAAACTAAACTATGTTTTTTCTGGGGTGTCTGCCCTTAAAGGGGGTTTATATCATGATTGGGGAATGGCCTGGGACTGTGCCCACGCTTTCTGTTCATTTAAGGTTTTTATCTTTTTCAGTTCATTTTTACTGTGTAGTATTATTGTCCTGTTGCCTTTCGTCATGTTTTGTCATCTTCTGTCTAAGCTCATGGTTGCATGTGTGCCTGTTTGCCTGTTGTCTGAGTTCTTCATGTTTCTGTACCCATAACCACTCTCCCTCATGTGTGCTCCTGTTTAGCTACTGATTGTTAACAGCTGTCTTGTGTATGGCTAATTGTTCCCTCTCCTATATATGGGAGTCTCTGTTCTGTGTTCGTTGAGATGTCATTGTGTCAACTACTCTATGTTGTTTAACCTGCTATGTCTCAGTCTATGCTCCTAGTCCATGTAAGTTTACTTTGCTTTGCGTTTGCCAAGTCTATGCCAAGTTTAGTTTAGTTCTCAGCCCACGTGCTGCTGTAATTTGTCCCTGAGTTTTTGTTTAATAAATTATTGGCACTGCTTCCCTGCCAGCACTCCCGAGGCCTCATCTTCACTTTTTATCTGCTTCGTCGTCGGCCTCCGTCGGTCTATGATGACCATGGAAGAGAATCCTAAACGTCTACTCTGCTGGAACAGCACCGCCTGTGGCTGAACAGGCCGATGTGCGAATGGCAGTCCCTGTCACACAGGTCGCACTTGTGGGTGGTCTCCGTGCTGCTGGGTCTGTGGCGGTTCTTCCTGCGGGTCCTTTTTTCATCTGCTGCAGCAGTCAGTCTCTCTTCACCCGTCTTGAGCTGTCTGGCCAGGGTGCCTCTCCATTTGGAGCGGTCCATTGCAAGGTCCTCCCAGCGCTCTGTGTTTATCTCCAGGGTCTTCATGTCTCTCTTGCAGACGTCTCTAAAGCGCAGCTGTGGGCGGCCAACGTCTCTCCTGCCAGTCGCCAGTTCTCTGTAGAGGACGTCTTTGGGGATTCTGCCATCCTCCATACGGTGAACGTGGCCTAGCCAGCGGAGCCTGCGCTGCCTGAGTAGAGTGAACATGGAGGGAAGGCCGGCGCGGGACAGAACTTCTGTGTTGGGCACTTTGTCCTGCCAGGATATGTCCAGGATGTGGCGAATGCAGCACAGGTGGAAGGAGTTCAGTCTCTTTTCCTGCCGGGAGTATGTTGTCCACGTCTCACTCCCAAAGAGCAGTGTGCTGATGATGCAGGCGTTGTACACTGCCATCTTCGTCTTGACAGAGAGTTTGGGATTCTCCCACACTCGTGTGGTGAGGCGAGCGAGTGTGAAGGCTGATTTTCTAATCCTCTTGTCGATCTCTGTATCAAGGGAGAGGTTGTTGCTGATCGTGGACCCCAGGTACATGAACTGATTCACGACCTCCAGCTTATAGTCGTTGATGGTGATGGTTGGTGGTGCTTCTGTGCCTTGCGCCAAGACGTTAGTCTTCTTCAGGCTGATGGTAAGCCCGAAGTCCTTGCATGCCTGGGAGAAGCGGTCCATCAGGGTCTGAAGCTCCTGCTGTGTGTGGGTTGTGACTGCAGCGTCATCTGCGAACAGCATGTCTCTGATTAGAGCCTCGCATACTTTGGTTCTGGCTTTCAGGCAGGCGAGGTTGAAAAGCCTGCCATCAGATCTTGTGTGCAGGTAGATTCCCTCTGTTGCTGTGCTGAAGGCATGCCTCAGGAGCATTGCAAAGAAAATCCCAAAGAGGGTTGGCGCAAGTACACAGCCCTGTTTCACTCTGCTGCGTATGTTGAATGGCTCTGAGACGTTTCTGTCGTGCTGCACTATCCCCTGCATGTTGGTGTGGAACGATTCGATGAGGCTTTGCAACTTTGGTGGGCATCCTATCTTTGGCAGGATCTTGAAAAGGCCCTATCTGCTGACCAGATCGAACGCTTTGGTGAGGTCGATGAAGGCGACGTACACGGGCATGTTCTGTTCTCTGCATTTCTCCTGGAGTTGGCGGATGGAGAATATCATGTCTACCGTTGATCGCTCAGTGCGGAAGCCACACTGAGACTCGGGGTAGACATGTTCGGCAAGCTTCTGTAGATGAACGAGAAAAACTTGTGCGTAGACTTTGCCAACAACGCTGAGGAGGGAGATGCCCCTGTAGTTGTTGCAGTCGCTTCTCTCCCCTTTGTTTTTGTAGAGGGTGATGATCTTGGCGTCCCTCATGTCCTGTGGTACGGCACCTTCCTTCCAGCACTGGCAGAGGACGTCATGCAATGGCAGCAGTAGGGCGGTCTTGCAGTGCTTGAGCAGGTCGGGGGGTATGCTGTCATTGCCAGGTGCCTTGCCAGCGGCCAAGCTGTCAATGGCCTTCCTTAGTTCGTCGATGGTTGGCTCAGCGTCAAGTTCGTCCATGGATGGCAGGCAGTCGATGGCATCAAGGGTTGACGGTGTCACAATGTTCTGTCTGGAGTAGAGGTTGGAGTAGTGTTCCACCCATCTCTCCATCTGCTTGTTCTTTTCTGTGATTATCTCCCCAGTGGAGGATTTGAGGGGGGCCGTCTTGCTCGGACCAAGTGCTTTCTTGATGCCATCGTACATATCATGGATGTTCCCTGTTATGGCAGCGGTTTGAATGTCTTGGCTGAGCTGAGTCCAGTACTCGTTGGCACAGCGCTGAGCAGTCTGCTGAACTTTGCTTCTCGCAGCCCTGAGAATCTGGAGATTCTTCTCGTTTGGGTACTTCTTGTACTCAGCAAGTGCTGAGTGCTTGGCTTCAATGACGGGGGTCATCTCGGTCAACTTGGCATCAAACCAGTCCAGTGACTTCGAGGTCTTCCTCCCAAAGGTAGCCAAGGCTGTGCGGTGGATGGTGCTTTGCAGATTCTCCTTCTTGTGGTACACCAAGTTCCTTCTCAAAGGTGGAGGCAAATTGCTCAACAAGTTCTGGTTGGGCCATCTTGCTGGTGTCAATCCATGCCTTTCCAGGCTGTCTAGTCCAATGGAATTTCTTCAGCTGCAGCTTGACCTTGCAACACACCAATGAATGGTCTGTGTCGCAATCTGCACTCTGGAGCGAACGGGTGATTAGCATGTTCTTCAGTGAGGTGCGCCTGGTCAGGATCAAGTCCAGCTGGTGCCAGTGCTTTGAGCGTGGATGTCACAAGGAAACCTTGTGTTGGGGCTTGGTCTTGAAGAACAAGTTTGTGATGCACAGATCGTGATATGTGCAGAACTCGAGCAGCCGCTGTCCGTTGTTGTTCATTCTGCCCACGCCAAATGGTCCAAGACAGGAGGGCCAGGAGTCGTGGTCAGCACCCACTCTGGCATTGAAGTCTCCAAGGAGAATGAGTTGTTCAGAGTTGGGGATGATCCTGACAGTTGTTGCGAGATTCTCGTAGAACTCGTCTTTTGCCTCTGGTGTTGCTGTCAGTGTTGGGGCATACACACTGACGAGGGTGACTGGGTCTTGAGTGGTGTTGAGGCAGAGGGTGAGGAGTCGTGCAGAGCCATTGCTGCCCGGTTCCACCATCTTCAGAAAGGTGTTCTTCACTGCGAAGCCCACTCCGTGTTCCCTGTGTTCATCACTGCCCTTTCCCTGCCAGTAGAACGTGTAGTCCTTCTCTCTCAGTGTGCCTGCGTCAGCCAACCGTGTTTCCTGGAGAGTGGCAATATCCACTCCCAGTCTCTTCAGCTCATTATTGATGATGGCAGTCTTCCTGGTGTCATTGATGTCCTTGAGGTTAGCAGCGAGTCCTGTCATCATAGTGCGAACGTTCCAAGTTCCCAGTTTTAGAGTTGGACTCTTTTGTTTTTTTGTCTTGCCTGGTGCGAAGGTTCTCAGCCTGCTGTTCGGACTTCTCCTCATCCCCATGCACCCAATGAGGAAAGCAAGCTGTGGCAGGACAACACCTTATTGGCTGGGGGCTGCCCAGCTTGAGGCGGGCGGTAGCTGTCCAGTGAGATCCGATGATCCCTCCCACCATCGGGAACAACCCCTGGCGCTGCGCTCTACGCCAATTGAGCGGTGGCTTATAACCGGTAACTGTCATTCCCCGTGTTTTGTCTACGCCAAAGGTGAAGCTGGAGTGTCCTCTCCAGTGATCCGGTGTTCTACCTTCCAGCGTTGGGCGTTGGTAGGATTCAAGCCTGGGCAGGAAGATATGGAGGACAAGATGTTGCCCATGCAGCATGTCCCCCCTCTCCACGTCACTGATGAATCCAAAGGAACAGCAGGGCTGCTACAGTTTGGCACCAGCGCCATCGCAGGAGCTGCCAGAACGATGTTGAGCACAACAGAGAACTGCCTTAGGGGCTCTGACTCCAGATTTTTCCTCAGGGTTGACTCCCGAAGCCTTTCCCGTGACCGGGTGTGCCGCAAGGCAGCGGAGGTTTGAAATCAGGGTTTACCTTCCCCTAGATGGGCTACCTTCCCAGGCTGACGAACCAGATGCTACCCGAAGCATCTGGTTTTAAGGCGCCAGAGATCCGACCTCGCCCCTTCTCCTATTAGTAAAAGCAGTTCCGCCGGGCTTAGGAGTTGGACTTAGTTGTCAGAGGCTTCGAGACGCACGCCATAAGGAGCATTTTATGAGCACTGGGAGCTTAACCCCAGTGCCGCTCCTGGCTATGACAACCTTGGAACCTCATCTGCTTAGAAAGCAGAATATAAACACAAATTACAATTTACACAGAAATTACAATTTTAAATTTATGAGAGAGAAAGTTGCAGAATTATCAGGGAAAAAGTTGCAAATGTACATATAAAACAGGAAATTTATGAGAAAAGATTCAGAATTTCTTGAAAAAAGTTTCAAATCTGCAAGGAAAAAGATGTACATTTATGGTTTATACAGTATATATGTGTCAAATTTATGACAAAACCTAGAAAATTTGATGAAAAAAGTTGGAAATTTCTGAAAAAAGTCATTTTTATTTAAAAGACTTAAAATTTATGCTAAAAAAAGTAGCAAATCTATGAGTGAAAAGTTGCAGATTTATGTGAAAAATGTAAAATTTTCTGGAGAAATAGTTGTACATTTACAGGAAAAAATTTGCAAATTTATTAGGAAAAAAATTGCAAATCTAAAAGGAAAAAGGAGAAAATTTATTGTAAAAAAATGTCACGGTGGCCCTCGCGAGCCACCATACGACACCAGCAGTCACTGGTGAGTTGCAGTGATGTTTTATTGGGGAATGAAGGAACAGAGGATAATACACACGACAATGAGGGTAGGACAATCACAGGATAACTTACAGGGCAGAAGATGAATGAACAACGTCTGAGCCGGGAAACGCCCAATGCATCAGATGATGTGACGTTCTGTCGGGAAGTATAATAGACGGTAGTATAACAGAGACTGCTGCATCAGGGTGCATTCAGCATCTGCTTTTAACACTGGTCACTAATGACCCCGAATGCAGCACAGCTGTTGACTTTGACAGGAGGAGGCTCCACCGGGCGCTGTCACAATAAGAGCCCGGGGAGCTAGAAGGGACCCACTGCTGTCATAGCCTGGAAAAGATAATGTATGACCCGAGCGCAGATGAAGACCGGCACTCGGGTGGTGACAGTACCTCTCCCTCGAGGCCGAGCTCCTGAACGGCCAAATAACACCCAAGCCCCATCCCCCCCCCCCCCCCCAGGGTGGGCGGATGGGGCTCCGGCAGGAGGGAGAGAGTCAAAAGGAGGAGAAGCAAAACCCAAAATGATGACAGAGGACCAACAAAGCAATTGCAGTGTACTGTGGGGAGAGAGAAAAAAAACAAACCACACAATACTCCGTAACGTGTGGGTAACACAAGGACAGAACCCAAGAGGTAGTTGGGAGGGAAAAAAAACACAAATCACCGACTAAGGGAAAAAGGTGAAATACAAAATTACAGATACCAGGCCCCCTCGCACATCCCAAAAGATTACAGACATGATAATGATAGAAAAAACCCAGGATGACGGCAGTCCTGGCTCTGAGGTATGGGGGCAGAAAGTTCGGGCAGCCTACCCCAGTCCCATGCCCAGAAACAATGAATTTCAGGCGGCTGGACAAGGCCACCAAACAGGTAGTCCAGTGGGTCGGGTGGCCAGCCCAGAGAGCCAAATGGGTGCGGCAGTCCTTCGGGCGGCCGACCCGCATCACTTGACCACCAGGACCGTAGGGGTGAAGTGGAAGGCGGCCTCCCTGGAGAAGTGGAAGACGAGGGAGAACCGGGCGGAGCATTCAGAACCCCAACGGCCCCAGGTGGAAATGGGTTGCGCTCCTCTTGAGGACGAGGAGGGTGACGGTGATGATGAGGATGAAGAAGGAGACGAGCCCGTCCAGTATCCAGCGGCAGGGGATCTGCAGCTCCCTCACCGAACCTGGAAACCGCTGGTGCTGCACCCTCGTTGGACCCCGATTGGGTCGCGGTTGCTCCCGCGATGGACCCCGATTGGGTCTCGGTTGCACCCGCATCGGACCCCGACTGGGTTGGCGCCGCACCAGAACCGACCTCCAACCCCGAACCTGGAAACTCTGGCACAGCGGGTGAAAGCAGCTCCTCTCTGGTGACCCTGGGAGAAGGCTCGGGAGAGAGAGAAGAACCGGGATCAGGATCACCAGCAGGGCCAGAACCCGGCGAGATAAGCTCGGACGCAGCGGGCGGCTGCACCCGGCTCATCTCCCCAAGAGACAGGTTAAAATGCTCTAAGATGGAAAGGAGAAAGACAAAACAGAGCACTTGCCT
This sequence comes from Pholidichthys leucotaenia, assembly GCA_020510985.1. Lineage (NCBI taxonomy): Eukaryota > Metazoa > Chordata > Actinopteri > Cichliformes > Pholidichthyidae > Pholidichthys > Pholidichthys leucotaenia. Next base: position 5,040,607 of record CM035836.1, read on the forward strand.
GATCTCGGGTTCTGACGCCATCCAGGACTGCGAAGATCCAGGCTCAGACTGCAGGAGGTCGTCGTCAGGCTCCCACTCAGCTACGTCGGGCTCCGCAGCTGGCATGATGGTGTCTGCAGCCTCTGGATCCTCCGGCACCGAAGCCCACGCCGATGGCCCGCACGGCGTGGTGACAGGGGACCCTCGACCCACTGGACTGGACTGCTCGTCCATGGAGACCCGGAGATGCATCCTCATCGGCGCAGGTTCCACGCTGCAGTCCGCCCTCCTCCTCCACCCACGACGTGGCTGCGGGACCGGAACCAGGCTCTCCAGAACCGCAGGCACCCTCCTCATCCAGCGACTTTGGCCTGGTGTCGAGGACCGCTCAGCGGAGGGAGACACAGAGAATGCGGGATTCATAATTAAAGCCACAGAAGGTGGTGGGAGCTCGGGGGGCTGTGAACCCCGAACTCCACCCCCAGGAGTCGACAAGGCAAATCACAATCATGAGAATAAGGATAAACTTGGACTTGCCTGTCTCCTGGAGGCTGGATGGTTCCTGCTGCTGTGGACGTTGCTCCTCCCTTTCCCCGCTGGACGGTGACAGAGGGCCCCCTGGGAGGATGACGGGGAGCCTCTTGTGATGGATCGGCAATGGGGCTCGCTGAGAAAGGGCTCTGAGTACACACAGCAGCCGAAGAATGCGTCGAGGAGGAGGGGGCGACAGCCGAGACAAGCCGGGCACGGAGCACTGACAGAACAGCAGGAGAAGATGGCCCGGGGGGAGAGGCTGTGGGAATTCCCCTCTGACGAGGCGCAGGAGTGGCAGCTGTGCGAGGAGTTGAGCCCTTGTGGCGACCCGGAACTGGATGCGGACGGGGTTCAAGCCGAGGTTGACAGCTGGTGTGATGACGGTTCTTTGCAGGGGGCGAGGCAAAGGTGACATCCAGGAATCGCCGTTCCTGTGCAGAGACAGAGGCGAGCAGGTCAGCAAGCTCAGGGAACTCACGCAACTCTGGATTCCTCTCCACCAGTCTAACTGCCGCCGCCACATGCTTCATAATTGATGATGGATGCACAGCGGAGCGAGCAGCAGCCACTCATTCCCAGATCCTGATTGCTGTCAGCTGCAGCTCCTCTGGTTGAATCCCGAGTGACGACATACTTGATGGGGAAAGACCTCCGGATGATGCAAACTCCTGGGCTGGAACGGAGGCAGGAGCGGGATCCCGAAGTGAGGGATGATGTCTCCTCCTCTTCGGCTTCCTGCCGGGATTTCCCTCCAGCCCACGGAGTATCTCGCGCTGTGCAGCAATGTCATCTTTCCTCACGCTTACCTCCGGGTGATCGGCGAAGCGGGGAAGATGATTGAGGATGTCCTTGGCTTGGTCCAGGTACCGGGGCATGTTGCTGTTGAAGTCGAGGAGGGAGGCAGTGATAAGGATTTCGTCCACGCACTCGAGGGCGTCTGCGAGAATATCGCCCTGACTCTGAGCCCGGGACCTCTGCGACGGCATGCTTCAACACGGTACCCAGACAGGTAGGAACAACAGTCCAATACTGCAAAAACTCACGGTGAATGGCGTCTCGGTGCGACGCCTCTCTCTAGACGTTCTGGCAGCAGTCTACTGTCACGGTGGCCCTCGCGAGCCACTATAAGACGCCAGCAGTCACCGGTGAGTTGCAGTGATGTTTTATTGGGGAATGAAGGAACAGAGGATAATACACACGACAATGAGGGTAGGACAATCACAGGATAACTTACAGGGCAGAAGACGAATGAACAGCGTCTGAGCCGGGAAACGCCCAATGCATCAGACGATGTGACATTCTGTCGGGAAGTATAACAGACGGTAGTATAACAGAGACTGCTGCATCGGGGTGCATTCACCGTCCGCTTTTAACACCGGTCACTAATGACCCCGAATGCAGCACAGCTGTTGACTTTGACAGCAGGAGGCTCCACCGGGTGCTGTCACAATAAGAGCCCGGGGAGCTAGAAGGGACCCACTGCTGTCAAAGCCTGGAAAAGATAATGTATGACCCAAGCGCGGACGAGACCAGCACTCGGGTGGTGACAAAAAAGTTCCTAATTTACAAAAAATAAATAAATAAATAAATAAATAAATAAAAAATGCAGATTTGAGGATAGAGACCCCAAATCTTCAGGATAAAAAGTTGCAGATTAATGTGGAAAAAGTTACAAATTTTTGAGGGAAAAAGTTATAAATTGCAAGAAAAGAAGGAAATTTAGGAGAACAAATGTCGAAGACCCTTTCACTTTGTACCCCAGGATTGAGGTTAGGCTCACCAACATTCAGTTCCTTGAGGAATTTTCCTCATAGGAAATTCTGTCACATGTGTATGTACTCTACCGTTCAAAAGTTTGGGGTCACTTAGAAATTTCCTTATTTTTGAAAGAAAAGCACTTTTTTTCAATGAAGATAACTTTAAACTAATCAGAAATACACTCTATACATTGCTAATGTGGTAAATGACTATTCTAGCTGCAAATGTCTGGTTCTTGGTGCAATATCTAGATAGGTGTATAGAGGCCCATTTCCAGCAACTATCACTCCAGTGTTCTAATGGTACAATGTGTTTGCTCATTGTGTCAGAAGGCTAATGGATGATTAGAAAACCCTTGTGCAATCATGTTAGGTCTGCAATGCTGTAATTGCTGCAAATGGAGGATTCTTTGACGAAAGCAAAGTTTGAAGGAAAAAATTATTATTTCAAATACAAATCATTATTTCTAACCTTGTCAATGTCTTGACTTTGTTTTCTATTCATTTTACAACTCATGGTGGTAAATAAGTGTGACTTTTCATGGAAAACACAAAATAATTGTCTGGGTGACCCCAAACTTTTGAACGGTAGTGTATGTGCTTGGTGACTTTGAGGATTAACCCAGCTTCACTGTCTCCATCTACCAGGTGACCTCTGCTTACCTGTACCTTTGAGCTGACCTGTCCAGTCAGCAGTTCAAAAATACCCCCGATATTCACGACAGTTCCTCATGGTCTTATTGCTCTTGTTAATCTGGGTGGATGTTTAAGATCAGGAAAAATTGATCTATAAGAGGTCTGTCTGAAAAACACCTTCACAGATTAACCTTTAAAAACTCACAAAAATGTAACACTTCTTGTAGAAAATTACCTTCTTGAAAAAACAGAAAAGATGGACACTGAATCAGTGAACTCATAGACTCCCATACTGTCTTTAATATGCTGTAGTCTTTATTGAAAGTTGCAAAGCTCAGCCAAAAAGGTTATACTTGTCTAAAACAGCCAATTAAATCAAGAATAATAAGATTCAAAATCAGCCCAAAATCAGAAAAAGAGGATCAAAATCAAAACCCCATAAAAAAGTTTTAAACACTCTCAAAACCCTACTGATTGAAAAACCTTAATCTAAAAAGGTTGTATTTGTGCAAAAACAATCATTTCATCAAAAATGTTATCATTCAAAAAATAGAAAAATTCAAAATCACCAAAAATCAGTCAAAAGGATCACAGTCAAAACCAATCAAAAATGTAATCCCCCCCCGCCCCCCAAAAATAAATAAATAAATAAAAATAAAAATAATAGAAACCCTTTGAATAATAATACCTAGTAAAAACATCTGGCTAATTTGGGAATAAATGTCTAAAGATGCCTTGTTGGGGAGAGAAAAGGGAAGATTAATGGCTGGTCATCCCCCTCAATGCTTCTCTCCTTGGTGAGAAGAGGATGAGGAGAGGGGATTCTGGAAGTAGATGGCGGGGGGAGGGGGGGCTCCACTTCCTCTTCCTCTTCTGTTCTTCTCTCAAGTGTTGATTTTCCTTTCTTGCAGCAGAAGAATAAAAGTTCTTAAAAAGTGAAGAGTTGAGATGGTATTTGGTTCATCTTCTTAACAGCGGTCTTCCTCCTCTTCAGTCTTCTGCCATGGGATGGTTGGTGTCCTGGAGTCCACCAAAAACAAACATTTTGGGGTTTGCAGACAGAGTTTTTATAACATCTTTACGGTCAATTGTGATTGGCCAGTATTCTCCCCATAGGCTCTTTGGCTTCTGTGATTGGCTTAATGTTAACTTTTATATAACAATGACCTCATCTTGCACATGTCCCCTCCCCAAATGTCCAGTAACAGCCATGTGCCACGTACTCCATGCATTGCTTATCTCAGCACTCTCTCCCTCATTTCTGCTCACTTCATCACTTTCCATCCTTAAGAAAGATTGCCCCAGCTTTCTCAGCTATCTTCAGTTCCCCTTTTTCCTTCAAGCTGCCCTCTTTCAACATATTTTCTCCAGACAACAGGTCTGCAAAAAATATTTCACAATCTGAACCCACATAAACCTTTCATTGTGCATATTTTTTTTTTTAGATTTAGTATACTTTATTGATCCCCAGAGGGGAAATTGAGGGTCATCCACCACCTGGATGGATGAAGCAGCCATGATACGGCGCTATCCCTTAACCATTCACACACACATTCACACCTAGGGCCACTTTAGAGTCTCCAATTAACCTAACCTAACCTGCATATTAAAATATACATAATGGTTACATAGGTTGATTACACTTATTCATTTGCTGATTACATACTTCTTAATCAATGAGTATACATTTGTTTTACTGATTACACACAAGATATTGCATTTCACGGCATATGCTTTCAATATTGTGCTCTGCATTCAGTCCTCTGTGCTTCACCAGCCATGTCTGTTACCGTCCTTTCTGACCACAGGAGTGTGTTCTCTCTGATGGCTCCGTGACCCTTGCTGACCTCCCTGTGGTGTTTTCTGTTCTCTTGGAGCATTTGAAGCAGGATCCCCCATTTTCTTCTCATAGGGGGCATATCGGTGTGATTGGGAGGGTTGGCTGCTTTCAGTTTTTCTACGGTTGTTGGGGTCATGTCGTGGGATACTCAAACACCCCTCAGTTGGGGGATCCTGGGCCCCTGCACCTTTATGGACCCGTGGATTAGTGTTTAAGAGAGCATCGGCTTCATCAGCTGTGAGAGAGATGACATCTTCTCACAGAGTTGAACTGTGACGTGCTGCTGCTGGCAAGGTGTGATGCTTGCGAGATGAAGTTGTACCCAAACTGGGTGGTGGAGGTTCATCAAGCTGCTTATCCCCAGCCTCATCAATTCTGAGAAGCTGGCCTGGGGTTGGAGGTCGACTAGTCGATGAATTGAGCTGTGTAGAGGTTGGTTGATCGACCCATGGAGATGCAGCAGTAAGACTGGCGACCCCCAAGTTGGCAGTCACAGCTGTTGCAGGAACCTGAGCCGCAGACACTCGGACCCTGAGGAATGGGGAGGTGTCAGCCCCTCGTTGAATACTTGCGTCAGCTGGGAGAGAGCATCCATGGCATCATTGTACAGGCTTTCACTTGATTGAGGCTGTGATCATCCGGCCTGGATGTAAGCCAGCCAGGCATCGTTGTAGGAAAGGTGGGTGGAGAATGCCACGGATCCATCAGGCAGTTCCCAAGTTTGCTGATACAGTGGATAGTAGAAGCCATTATTGTACTTGAAAGGTCTCCACTGCGGTCTGAGCTCTTGGTTCGCTGTATTAAGAAGCAACTTCCCCATTGTTTGTATGGACGACCTGGAAGCAGGCACAATTGGGGTTATAGCGATGCCTTCTCTTTGACTGAAAAGGCCATCCATGCTTACTGGTGTAATTGTGGTGGGGCCTGGGCAACAGCTGTTACACCACAGATCCCCGCCAATGTCCCATAGAAACTTGACTTCAGCCAGGGGTGTATGGCAGAATAAGCAGGCAACTCTCCCATCCTGCAACAGACAGGTGAAACACAGAGCACATCTTTGTAATTGGAGTTCTGGTTAGGCAGGATAGCAAGCTGTTGTTAGCTGTAAGCAAAATCTTCAGGAGGTTTTACTCTCCTCTTTTATGCAGAAACACAGTTCTTCTCATCAGTTACAGACTGCAAAGGTTTCAGTGCTGCGTAGATAATGGCAATCTCCTTTATGTGGCCCTCTACCCTTTTGGGGAAGAACGCTGCATAGGACATTATCCATGCCACCATGGCTGAGGCACAGATGAGATCCATCCACCACACCATTGTGAGGACCCCCCAGACCACTCCCCAAAAGGCAACAGCTGCCAGCTTACTGAACCAGATGTTGTGGCCACTTTTCTTCAACTTCATCATCAACTATAATTGATGACCTAGCAGTGCCACTGCAATCAACCCCTCACAGGTTGCCTTTGCTATGACACAGGCAGAGCAGAAGATGGAGACCATGTCGATTATCATCCAGATAAGGATTAGTGCTGCATGGGCAACGCCTTCAGAATTACACCGTGGTGTAATATGGCCCAACATGTATGTGACAAACAGGGTCAGAGTATAATTGTATTTGCAAATATAATGTTGACCAAGATGATGCGGGTAATTGCAGCCAGTGTTGTCACAACTCTCAGGGTATGCCCCTTAGACCAATTTTCAGTACAGCAGAAGCATGCCCAGACAGCTTGCAGTACCCAAAAGTGCAGTTTAGCTCTCGTCAATTCAGTAACCCAAGGCGGTGGAGGTGATGTACTCATTCTGTAGAAGCCATCCACTGCAGTGTAAAGATCATCCACTGTTGTAGTTTCTGTGGCCATGCTGCAGTAGGCTGTGCTGTGCCAGTAGATTCTGATGCCAGGGCTAAGGAGTGGGGGTGAGTTTGATGCTGTAAGGTTGCCAGTCCGTGTCCAAATGAAGCCTGCAACTGTGCGGTGTGGAAGTTTTATAACTATTCTTCCTCTTTTAGTGGGAGGAGTTTCCCTCCCCCTGCTCTCTTTGGCACCCTCTTTCGACGGAAAATGGATGAGACAGCAGGTCGGGCACCCCCATTGATGATTACCAGCAGAATTATCCCTGTTATAAGCAGGCCCAGGCCAAGTAACAGATAGGGCCAAACTCAGCTAAACAGCATTCCTAGCCATGTAGAGACAACTTGTAGCCCTTCCTCGACTGCCTCAGCCGTTTCCCTTATGACCGTAACAACGGCCCCTTGAATTGTCCTCCCTGCTATCTCAAGAAAAGTGCACTCATGTTCAGACTCACCCGTGCCACAACGTAGCCAATGTTCAGCAGGAGAGTGACAAGTACCATTATTATAAATGTGATTTGGCCCCAGCCATGAATAACCGAGTTCTTCCTTTCCTTCACATAGGCTTTTTTTGAATGCATAGCCCTCTGCAACATAAAACTGGGGACTATCGACGACTTGTGGGATGATTTGACCCAGAATCTGCCTCCTTTTATGCATGGAATGTCCCATAAGTGCTTTGGTGCACCCCACATTCTCAGGGAATACTCTAATCCATTTGTTGTTAATCTTCTTCCAGACAGTTTGCAAAGCATATGTTTCATATACACCTTATCCATCACAGACACGTAGATCACCCAAATGTCTCCTGAGCCAGCAGACGGAGCCACTGTTTATTGCAGGAGGCAGTACAATAGAGACCAGCTGTTAGCACTTAACCGGCCCACGATGCTAATGCAAAAACTCGACATATCGGGAGAAATAAGGCGGAAACGGTGTGGATGTCGAGCTGGAGTAAGACACCGGGCGAGGAATATAAGGTACAGACTGGTCCTCCCATCCGTTATTATGGGGAATGTACGATCGCTACTCAATAAGACTGACGAGTTAGCGGCTATCTCCCGCTACGAGAGCATCTTCAGAGAGAGTAGCTTGATGTTGTTTACTGAGACATGGCTAACAGAACTAGCAACAGATGCTAACATCGAACTGGAGGGTTTCCACACAATACAAGCAGACCGGACACCAGACAGTGGGAAGGCAAGGGGCGGAGGAGTGATAATGTATGTCAATAACAGCTGGTGCAGACCTGGACATATCATGGTTAAACAACAACACTGCAACAAAGACATTGAGTTGCTAGCTGTTAGCATGTGGCCTACCTATCTCCCAAGGGAATACTGGCACGTGATCTGCATTGTTATTTATGCAAATCTTTGTATCGTATCTGATCTTCACCCCATAACTGCAAAATACCCTTGATTGTTTTTGATAGGATATTTTCAGGTTTCATTAATTATTCTATATGATTTTAATGCTGTATTATTCTATTTTTTTTTTATTATAAATGTATCTGGTGCATATAATGAGCCAATGTCTGATTCATTGTGTTTTCCATTGTCTCAGAGCTTGAAAAGAATGTCTCTAAGATTAGGATGACAAAGATTGTAAATAATGACGAAGGTTTTATTGTTTTATAATACCAAACTGTTCTGTACTATATGCCTGAAGTTAGGATGACTTAGCTTGGCCAGGTCATGTAAAGATCATAGCAGAATGTTCAGTGCTGTCCATAGATTAGAAGCAGTCTCTTGGAGAGATGGCTCCAGCCACTCTAGCTTAGATAAAGTCAGGGACCCTGCCTGAGGTATAAGTAGCAACATCCTTGAACACATGTTAGGGAGTTGGTGTTAACGAGCTCTGAGGCAAGGTTTGCTGTGACCGATTACCGCCTTTCTGATCAGAAGGAGAATAAATGGCTCAGAACTTGGAAAACCGCCTATTGATTATTGAATCAGTCTTAGTCAATTCATTTTTGATCTAACATTATTGGCACCCAATGTGGGGCCCACATAAAGAGGTCCACGGCTTTTTCCGACAGACCCGGACTTGGAAAAGTGCACAGTCAAAGGAGAGGAGAAGCCCACGTTTCTGGGAAGCACTGAAAAAAAAACATGCTGACCCTCTTCAAAAGCCCTGGAGACGTCGGGAAGCAATGTGGAGCTCTGACTGTCATGGTTCGAGCGCTGATCTCGTCTGCGCTCGGGCCATGCAGTATTTTCCTCCCAGTCGATGTGTGTGTTCCCTATGGCTCTCCGAGCTTTTATTGTGACAGCGCTCGGAGGGGCTTCCGGCTGTCAAAGCTGAGGCTCTGACAGCTGAGCTGCATTTCGCCTCATCAGCTGTTCCACCTTGAGCCCTACTTAAGAGGGTAGCTGAGGGAGAAACGTGCGGCAGTCTCGTCGGATATTCCCCGTCGGACAACCCCTCGGCTGACATCATCGAGCATCCCTCTGGTCAGACGTTTACAACCCCTCTTCTATTGTCATAAGTGTATTTCATTATGAATCAGTTATTCTTGTCACTAAGTTATCGTTGTAGTGTGTTTTAGCCCCCCGTGGCTCGTTATTTTGTCATCTTTCTGTTCCTTTAATAAACTGTGCAAACTCACTGGTTTATATGTGACGTCTTTTGATGGCTTGTGAGGGCCATCCCTGACACTGACGGGTCTACCGGAACTCATAGAGGCGGATTCCAAGTGTGAGTAATTTATTTCAGTTTTTGTTATTGTTGTTATGGCCAGTGAGTGATAACCTAAACCGATTGTACACTGGTGAAAAACTGAAAGAATGAAACTAACGGCCTAAATGATGACAAATTTGATGAACAAATCTACCTACGGGTACAAATAAAGTAAAGTAACATGAACCTGATTAGTCATTTCATCCACAGTGAGAATATTGCAATAATCCCTTGGGAGGAATGAGGTTTTCCTTTGCAAGCGGTGATCGATATTTCAAGACCGGGGTAATTCTTAGAAATTTGCCGCTTTGCACAACAGTGGAAAAATAGAGGCATGATTACATCCACAGGGAAGCCTATTCAGCATAAACACCTCATTTTGGAGCTGCTTGAAAATGTCAAGCTCCCATCACAACTGGCCATATGCAAATGTGCTGTTCATACAAATGGCAATGATCCGGTTTCTAAAGGTAATCATTTTGCGGATCAAACTGCAAAGGCGGTTGCACAAGGCTTGCAACCTTGACAAAGCACATTTCATTCTGTTCTGACACTGACTGAAGAGCTATCACATGATGTTCTTGTTGAGGCACAAAAAAGCAGCACCACAGGCTGAAATTTACAAATGAATAAAGGAGGGAGCTATTCTTGATGACACATCAAAGCTCTACAAATGTAAGGCAAACAAGCCTATTCTACTACGCAAACTGTTTCACCAAGTCTCTACCTTGCTGCATGGCGTATCACATGTAGCAAGGAGGGGGGATGGTATCTACATTGAATAAAACCTTTACTGCTTATGGGTTTAGCCAGTTTGCCATACAGTTTTGTAAAAAAATGTCTGATCTGTGCTGGGGGTTGTCTCCGTTTGAAATCATGTATGGCAAACCATACTTGCTGCCACCTTTTAGACCATTCAATCCTAGTGATGAAGAAGTGTGTTTAGCAGATTACATGAGAAGGATGTTGACTAACAGAGATGTTATCGCTGCTACTCTCCCCAGGAGGGTTCATGAGGAAATTGCACCAATCTTGGCCAAGCCAGGAGACCTCATCCTCATTAAAACCATCAAAAAGAAGAATTGGACTGATTCACCCTGGCAAGGACCACATAAAGTTGTTTTGTCAACGCCAACAGCAGTGAAAGTTGAAGGATGGGACTCTTGGGTGCATTTAACACACTGTAAACTTTACCCTAGTCTGAACTCACAGCTAGGGACTACTGAATAAATATTTTCAACTTCATTCCATTAAAGACTTTCAGCAGGAGACTTTTTTAATTGTTTCCCTATACAAGTGTCGACTGACGATGCCCTGTGAGGTATCCAGTACCGGCTTGGGATAGGGAAGCAAGTGGTTGACCATCATGGAAAGACAAGAAGCGGAAGGAAGACATTCAGTCATTAAATGGTGTAGTTGTTGTTGTTTCCTTTATATCATCATCCTAAGGGTGACGTTATTACTTTGGTTTCTTTTAGCTGCATCACAAACCATACATCGTAGTGCTAGGGACCTTGCACATATTCAGCATAATTGGCTAGAGCTACATGAGCATCACAATCATGAATATGCTGCCAATATGTGGTGGAGGTATGCTAATTATACGGCCAGGGCAGCTAATCGTTCCAATTGTTATGTTTGCTCCTTAGTGCCAACGTCAGCTGGACAGACTGCTGTTGTAGCTAAAATGATGGAACCAGCTCTCTGTTTTTTACAGCTATATAAGTGCAGGTTAGTTAGTTAGTTAATTAGAAGGCTATGAAAAGGGACTATACAAAAAAGATTATTTTGAATCACTCTTGTGAAATCTTTCATCACTCTACCAATCAGAGAACTTATGGTACCCCTTACTCTGTAAGGGCAAGGTGAGTTTCATCAGGGACTTTTTCTTTTTTGTCTGAAGGGAAGTGGTAACAACCCTCTGGGTGACCTACCGCTTTCTCAGTGTGAGGCAGTGTACAGTATACACCGCACCTGTGATCTAGTACCCTGACCAATCGGATGGGCAGGTGGTGTCCACGGGTTGACCGTTGTCATTACAGACCTATCACCATGCTGAAGCTCTGCAGTGCTGCTGTCTGCAACTTCCATATGTATGGCGCACATATGGTGACGGGGGGTTGGTGGCTGTGTGGTCGTAAGGCGTATTCCCATCTGCCTATGAATTGAGCAGGGACCTGTGCCCCCGTCTTTGTGACTGACAACACCCTGATTATGTCAGCGGGTCAGACGAGCAGAGGGAAGAGAGACCTATCACAGGATTCCATTTTCACATCACATGATTCCATCTGGGGTACGGAAGTGCCAGAGCAGTTCAAGATACTTACTACGGGTCAAAAGGTAGTTCAGTCGCTATTCCCTTGGGTGGGAGTGGCAAAAAAATACCTTGTGGATTGAGACTCTTAATTATAGACTACAGTCTTTTGTGAATTTTTCCTTAGCTGCCTGGAAAGGTGAAAGGGAGGAAATGACTGCTATAAGACTTGTAGCAACACAGAATAGAATGGTACTTTATCAGTTGACTGCTGCCCGTGGGGGTGTGTGTGCAATTGTAGGTCAGTACTGTTGCACCTTTATACCTGCACATGATGCAGATGGAGGTGTTATTGCCTCAGCCATACGTAATCTGACTGCTTTGCAGAATGCTGGAGCTAAGGATAATGTTAAGGACTCATCACATTGGATAAACTGGTTGTTTTCCTCATGGAGGAGTCTTGTCATAAACTTGGTGGTGATTATTGTAGTGATACTTTTGATCTTTTCATGTTTCATTCCTTGCATCCGTGATATGATGCTGAAACTTGTTCATGTGAATTTAGTATTATATCACAAGGCCACCACTGGAGATGCGTCAAATAGGTTCATTTTGTCTTCACAACACCAGCTTAATGTTTTATGAGTACAGAGTAAAAGTATGACTGACATGCAGAAAACCGAAAGGAGATGTATGTTCATGATGTGAATTTGAAATGTACTGAGTTGCAAGAGTAATCAAATATGTGTTGAAGTTCAGAGAAGTTGTGTTATCCTTATTTGAGATTTTCACTTTATCCTGTTTATGTTCTGTTTTAATATATATTTTAATATATGTTGTATTTGAAACCATTATGTTACTAATCACTATTTAGCCAGTATACAGTTTTACTGTATTGATTGTTGTTTGATTGGTGATACCTTGTTTGCAGTTTCACATTAAGGTACTAGCACACATAGATCTCTAATACAAACATACACATATGTCTTTTACATATAATAGGTTTTTAGTCATTTTTATTGTTCTTTATTGAAGTTACATTTACATATAAGTATTAACTTTTTATTAAATCACTGCTAATCTACTGACACATAGAACAACAAATACATACACTATTTCATCTCAATTTATGGTTAATCTTGATCACTGGTTCAATTTTTTCCTTTTGTGACTTAATTAGATGATTGATTTCTTTTTTGAAATAAAAGGTATTATCCTCACATGCTCCCCAGGAAATGAAACACTCCAGCGGTGCTCAGGAGTGGCAGCGGGGCCGATGGCGGACTTTCCTCATTAAAAAGTGAGTTAGCATAAAATGCACCAGAACTTAGCGAGCTGCCCAATGAGGTTTTAGAAGCCATAGTGTTTCATCTCTGATGCCTTTTAAGCATCAAAGGGGGGAATGATAGGATATTTTCAGGTTTCATTGATTATTCTATATGATTTTAATGCTGTATTATTCTATTTTTTATTATAAATGTATTTGATGCATATAATGAGCCAATGTCTGATTCACTGTGTTTTTCCATTGTCTTGGAGATTGAAAAGAATGTCTGTAAGACTAGGATGAGCAAGATTGTAAATAATGACGAAGGTTTTATTGTTTTATCATACCAAGCTGTTCTGTACTATATGCCTGAAGTTAGGATGACTTAGCTTGACCAGGTCATGTAAAGATCATAGCAGAATGTTCAGTGCTATCCATAGATTAGAAGCAGTCTCTTGGAGAGATGGCTCCAGCCACTCTAGCTTAGATAAAGTCAGGGACCCTGCCTGAGGTATAAGTAGCAACATCCTTGAACACGTTAGGGAGTTGGTGTTAGCGAGCTCTGAGGCAAGTTTTGCTGTGACCGATTACCTCCTTTCTGATCAGAAGGAGAATAAATGGCTCAGAACTTGAAAAACCGCCTATTGATTCAGTCTCAGTCAATTCATTTTTGATCTAACAGTTTTTTTCCGCAGCAACAATGTACAGTCATACAACCATGTGCCCCATGTCACAGCTCACTCTCGCCCATCTCTAGCTCCAGCTGTGAACACACCAAGTGCATGCTGCCAATTCGCCCTATCCAAGTGCATGCTGCCAATTCGATTCTGTCACAACCACACTGAACATCTCACTCACGCACTAGTGGACTCGGGGGCGGAGCAGAGTTTCATCTCCAAGGGCCTGGCAACCCGTTTGGGCATCCCCTGCCTTCCTCTGCCAGCTCCCTTGAGTCTGGTCTCTCTCGCTGCCACCCCCCTGGAGTGGGTTACTCACCGGACAGCCCCGGTCCCGGTCATTATTTCCGGAAACCATCGAGAGGACCTCAGCTTTTATGTGCTGCCCATCTCGGCCGCCTCTGTCATTCTGGGCTACCCCTGGCTGCGCCTGCATGGCCCAACCTTTGATTGGCAGTCGGGGAGCATCCTCTCTTGGAGCACCTTCTGTCTGGGCGCCTGCCTCCAGTCCACCGCTTGTGCCCCGTCACTCCCTACTCCTTCCTCCAATGTGCCTCCTCCGGACCTCTCCTTAGTCCCTCCAGAGTTTCATGACTTTGGCATAGTTTTCAGCAAGTCTAAAGCACTGTCTCTTCCCCCCACCCCCCCTACGACTGTGCCATCAACCTCCGCCCAGGGGCTCCCTTGCCTTCCAGTCGCCTGTACAACCTGTCAGCACCTGAGCGTGAAGCCATGGACTCCTATATCAAGGAATCGCTGAACTCCGGCATCGTTCGGCCTTCTTCATCTCCTGTCGGTGCTGGCTTCTTCTTCGTGGCCAAGAAGGATGGGTCGATCCGGCCATGCATCGACTACCGGGCGCTGAACGACATTACAGTTAAGGACAGGTATACGCTGCCGTTGATGGATTCAGCTTTTGATTCTCTGCAGGGGGCCACCTGGTTTACGAAGCTGGATCTCCGCAGCGCATATCACCTCATCCGGATCCGGGAGGGCGACGAATGGAAGACGGGGTTCCACACGCCCAGCAGACATTTCGAGTATCTTGTCACGCCGTTTGGGCTCACGAATGCGCCAGCCATCTTCCAGCGCCTAATTAATTATTTTCTCCGCGATTTCCTGGGGGTGTTCATCTTTGTTTACCTAGACGATATCTTGATCTTCTCCCGGTCGAGGGAGGAGCACCAGGTTCACGTGAGGCGGGTCCTCCAGCACCTTTTGGAGAACAGACTTTATGTTAAAGCGGAGAAGTGTGAATTCTACGCTGACAAGACCACCTTCCTGGGGTTTATCATCTCCCATAATCAGATCATCCCCGACCTGCTAAGGTCAAGGCGGTTGTCGAGTGGCCCACCCCCTCATCCAGGAAGCAGGTCCAGCAGTTTCTCGGCTTCGCCAATTTTTACCGGCGCTTTGTCCCAAACTTCAGCGCCATCGCTTCTCCCCTGACCCGGCTCACCTCCCCCAAGCTGCCTTTTCTGTGGACTGAGGATGCCGAGGCCGCTTTCGCGGCGCTGAAGACGGAGTTCTCCTCCTCCCGGGTCCTGGCCCAGGTGGACCCTGCCCTGCAGTGCCTTGTGGAAATGGACACCTCTGATACGGGGGTGGGGGCAGTGTTATCTCAGTGCTCACCGGTGGACGGGGCGATCAGCCCCTGCGCCTTCTTCTCCCGGCGCCTATCGGCTGTGGAGAGGAACTACGATGTGGGCGACAGAGAGCTCCTGGCGGTCAAGCTTGCTCTCTAGGAGTGGGGTCACTGGCTCGAGGGGGTGGCTCAGCCCTTCGTGGTCTGGACCGACCACAAGAACCTGGAGTACCTGAGAGCGGCCAAGCGTCTGAACGCCCGCCAGGCGCGCTGGTCTCTCTTCTTTGGCCGCTTCAGGTTCACTATCACCTACCGCCCAGCCTCAAAGAGCGATAAGGCGGACACTCTGTCCAGGCAATTTGCCCCTGAAGCCCCCGAGGACCGGGATCATACCATCTTTCCAGCCTCGTGTGTCGTGGGCGCCGTCTCCTGGTCCATCAGGGACAAGGTCCAAAGGGCACAGGCAACCGAACCCGACCCGGGTGGCTGACCAGCATGTAAGCTGTTCGTTCCTTCCTTGGTTCGGAGTGATGTCATCCACTGGGCTCACACCACCAAGCTCGCCTGTCACCCTGGGATCTCCCGCCTGATTGAGCTCCTTCAGAGGTCCTTTTGGTGGCCAGGCCTCCGGGGCGACGTCGCCAATTATGTCCGTGCTTGCCCCCAGTGCGCGACTGGGAAGACGTCTTCCTCTCCTCCAGCTGGTCTTCTCCACCCTCTGCCGACCCCCAGCAGACCCTGGTCCCATGTGCCCTTGGACTTTGTTACCTTTGTTGTTCTTCCAACTCCTTCACCACCATCCTGATGATCATGGACAGATTTTCCAAGACCACCCACTTTGTGCCACTCCATGGTCTTCCTACTGCTCGGGAGATGGCGGACCTATTGGTCCAACACGTCGTGAGGCCGCATGGGATCCCAGCGGACATCATATCTTACTGGGGTCCCCAGTTTGTGTCCAGAGTCTGGTCGTGTTTCTGCAAAGCCCTAGGGGCCACGGTGAGTTTGTCCTCCGGCCACCACCCCCAGTCCAACGGGCAGTGCGAGCGGACAAACCAGGAATTGGAGGCCGCTCGGCACTGCATCACCTCCTCCAATCCTTCCTCCTGGAGCGCACATCTGCCCTGGGTTGAATATGCGCACAATGCCACTTTGTCATCGGCGATCAGGATGTCCCCCTTCCGAGCATCACTTGGGTATGACCCGACGTTGTTCCCTGAAGAGGAGGGGGAGGTGGCGGTGCCTTCCATCCAGGCCCATCTCAGGCGTTGTCGGTGCATATGGACAACAGTGCGCCATGCGCTTTTACACACGGCTGAGCGCAACACCAGGGCGGCTAATTGCCACAGGAGGGCCGCTCCGCGCTATCAGGTGGGTCAGCAAGTCTGGCTGTCTACGCGGGATATCAACCTGAAGGCCGAGAAGAAGAAGCTGGCTCAACGCTTCATTGGCCCCTACCCAATCACAAAAATCATCAACCCGGTGGCTGTGGGTCTGGCTCCCCCCCCCCTCCCTCCGCCTCTGCCCGATGTTCCATGTTTCCCATGTTAAGCCTGTGGTGTCTCATCCTCTCTGTCCTCCTCCTAGGGCTCCTCCCCCTCCTGTGATCATCGACGGCGACCCGGTGTGGAGGGTCTCTTCCATCTTGGACTCCCGCCGCCGAGGTCGCGAGCTGCAATACCTGGTGGATTGGGAGGGGTATGGCCCCGAATGGAGGTCCTGGATGCGTCCATCGTTTGTGCTGGACAAACACCTCATCTCGGAGTTCCATCTGGCGCACCCAGGTAAGCCAGCACTGGGAGGCGCTTCTCGGGGGGGGGGAGTACTGTCACAGCTCACTCTCGCCCATCTCTAGCTCCAGCTGTGAACACACCTGCGTCTCATCAAGCCCGGGCTATTTAGCCCGCTCTGCCCTGCGCTTCAGCCTGGAGTCGTCTGCTCATCAGAGATTGTGCTTCCCACACTCGCCTTCAGAGTGTGCCACATCATTAACCACATCATTAACCTCTAAACTACAAAATGATCACCTTGTGTACAAAAGTTTAAGAAATAAAGTGGTACATGAGCTGCGAAAATCAAAAGTATCTTATTACAATAAACTGATAGATCATGCAAAGGGTAACAACAGTTCCCTATGGAGGCATTTAAATAACTTAACTAATAAAAAAAACGATCAGAAGGGGGTAAAGGAACTTAGAATCAATGGCAAGACCGTCAGTGACAAGGCTACTTTGGCAAATGAATTTAATTCATACTTTGTGGGCTCTGTGGAAGACTTAACAAAACTTTTTGTGCTGCCAAATGTGCTCAACAACACAAATTCCATACTTCCAACAGATACTTTTCACATCGATGAGGTAAATGAGGAGTTAATTGCTGGTATTGTTAAAACACTGTCAAACTCAAAAACTAATGATATCTACAATACGAGCACCTCCTTTCTCAAAATGCACAGCAAAATATTAATCAAACCACTGACTCATCTCATTAATCTCTCCATTAGGTCTAGTACATTTCCATCTGGCTGGAAAAAAGCTGTCGTCATACCAGTTCATAAATCAGGCAGTAAAGACGATATATGCAATTACCGCCCAATCTCTATTTTACCAGTCCTATCTAAGGTTCTTGAAAAAGTTGTAGCTACACAGCTGATAGACTACTTACAAGACAGTCAACTTCTTCATCCACATCAATTTGGTTTTAGACCAGGATACTCAACAGAAACAGCAAATTGTTGCCTTATTGAAAACATCAAACAGTCCTTGGACAGGGGTAATGTGGTAGGAGCTGTTTTTCTAGATCTCAAAAAGGCTTTCGATACTGTAAACCACAGTTTGCTTTTATCCAAAATGGTATCTTTTAACTTCTCCCCAGATACATTAGAATGGTTTGCATCTTATCTCCAGAATAGAGAACAGTGTGTAAAAGTTCACCAGGATAAATCCTCATTTTTAAACAACCGCATGGGTATCCCACAAGGGTCCATTCTTGGTCCTTTACTTTTCAGCATTTTTATTAATGACTTGCCGTTACACTGCTCAGCTGCAACATGCCAACTTTATGCAGATGATGCAGTTATTTACACAGCTGCCAAGACTCCAGCACAGGCTGCAGATGTACTGTCTACAAGTATGGTTGATGTCCAAGAGTGGCTCCTCAAGAACCATCTATTGCTGAACTTTCAGAAAACAGTCTCAATGTGCTTTTCAATCAAAAAATGTAACCTGCAACGTTTTAAAGTTAATATACATGATCATGACATCAGTTTAGCTACAGAATTCAAATACCTTGGCATTGTACTAGATCCTCAACTCAAATTTAATCTTCATATAAAGAAAATTTCAAAAACAGTAAAAAAAAAAATCTGAACTGCTTTAAATTAATTAGATATTACATACCTTACGAAGCAGCTGTACTGTATATGCATTCTATGGTTTTTTCTCATATATCATACTGTTTGACAGTCTGGGCTCAAGCAGCCCCTTCTACAATAAGACATATAGGTTCATTATATAATCAAACCCTAAAAATCTTGGACAAAAAGCCCATTAGGTGACATCACTGTAATGTTTTAAAAAAAATACAACCTATTGAGTTTTGAGAGCTTCATTGACCTCTGTTTTCTGAAATTAACGTTCAAATGTTTCCATAAATCAGCACCCGAGCCACTTGCTGGTTTCGTCCAAAGACAGGACAGCAGCAGAGCCACCAGGAGTTCTGTTAACAATAACTGTAAAATATTCCACCGCAGAACCACATTTGGACAAACAGCTTTCTCTATAAAGGGCAGTCACATCTGGAACACAATGCCAAATGTAATTAAAATAATAACGGACTTTAAAACATTCACTAAAGAGGTTAAAAACTGGCTGAAAAATAAACAAGAATGTACTCATGTATGAATTAATTGTCTGCAAAGTGAGAGTGAATGAAGGGAAGGAATAAACGTGTTTATTTATAGTGAGTGACGAAGGGAGGGAGGCCTGAAATAGGCAAATGTGAGTCAGGTTGTTATATTTGTGTATTTATAATATTTATAATATTTATAATTGTGTATTTATAATCTTTTTGCATTGATGTATGTGGTTATTGTGTTTTTTTTGTTGTTGTTGTTTTTTTTCTTTACTTGATTCTCTTTTCTAAAGCCCATCCAGGGACAAGAGTTGCAAATTAGCTAATAGCTATACACTCTATGTGCAACACATCAGATTGATTGTCTTTGATTACTTGTCTATGTTTATTGCACTGTCCCTGTCAAATAAACTAATCTATCTATCTATCTTCTCCTCGACGCTCCTAAAGACCCTCTACCATCACTTCCCACATAAGCCATCATTCTATCTCTCACCTTTTCTCCAGTCCTTCTCCCCTGTGCACAGGTGGATTCCTTGGCGGCGGAACCTCTCCTCGTCAGCTTCCCTCTCTCACCCGCTGCGCCGAGCGCGCATTGGAGCGCTGTCCTCCAGGCAGGAGACCTGCGGCTCACCATCGGAAACATCTGCAAGTAAGCCACAGTCCGAGTGTTAATTCACCAGGCTTAGCTCGGCGACTAATCTCTCCTCTGCTCTGCCCTAGGGCTGTCTGGCTGTACGGCGCGCTGCTCTGCCCTCGGTGCATCCTGTCCTCCAGCAGCACATCAACTCCCACACTCACACATCCACACACACTCACTATTTAATAAACCTTTGTTGCAATTGACTCAAGCCTGTGTGCGTGTTCCCTGGATCTGAACTCATGTCACCCCAGACCCTGGTCCAAACTTGCTGAAGGGGGCATCTGGGAGATTTTCTATCTGCTACATATTCAGTGCCATTGAGTGAATCAAACATTTTGCTCACCACACATTCATCAGTCTCTTTGAAGTCTGTCTTGGGGACCTGCAGCAGATCGTCTGGAGCAGGCAGTCTTTGTACATAAAATAAGGATTTAAGAACTTCACCCAGGCCTTGCGGCATAACGGGCATACTAGGTGCAAACGTGCCTTGAAAGTAGTTTAAATTGAACATCCACAGCCAGGGCAGGGTTTCGTTCAGCCAGTCTTCATGGAATGCTGCCGTTTCAGACTTGAGGGCTGTACTGGGTATTAGCATGGTCAGGTGTTTATAAACTCGAGTGATAACCATATAATGTTTGCCACTTGGGCATTTGCCATTGATGTTCCAAAAACATGGTGCTAATTTGTCCCTTTTTTCTTGCATGCAGTATGTGACCAACTGCTGGCTGTAAGTTGTCTGAGCTCTGGAGACAGGCTTGAAGTCATTCACAATTTCTTCTGTAAATTTCATAGTCGTGCTTGGCAATGGTGGTACTGTAGTCTTAGCGTGCTGAGCCGTCCCGTGTCGCGCTAAAGCGTGCTAGTGGAAAAGGGCCTTTAGTGGGCCGAGACCCCCTTGGAGGCAGGGTCCTGGTGAATAGAGGCTGAGGGGTTGGACGTGTTGTGATAGCTGCCGTACTGTTGTGTCCAGATGCTAGAATGACCCTTCTCACTCTCTTCTTAGGTCTCTCTGTACCTGGACTGGTGAGGTTATAATAACCCCAGAAAGGCCCATAATTTGGGAATATTCCCACGCAGGTCTCATTGTGATATTGGGCCAATCCATGGACAACTTCAGCCTCCCAGTACCCAGTGTTGTTCCTATCTGGTACAGGTTTACAGCTCCAAGTACAGTATCATGCTGAAGAGTACAGTTCTGGCTTTATCCAGTTACACTGGACTCTTATTCTTTACTTCTTTGCAAGGATGAGCAGCCTTAATAGGCCCCCTCCCCCTGTGAGTTCTTGCAGATTTTCAATGGCCCATCTCCCGGGTTGTGCCCCTGTGATGTTAAGTTTCTCTTCAAACCACAGAGGGCTGCACGGTGGCGCAGTGGTTAGCACTGCGGCAGCACAGTTTACCCTTGGCCGGGGGATTGTGGGGATCGTGGGATCGTGGGTTCGATCCCAGCCCCCGACCAACAGTGATCTGTGTGGAGTTTGCATGTTCTCCCCGTGTTGCGTGGGTTTACTCCGGGATTTCTCCGGTTTCCTCCCACATGCCAAAAACATGCATGTTAGGTTAATTGGCTGTTCTAAATTGTCCCTAGATATCTGTTTCGTATAGGCCCTTAGAATAGAGGGTTAGTATTAATGAAAGCGCTTTGAGTGGTCTTTGTGACTAGAAAAGCGCTATATAAGTGCAGGTTAGTTAGTTAGTTAGTAGAGTGTTGCTCCATTTGTCTTTCCATTCTTCAAAGCTGAGCTTGGATGTCTGCTGTTGCATCTCGGTTAAGTTGAACTGAGCCTCATTGCTGATCAGTGCAGTATAAATTCTTCTTCTTTTTGCAGCCCAACAGGTTTGTTCAAACCTCTTGGTGGTAACAAACTGAGCCCTGGTGTGGGTGAGGGCCCATGGTTCATAACCTAGCCAGTACAGTATGGAAACCAGCACTACCATACCGATGGTTATGGCCATAAACTTGAGCAAGAGAATAAGGCAGAATTTATTCTTACTCATTTGTTGAGGATCCCCTATTCTGGGTTTCTTCTTAGGGAGCTCAGGTGTTGTTTTGCGTCCTGATGATATTTTCCTTTTTCGATCCATATCTGGTGTGGAGGATGCTGAGGTCTATCCTCAGAGATGCCCTTCGTGCAATTGAGCACCCATGAGGACCTCTTCTCCTTCCCATCTCTAGGGGGCGTTGTCACCAGTCGGTCGGCATATACTAGTGCAGCTCAAAAATAAAAATAAAAATAAAATATTGGAAAAAAAATATATGTTTATGTCTATATGTATGTGGGGTTTTGTTTTTTTTTTTAATGTCATGCTGAGATTTCATTTGTTTGGGCAGTGCATGTAAGGCTTGGGAAGTGTATGAATTCATACATAAGACAATGGATGATGTGCATGTAATTCAATTCAATTCAACTTTATTTATATAGCGCCATTTCACAACAACAGTCATCTCATAGCACTATCAACTGTAGGGAGGACCCCCACAGTTGCAGAAAGACCCCAGCAATCAGGCGATCCCCTGTGAGCAAGCACTTGGCGACGGTGGAGAGGAAAAACTCCCTTTTAACAGGAAGAAACCTCCAGCAGAACCAGGCTCAGGGAGGGGCAGTCATCTGCTGCGACTGGCTGGGGGGTGAGGGGATAGAGAAGAAGAAAAGAACAGACATGTAGAGAGCAAACAGCACGATGGGGACTCAATCTATGGGAGAGAACAAACAAATGTTAATGACCAGCAAAAAAAAAAATATTTCATAGAGAGTGAGGAAAGGAGTGAGGCCCAGTGCATTACTGGAGGTCCCCCGGCTGACTAAACCTATTAGCAGCATAACTAAGGGAGGGTTCAGAAAACACATGATCCCTCCCTAATTGTAGGCTATATCAAAAAGGTAGGTTTTAGCCCTATTCTTAAAAACAGAGATCGAGTCTGACTCCCGAATCCAGATTGGCAGCTGATTCCACAGGAGAGGAGCTTGATAACTGAAGGCTCTGCCTCCCATTGTACTTTTGGAGATTCTAGGTATTACAAGTAAACCTGCATTTTGGGAGCGTAGTGCTCTGTTAGGATGATACGGTAGTATCAGATCTTTTAAATAAAAAGGAGCCTGATTGTTTAGAGCTTTGTAAGTAAGAAGAAGGATTTTAAACTTAATTCTAAACTCTATGGGAAGCCAATGAAGGGAGGCCAGAACCGGAGAGATATGATCTCTCTTTCTAGTACCTGTTAAAACTCTTGCTGCAGCATTTTGGATCAGCTGAAGACTTTTTAAAGATGTTTTAGGACAACCTGATAATAAAGAATTACAATAATCTAATCTCGAGCTAACAAAAGCGTGGATCAGCTTCTCAGCATCACTCTGAGACAAGATGCTCCTAATCTTGGCAATATTACGCAAATGATAGAAGGCAGTCTTAGAAACAAATTTAATATGTGAATTGAAGGACAAATCCTGATCAAAAATAACTCCAAGGTTCCTCACAGAGCTATTAAGAGAAAGAGTAACTGCATCCAAACTGAAAGTTTGATTTGGAAAGGAATTTCTAAGGTTTTTTGGACCAACAAGAATGACTTCAGTCTTATCTGAATTTAATAGCAGGAAATTACAAGTCATCCAAACTTTGATTTCCTTAAGACAGGCTTCTAACTTGGCTAATTGATTAGTATCATCTGGCTTCATTGACAGGTATAATTGTGTGTCATCTGCATAACAGTGAAAATGTATACAGTGCTTTCTAATAATGTTGCCTAACGGAAGCATATATAAACTAAAAAGAGTAGGGCCAAGCACAGATCCCTGTGGAACTCCATGACTAAGCTTTGAGCTGAGAGAAAACTCATCATTTACATGAACAAACTGGAACCTATCAGATAAATAAGATCTAAACCACTGCAACGAAGTTCCATTAAGTCCAACATAGTGTTCTAATCTATCAAGTAGAATATTATGATCAATAGTATCAAAAGCTGCACTAAGATCTAAAAGGACAAGTACAGAAACTAGTCCATTATCAGATGCAATGAGGAGGTCGTTAGTGACCTTCGCTAAGGCTGTTTCAGTGCTATGATGGATTCTAAACCCAGATTGAAACTCCTCAAATAAACCATTTCCCTGCAGGTGGTCAAATAATTGCATAGCAACAACTCTTTCTAAGATTTTTGAAATGAAAAGGAGATTAGAGATTGGTCTATAGTTAGCTAAAGCTCCTGGATCTAGCGTTGGCTTTTTGAGTAAGGGTTTAATTACAGCCGTTTTAAAAGCCTGCGGTACATGGCCTAAAGTTAATGAAGAATTGATTATATGAAGAATAAAGCTACCAATAAGTGGGAAGACTTCTTTAAATAACCTGGTAGGAATAGGGTCTAAAAGACAAGTTGAAGGTTTGGATGAGGAAACTATTTTGTCTAACTCACAAAGGTCGATTGGAGTAAACTCATCAAGACAGACATCAATAGAAGGAGTTGTAGTAGTTACAGTATTTAAGTTAACTGTGGGAAGAATCTGATTGATTTTATCTCTGATGGATGAAATTTTATTATTGAAAAAGTTCATAAAGTCCTGACTAGTAAGCTCTAAGGGGATGCTAGGATTGACAGAGTCCTGACTCTTTGTCAACCTGGCTACAGTACTGAAAAGAAACCTGGGATTATTCTTGTTCTCTTCTATTAATGCAGAGTAATAACTCGTTCTAGCTTTTCTAAGAGATTTTTTATAAATTAAAAGATGATTTCTCCAAGCTAAATAGATTTCATCTAAATTAGTAGAGCGCCATTTTCTTTCTAATTGACGAGTCTTCTGTTTTAAGCTACGAGTTTCTGTGTTGAACCAAGGAGTTAAAAATCTCTGATTAGACTTTTTCTTTTTTAAGGGGGCCACCAAGTCTAGAGCCTGATGTAGAGAAGCTGAAACACTATCCACCATGTTATCAATTACAGAACGAGCAAGCTGTCTATAGCTTATTTCCGTTGTGTTGACACATGGCATAGAGGAAACAATCTGCATAAATTTGGAAACAGCATCATCTGAGAGGCATCTACTGTGATAATATTTTTCTTTAGGAGCCAAATAGTCAGAAATAGTAAAATCAAAGGTTAACAGACAATGGTCTGACAGTACAGGGTTATGAGGAGACACTACCAGATTTTCTATTTCTATGCCATATGTCAGAACAAGGTCCAATGTATGGTGGAGGTAATGAGTAGAATTTCCTACTTTCTGAGAAAACCCAATCGAGTCTAATATTGAATTAAAAGCCACATTAAGGCAGTCACTATCTACATCCACATGTATATTAAAGTCCCCTACTATAATTATTCTATCAGATTTCAGCACTAAATCAGCTAAGAAATCAGGAAATTCGGATAAAAATTCTGAATAGGTTGATGGGGGACGATAAACTATGGCAAATAAAATTGGGTTTAACCTGGAATTGCTAAAGTGCCCAATACTGAGGACCAGGCCCTCAAAGGAATTATAACATGTTTTTTGCTTTACATTAACTAGTAATTTGGAATGGTAAATTGCTGCTACTCCTCCTCCACGACCAGAACTTCTGGGATTTTGACAGTTTAAATAACCAGAGGGAGTTGATTCATTTAAACCAACATAATCCTCTTGTCCTAACCAAGTCTCTGTAAGGGAAATTAAATCAATCTGATGATCAATTAACAGATCATGGACTAACAGAGACTTGGGAGTTAGAGACCTAATATTTAATAAACCACATTTAATTTTTAAATTATGAGGAGGAACAGAGGCCAAATCATTCAATTTAGAGGCTTTATGTTTAATTTGAGTTTTACCAATATTTTGCTTTATCACTTTGGGATGCTTATACATTATATTTTTATTTACTTTGGAGGGAGCAGACAACGATTCTCTGATGGGGAAGACAGGGGCTAAGCTGAGGGGTGGCGGATGAAGAGGAGCTGCAGAGAGGCGTGTAAGACTACGACTCTGCTTCCTGGTCCCAACTCTGAGTAGTCATGGTTTTGGAAATTTGGATAAAAAAGATGCCAGATTGTTAGATAAATGAGAAGCACCATCCAAAGTGGGATGAATGCTGTCTCGTCTCATAAGACCAGGTTTTCCCCAAAAAGAGCTCCAATTGTCAATGTAGCCCACGTCATTTTTAGGACACCACACAGACAGCCAGCGGTTCAAGGATGACGAGCGACTAAACATGTCATCACTGGTCAGATTGGGGAGGGGCCCAGAGAATACTACAGTGGCAGACATCGTTTTTGCAAAGTCACACACCGATTCTACATTAAGTTTCGTGACTTCCGACTGCCGGAGACGGATGTCATTAATGCCGGCGTGAATAACAATTGTGGAATATTTACAGTTACTTTTAGCCAGCATTTTCAAATTTGACTCGATGTCGCCTGCTCTGGCCCCAGGAATGCATGTGACTATGGCCGCTGGAGTCTCTAGGTTCACGTTTCTGACTACAGAGTCGCCAATGATCAGAGTTTTTTCCTCAGCGGGTGTGTCGCTGAGCGGGGAAAAACGATTAGAAACGTGAACAGGTTGGTGGTGAACCGGGGCTTTGCGACTAGGCTTCCTTCTCACCGTCACCCACCCAGTCTCCTCGCTGCAGAGGAGAGCCGGGGAACCGGTGACAGGGGGACCTAAGCTAGCTAGCTCCGCTGCAGCTAAGGGGCGTCCGTCGAGATTAACTGGCGCAGACGGTGTTTCAATGCAGCGGAGCCGGGATTCCAAATCAGACAACCTCGCCTCGAGCGCCTCAAAAAGACAACATTTATTACATTTACCGTTATCACTAAAAGAGGCAGAGGTGTAGCTAAACATCTGACAGAGAGAGCACACCAGAGGAGGAGAGGAAAGAGAGGTAGTAGCCATAGCTAGTGGCTCGAGAGCTGGAGAGCAAACCACACAGGCAGACAGCAAAACAGGAAGTGACGATACGTTACCACAAGGAAGTGACGATCTCGAAAACACTGCTTGTATTCGAATGTAATGCAGTGTATGTGTTAAAGTGTTGTGATGATTCTGAGATATAATTGTGCTTATACATGAGAAGTATATGCAGGGGGTGGGAACGACGAATCACTCCTTCTTCTTTGGAAAAATGGCCATTTCATGGTCTTGGCCAGAAGCCTTCCAAATCGACCCTTACCTTCAGTTGCTTTAGTACTGTTCTGCCACTCAGGCTCATCGAAGACCTCGATATCAGCACGCACAGAGTAGATGCCCCTCAATGGTATGGACACCATAGAAACTGTTAGCTTCACCTTGCGAGTATCTTCAGGCCTGGTTGGTTCCGGAGATCAGTCAACCCAAGTCCCGGGTGTTTGCACCTGACCTCCCCTCACCCAATCCTCAGAAGTAACTGTGTATGTGGCAGTTTTTGCTTGAGTTTTGACCCCTGGGGGCAGGGAAGTTTCCCTGATATTATTTTCTTTGAGGACTGGGTCAAGATCTTGTAGGGGGAGGTAGGGGTTATCAATAACTTCTTTAATCAACGTAGCCCATCTGGTGAGCTGCCGTGGCCCCTCGAAGACATGGTTGCGTGCTTGCTCCTGCTGTGTTTCAGGAAAATAAGTTGGAAGCGGTGTGTAATCAGTGTCCTCAGGGTCACGATACACCCTGAAGACCTGGGAATATTGAAGAGTGCTCAAGGATGGTGTCTGCTTTGGTGAAACATAAGGGTTGTAGGGCCATCCAAGTTGTATTGCTGCATCCAAAGTGGTTGGCACCCCGGTCAGGTCAGCCAAGAGGGTGCTTGTGATGGCAGAGCAAGGCCCTGGGGGCTGCGGAACCAATGGGACTGTGGGGTAGCAGGATGCAAAGGGTGCCATTGCTGATCTGGTGGGGGGGAGCAGTTCCTTCACCAGGAGTGATGTTGTATACCAGCACCCATCCGCTGTATGCTTGCTCCAGGGTTGGTGAAAGCGCTTGCAACGGACTCACCATTTTCCTGACCTGCCATCCATCTGCTTTTACTGCCAGGAGAAGGTTTCCTCGACCCATGGCGTTCTTACAGGTGGAGCACAGTTTAAGATACTGCCCATCTCATTGACACAAGCACCCTTGAGGCGTTATACTGGCACCGTCTCGATGACCCCATTGCATCATGAACACCACCTAAGTAGGGTATCTTGGCGGTACTGGCCACAAACATGACAATCCAGAACTTTGACTGGCTTCCAGGTCATGCCGTGAAACACAGAAGTGCAAACAGAAACTTTCATTGGTTTTCTGAAGGCTTGGCCTTCCCATCCATCCATCCATCCATCCATCTTCTACCGCTTAATCCTTTCGGGTCGCGGGGGGGCTGGAGCCTATCCCAGCATCTTTGGGCGAGAGGCAGGGTACACCCTGGACAGATCGCCAGTCCATCGCAGGGCCAACACAGAGAGACAGACAACCATTCACTCTCACAGTCATACCTAAGGACAATTTAGAATCCCCAGTTGATGCCAATTAACCTAACTTGCATGTTTTTGGGATGTGGGAGGAAACCGGAGTGCCCGGAGTAAACCCACGCAGACACGGGGAGAACATGCAAACTCCACACAGAAGGGTCACCGATGGTCTGGGGGTGGGATCGAACCCACGATGGTCAAGGGTGGAATCGATCCCATGACCTTCTTGCTGTGTTGCCACTGTGCTAACCACTGCGCCACTGTGCTGCCCCCAGGCTTGGCCTTCCCAAGGCTTGGCCTTCCCATGATACTTAAAGAAGGGAGGGCTTCAGACGTATCACATACAAATTTCTTGCTTGGGTCCAGGTTAAGGTTTCAGTTTCTTTAGATAAGTAACCCTTTTTAGCATATTGCAGCAAATCCAGGGCTCTGGCCACCCAGATATACATATGATGTTCTTCTCATAATAATCAAGCCCCTCACCATTGCTGGTTCAGGTTCAGGTTCAGGTTCAGGTTACTTTAGTTGTACCCGTAGGTAGATATGTTTTGCAGTCAGGTGAGATCCATATTTACAAACCACAATTACATTCAACATGAACACAAACACAGGCACACATGTAGCTGACTATAAACATGATAAAAGTACTCAAGGCTCCACCAATCAGGACATAACACAAAGAGATAAGAGAGAAAAAAAAACAAAAAACAAGAAGATAAGAGAGAAGGGTCATATTAAAAAGTTAAAGACTAGTCAAAGAGGTTAAAAACTCAAAAGTCTAAAACCCAATAAAAGATTTTGATTGAGAGCTTCTTCTTTCTGCCACATCCATTGCAGCACATTGGAGTGTGCTGGGTGCCCACATGTGTGGTGGTACTCAGTCTCTGTTTTTAAGGTTCCGCCGGTTCCGCCGGACCGGCGGCGCCACACGAGTCGGCTGCCTGTTGCAACAGCCTTTTTTTTTTAATCTTCCTTCTTCTTTCTACACCTTTCACTCTGTATATATATCACGGACGCACGGATCGCCCCGGGGGTCTCCCGGGTCGGCGGACGGAGCCACGGTTTGCAGCGGGAGACGTTACAGCGGGGAGGAGCTAGTGCTAGCTAGCACTTGGCCGCCGCCCGGTGCTAATGGGAAACTCGACATACCGGGAGCTGTAGCGAAAAGGACGCGGGTGCCGGGCTGGAGTTTAGGCGGCGTGAAAGAAATATAAGACAGAATGATAAAGAGCGATGGCAAGAACCAAGCAGACCGCCCGTAAAATCTACTGGAGGAAGAAGCCCCCCAGGAGACAGCTAGCCACCAGGGCTGCTCGGAGAGGCGCTCTGGCCACCGGTAGAGTGAAGAGGCCTCGCCGTCACAGGCCCGTGGCTCTGAGAGAGATCCGTCGCTACCAGAAATCCACGGAGCTGCTCATCCGTAAGCTGCCCGTCCAGCGCCTGGTGAGGGAGATCGCTCAGGACTTCAAGACCGTCCTGCGTTTCCTGAGCTTCGCCGTCATGGCTCTGCAGGAGACCAGCGAGGCCCACCTGGTGGGTCTCTTCTTCGCTAAGGGGGTCACCATCATGCCCAAAGACTTCCAGCTGGCCCGCTGCATCCGCGGAGAGAGAGCTTAGACTTTCTGCTGCACATTCACCAGCCATAATGCTCTGCACTGTGTGTCTATATATATACATTTATAGTAATATGGACATATGTTTACTAGATGTTGTTTTTTCTTGCCTTCTGATTGTTGCTCTGAGTGTTGCTATCCCTGTGCTGTTGCAATCCTGGAATTTCCCCATTGTGGGACTAATAAAGGCTTATCTTATCTTATCTTAAGAATTATTTTGCGCTCGCTGAGAGAATTGGACTTTTGGGACTGCTCTCATTCGTGAGTAAACTGATTAGCATTTCTTTTTGTGGTTCGCTGCTACGCTTTACCTGAAGCGCTTGCTAAGCTAAAGCTATAGCTAACGCCATAGCTAGTCATAGCACCTAACACCGATACAAAGAAGCGACTTTGTCCCCGGTGATTGGGGCTCGCCGGAGGAACCAACCGAGGCAACAGTTGGATGGGAGCCGGATCGGAGTTCAAGTACAGTGGTGGTAGGAGACGGGGACCAGTGGAGGAGCAGCCGGCGCCCCAGCCAGATAAGAGCTGGAATCGGAGCCCAGCTACAGTGGCGTGGCTCGGCGGAGGAACTACTGAGGAAGATGGCGGTAGGTGGCGGGGCTCAGCGGAGGATCTACCGGGACCCCAGCTGGACAGGAGCAGGATTGGAACTCAACTACACCGACGGTGGGCCACGGGACTTGGTGGAGGAGCTGCCGGTACCCCGGCTGGACAGGAGCTCAATTGCAGCTGCGGTAAGCAGCGGGACTAGGAGCAGAGGGGGCTAGCTGAGGCCCAGCTGGATTCGAGGTCGGTCGGATCGGATACCGGCGTCACCAGCAGAGATTGTTTTACTATCAACAGGTCAGTAAAAATGCCACCAAAGAAGGAGGAAATGGAAGAGAGCAAAAAATCTCTGAACTTCTTGTCAGAAGAACTGACCAAAGGGGCTAGTCAACAGGTTAAAATATTAGGGCTAATGGAAGAAGTCCGAGAATTAAAATTAACAATTAAGGAAAAAGACAAAAAAATTGCAGACTTGGAGCAACGCATCGAGGATCTTGAACAATGTTCTCGTATGGGTGATCTTATTATAAGTGGACTAGACATTAAATATCAATCATATGCTCGTGCTACAGCAGTAATGAGAGGTGAGGAGGCTCCCCTGAGTGAATCAGTCTCTCTGGAAAACCAGGTGCTTCAGTTCCTAGAAACTAGAAATATTAAGGTTGAAGCAAATGCAATTTCAGCCTGTCATGCTTTACCCAGAAAGGATAATAAAACAAAGAAATCAATTGTGATGCGCTTTGTGAACAGAAGGGTAAAGAATGACATACTGAGGCAGGCCAGAAAGCTACGGGAAACAGAAGTTTACCTAAATGAACATTTAACAAAGACTAATGCTGAAATAGCACGGCAAGCACGGATGCTGAAAAGACAAAATAAGATACAGGCAACATGGACAAGAAATTGCAGAGTTTGGATCAAACTAAATGGAACACCTGAGGAAGCGAAGACCACAATAATCAGAGATCTTAATGACTTAAATAAATATAGATGAACACTGATTAAGAAAATTAAGAGACTATGATAATCCATATCCACACACACGGCAAGAATAGTTCTTCTGTGACATACCATGTCAATGTACTTTAAAAAACTAAACAAAACAAACAAAAAAACTTATGACTGACTTGAGTAGACATCAATTATCCCCAGTTGGAGGAAGTCATTTGACACAGAGTGAGGAAACTCAAACTCTGAAAATATGCCATTATGCTGAACATAAACTACAAGAGATGGAGAATGATATTGATCCTGATAACCACTTTTTCAATAATATTCATAATCATTGTGAATATTACACTGAAAAGCAATTCAAAAGCCAAGTGCAACTAGATAGTAAACTATCAATATACACTTCAACAGCAGAAGTCTTTAAAAACTTTCCACAGATTCATGACTATTTAAAACAGCTAGACAGAAAATTTCAGCTATCACAGTCTCTGAAACTTGGCTTAATGAAGAGCAGGCTCCCCTGATGCCAATAGAGGGATATCAGATGTTTCATATTAATAGATCTCAAAAAAAGGGTGGTGGTGTTGCACTGTATATTGATGACCTGTATAGGTGTAAGCTTGTAAATGGAATGTCCTTTGCACTACCAGGGATTTTGGAATGTGTTACTGTTTAGATCGACCAAGATAAAACAAAAAATCTTATTATAAGTTGTATATATAGAATGCCGGGAACTTGCATTGAGACATTCAGAGATAAGTTAGGCGAGCTGTACAATAATATTACTAGTAAGAAAATGGTAGTAATTTGTGGAGATTACAATATTGATTTAATAAATCCATTTCAACAAAATGTAATTACAGAGTTCATGAATTCTATGTACAGTATGAGTCTATATCCCACAATAACACATCCCAGTAGAATCATAGTTCGCACTGCTACACTTATTGACAACCTGTTTGTTAATATTATTGATAAGAAAATAGAAAATGGATTATTGATAAATGATATAAGTGACCATTTGCCAATCTTTGCACTTATCCACGGCCACACGGGGGCCAATACAGAAAAAAAAAATTAAAATCTTTCAGATACAAATCACAAAATGCAATCAGTTCTTTTAAAGAAGACTTGCTGAAGCAAGACTGGAGAAAAGTCTATGTATCAGATGTAAATGAAGCCTATTTTTTTTTGTACTTATTTTGTACCCGTAGGTAGATTTGTTTTGCAGTCTGGTGACAAGCCACCAGCTGCCGGTCACTGTGTGCGCAAGCGCCCCGTATCCCTAACCTGCATGTTTTTAGCATGTGGGAGGAAACCGGAGAAATCCCGGAGTAAACCCACACAACACGGGGAGAACATGCAAACTCCACACAGATCACTGTTGGCCGGGGGCAGGGATCGAACCCACAATCTCACGATCCCCGCGATCCCCCGGCCGAGGGTAAAACTGTGCTGCCACAGTGCTAACCACTGCGCCACCGTGCAACCCTATGACACAGTTAAAAACACTGTAACCACTCTTTATGAAAAAAAAATTGTCCATTAGTAGAGAAAAAGCTTAAACATAAATTTGTGATAAGCCATGGTTAACCAAAGGATTACAAAAGGTATGTAAAAAGAAAATCCATTATATAAAGCTTTTCTAAAGAAAAGGACAAAAGAAGCAGAGCAGCGGTATAAAACATACAAAAACAAGTTAACATATATAATGAGATGTAGTAAAAGAGACTATTACAGTAAAGAACTGGAGAAAAACAGAGACAATATTAAAAATACATGGACAATACTTCACAATACTCTTGGAAATAAAAACAGAAATACAAGCTACCCAACCAATTTTTCAAAAAAAAATAATAAAACGACTCAGAGTGTGAATGCAGTTTCACCTGCAGATGAATTTAATAACTTTTTTTTAACATTGGTCCTAATTTGGCTTGAGAAATACCCATTACGGCACCTACGGGTGATACAATAAGCAAAAACACTGATATAAAAGACTCCATTTTCACAAAGAACTCAGACGAGAGAGAGGTCATTGAAATTGTTAAATCGTTTAAAAGTAAAACATCTACGGACTGTGATGGTATTGACATTCTCTTAGTCAAAACTATTAGTGAATGCTTAGTGAAACCACTGACGTATATGTGCAACCTGTCTCTCCAAACAGGTATATTTCCCAATGCAATGAAAATAGCTAAAGTAATTCCGATATACAAGACGGGTGACAGAGGGGAACTTTCAAACTATAGACTAATTTCACTATTGCCACAATTTTCCAAGATACTTGAAAAAATATTCTGTGAGAGAATTGACAACCTCATAATGAAGAATAATTTATTGTGTGAGCAGCAATATGGGTTCAGACACAAGAGGACAACTGCATTTGCTCTAATGGAATGTATAGAAATAATATCAACTACCGTTGAAAATAAAGAGTACTCAGTTGGGGTATTCCCAGATCTTAAAAAAAAGCATTTGATACAGTGGATCATAATTTATTATTAAAGAAACTACAAAATTGTGGTATTAGGGGGGTAGCACTGTCCTGGTTATGTAGTTACTTAAAGAATAGATATCAATACGTATATGTTGGTAACAAAAACTCACAGTTACTGAAGGTTACTTGTGGAGTCCCACAGGGTTCAGTTTTGGGGCCACTGTTATTCAATATGTATATAAATGATATATGTAAAGTTTCGGAAAAAATGGATTTAATATTGTTTGCCTATGACACTAATCTATTATGCAGTGGAAGCAATTTGGAACAACTTTTGGATACACTCAGAAAGGAATTAGGAAAGCTAAAACTGTGGTTTGATTCAAACAAATTAACGCTCAATTTAAGTAAGACAAAATTTATAGTTTTTAACAATCATCACAACAACTTAGTATCTAAACTCAGTGTAAATGGTGTAGAGATTGAAAGGGTATCCGAAACTAAATTTCTTGGAGTAATAATTGATAATAAACTGTTTTGGAAGTCACATATTAATTATATTAAAGGTAAAATATCCAAATCAATTGCAATACTACACAGAGTGAAATATTTGCTGAATCAACCCACACTATATACTTTGTATCATTCATTAATACTCCCATACATGATATATTGTACTGAAGTATGGGGAAATACATATAAAACAAACATATATCCAGTCTTTATGCTTCAGAAGAGAGCTATTAGAATAATAAACAAAGCTGCTTACAGGGAACCAACAAACCCACTTTTTCTTAAATTAAAAGCTCTCAAGTTGAAAGATCTGGTTGACTTTAAAACTGCAGTAATAATGTTTAAAGTGAAGAATCTATCACTGCCTGCAAATATACAAAGTTGTTCCAAATAAGGGAGAAACAATATCATTTCAGAGGAACATGTATATTTCAAAATTCAGTGAGAACTACCACCAAGCACCACTGTGCTTCAGTGCAAGGAGTCAGATTATGGAACGATCTTGGACCTGAATTAAAATCATGTACAACGCTTGGACAATTTAAACAAAAAGTAAAGGAAGAAATACTCCTAACATATATACAAGATGACATGTAAAATCACATAAGGATTGTCATATCCAGTCTGTGTTGTGTTGTTGCTTAGTTTTTTGTCACATTTTGTCTTAGCTTTGTTCTGAATTGTAATCGCTCTTGTTTTGTTTTTCTTTTGAATTCTTGGATGGAATATGGGTGGGCAATATAAGCTGCGGCTTCAGCCATCACCCATTTCGGATAACTTATGTTGAACTGTATAATCAGAGGAGTTATTGTCTAATGTGACCTTGTTGGATTTTTTTTTCTTTTTCCCCCTTTGTTATATTATTCTGCTTCTTTTTAATCTTTACTTTTAATCTATCCGAAATAAAGATTCATTCATTCATTTAGATTCCAAATAAAAAACCTACAAAGATAAGTAAATATAAAATAAAATTAATAAATGGGTAACTAAATTATGTGCAATATATTGTTACATCTTGTTCAACTCTTTAACAGCAGCAGGAACAAAGCTGTTTTTGTAGCGCTGGGTTTTACTTTTTGGGACAGCAAACCTCCGTCTGGAGGTAAGAAGCTGAAAGTTGCAGTGCAAAGGGTGGGAGTCATCATTTAAAATGGAGGTAGCAATCCTCTGTACCCGTCTGGTGTACATGGATGTCAGGCTCAGCTGTGACTCACCAAGCAAACAACTGGACCATCTAACTACCTGATCCAAGGATTTCCTCTGTTTCAGTTTTCTCTGACCAAACCATGACACTAAAGAAAAGGATAAAACAGATTCAATAAAAGCCCGATAAAAGGACAGCGCGGTGGTGCAGTGGTTAGCACTGCGGCAGCACAGCAACTCACCCTTGGCCATGGGATCCCTGGTTCGATCCCAGCCCCTGACCAACAGTGATCTGTGTGGAGTTTGCATGTTCTCCCCATATCTGCATGGGTTTATTCCGGGATTTCTCCGGTTTCCTCCCACAGGCCAAAAACATGCAAGTTAAGTTAATTGGAGACGCTAAAGTGGCACTAGGTGTGAATGTGTGTGTGAATGGTTAAGGGATAGCGCCGTACCGTGGCTGCTTCATCCATCCAGGTGGATGCCCTCAATTTCCCCTCTGGGGATCAATAAAGTATACAAAATAAAAAAATAAATAAATAAATAAATAAATAAAACATTGTCATTATGGTTCGTTCAATTTGGAAGCGTGCAAGTTTCCTTAAACAATGCAAATGTTGCTGACCCTTTTTGCACACCCTTTCATAGTTCTCTACAAAGTTTCAGTTACTATCAATAATCGTCCCAAGACTGTTGTGGTTCGAGCGCCGATCTCATCCGTGCTCAGGCTGTGCAGTATTTTCCTCCCAGCTGATGTGTGGTTCCTTATGGCTCTCCGAGCTTTTATTATGACAGCGCTTGGAGGGGCTTCCGGCTGTCAGAGCTGAGGCCCTGACAGCTGAGTTGCATTTCGCCTCATCAGCTGTTCCCTACTTAAGAGGGCAGCTGAGGGCGAAATGTGCGGCGGTCTCGTCAGACTTTCCTCATCTGACACCATCAGATTTCTCATCAAACTTTCCCAGGTCTGACATCGTCGAGCATCCCTCGCCAAGATTCCTGGTCAGACGTCATCCACCTTTTCATCCTCATCCTTTACTGTAAGTGTGTGTCATTATGTATTTGTTCCTCCGTGTCATAGACTGAGTGTTAGTTATAGTGTGTTTTAGCCCCCCATGGCTCGTTATTTTGTCGTTTTCCCTTTCCTTTAATAAACTGTGCAAACTCACCGGTGAAATGTGGCGTCTTATTGATGGCTTGTGAGGGCCATCCATGACAGTAGACTGCTGCCAGACTGAGACGCCTGTCGCTGTGAGTTTTGCCTGAATTGGACTTGTTTTTCCTTGTCTGGGTACCTGTATGCTGGGAGGTCATGTCGTCATTTGGGGGCCGCGCTCGGAGCCTGGGCTACGAGCTAGCGGAGGCCCTGGACTACGTTGATGGAACTCTCATCACTTCTAGCCTCTACGACTCTCCCAGCGATGTACGCTGGCACCTGGACCTCGCTGAGGACATCATTAATCGCCTTCCTTGCTACTCCAACCACCTTGAAGTCACTGCGAGGAATGCAGACATTGCTGCACAACGGGAGATACTCTGTGGGCTGGAGGGAAACTCCAGCAGGAAGCCAAAGAGGAGGCATCCTCGCTCCTCGCTTCGGGATCCCATTCCTGTCCCTGCTCCAGGCCAGGAGGTCGCACCGCCCAGGGGTGATCCCCGAAGGAGTGACACGTCAGTCGGAATTCCCCCGGAGAAACTATAACAGTCAGCTGTTTCCATCCGGGACAGAGTGGTGGCAGCGCATTCCGCTGTCCACCCCACACAGATTATTAAGCATGTGACGGCGGCAGTCAGGCTGGTGGAGAGGAATCCGGCGTTAACTGATTATCCAGAGTACGCTGACATGCTCGCCTCTGTTTCCGCGCAGGAGTGGCGCTTCCCGAACCTTTCCTTCGCCTCACCCTCTGCCGATAACCGTCATCACACATCCTACACTAAGACTCAGCGAGAACCCCGACCGGATCCTGTTCCGGGTCGTCGGAGGAACTCTACCTCCCAGTCAGCTGCCTCTTCGGCATTTCATCAGGAGGGAATTCCCGCAGCCTCTCCCACCAGGTCATCTTTCCCTGCTGTCCCATCAGCTCCTTGTGCCCGGATCACCTCGGCTGTCGTCTCCTCCTTCTCAACGTCTTCCCCGGCTGCTGTGAGCACCACGAGTCCTGCTCCGGCGAAGCCTGTTATCGGACCATCGCGAGCAGCTCCTCCTCGTCCTCCCAGGGGGCCCTCCGTCACCATCCAGCGGGGAGAGGGAGGAACAAAGTCCACTGCAGCGGGCACCATCGGTCCCCCGGAGAACAGGCAAGTGCAATTTCATTCTTCTCCTCGTTGTTGTGATTTGCCTTGTCTGACTCCTGGGGGTGGAGTTCTGGGTTCGCAGTCCCCTGAGCTCTCATCACCTGCTGTAACCTCTGACATTGAACCTGCTGCCTCTGTGTCTCCCTCCACTGAGCGGTCCACGACGCCAGGCCTACATTGCCGGACGAGGAGGGGGCCTGCGGTCCTGGAGAGCCTGGTTCCAGCCCCGCAGCCATGTCATGGGCAGAGGAGGAGAGTGGACTGCAGTGTGGAGCCTGCGCCGATGACAAAACGTCCCCGGGTCTCCACCGATGAGCGATTCGATCCAGCGGGTCGAGGATCCCCTGCCACCACCCCGTGCGAGTCGTCGGCGTGGACGTCAGCGCTGGAGGGTCCTCAGGCTGCGGAAAACATCATGCCAGCTGTGGAGCCCACCGTAGCCGAGTGGGAGCCAGAAGCCAGAAGACGTCCTTCTTCGTCCTGAGCCCGGATCGTCGAAGTCCTGGACGGCGACAGAACTCGAGTGCAGGCAAGTGCTCTACTTTGTTTTCCTTCTTTCTATTTTGGAGCATTTTTGCCTGTC
Source organism: Pholidichthys leucotaenia (assembly GCA_020510985.1). Lineage (NCBI taxonomy): Eukaryota > Metazoa > Chordata > Actinopteri > Cichliformes > Pholidichthyidae > Pholidichthys > Pholidichthys leucotaenia. Next base: position 5,078,629 of record CM035836.1, read on the forward strand.
TCTTGGGGAGACGAGCCAGGGGCAGCTGTCCGCTGCACCCGAGCTCGTCTCGCTGGGCGCTGTCGCTACCGGTGATCCTGATCCCGGTTCTCTTCTTCTCCTGAGCCTTCTCCTAGGGTCACCGGTGCGGAGTCAACCCCAGTCGCTGTTCTGGAGGTTCTGGGTTTGGGGGTGAAGGCCGTCTATGGAGCTGTTCCGACTCAATCGGGGTCCGACGTGGGTGCAGCCGAGACCCAATCGGGGTCCGACGTGGGTGCAGCACGGGCTCACCCTGGGTCCAACAGGAGGACAGTGCCTATGCTGGTAACGTTCAGAGGTGGAGCTGCAGATCCTCAGCCGAGCGGCGCCGATCTGGTCCCTCATCTTTCCCCTAAACCTTCTCCATCGGGTGCCGTTTGGGCTTGTGATATTCAGCCCGGCTCTCCTGTACTATCCCCCTCTACAGGGAAGCCATTACCGTTCTCTCCCCTGCGGTCCTGATGGCTGAGCGATGCGGGTCGGCCGCCTGAAAGACTGCCTCGCCTGTTTGGCGTTCTGAGTTGGCCGCCCGACCAACTGGACTGTTTGCTTGGCGACCTGGTCCGGCCACCAGAGATCCTGTTTTCCCGGGCCTGGGACTGGGGTAGGCCACCCAAACGCTCCTTTTTCCCCCATCCTCTATTTGGGCATTGGACGCAGGGAGACCACCAGAACTATGTGTATTATGGGACTCTGCCTGCCGTCATCCCCGTATGTTTCGCTTTTCTTTTGATGTTAAGGTCATCTTTGGTGTGTGTCATGTGCCTTAGGTTGATCTGTGTATTACTGCTGTTTAGCGTGTTTTTTTTCTCCCCTCCCCAGTCTGAGGGATGACTTGTATTTTCCACATTATGTTTTCTAGGCCTGTGTGTTTTAGTTTTAGGTCTCCTACTATTGTTGCATTTTTTGGGTTCTGTCTATGTATCATCTGCATTTTATGGAGTATTGTGTTTCTTTTCCCCTACCGTACTCTGTAATTGCTTTATTTGTTCCCTGTCATCGTCTTAGTGTTTTTCATCTTTTCTGGTTCTCACCCTCCAGGCCCCCCATCCTCCCACCCTGGGTGGGGGTGGGGGTCATGTGTATTACGGCGGGGGGCCTTTTTATCTTTTATCTTCAGGGCTCCGCCCCACTTCTGGAGATGTGAAGGGGCGTTGGTTTAGCTCTAGAGATGGAGGGAGCCTACCTGCGCGGTGTCTGTCATTCAGTTGTTGAGCCATTTCCAACAGCCTTTTACTTCATTCCCTGGTGTTTTCATTTTTTTCCAATCCAACTCTTCACCAGCCCAATTGTTCTTTCCACCACCCCATTAGCTTGTGGGGTGTAAACTCGTATTACCCCAAACTGCTGACACCACTGATCCACCTGTGCATTGCAAAAGTGGGTGCCGTTGTCTGTTCTCAGTTCTTTTGACACCCCCAAGCATTTACAGGTCTCTTCCAACATCGTAACTACACTGTTGCCATTTGCTTTTCGCACGGCCTTCGCAATCATGTAGCCGGACATGGAGTCAACAAGGACTAGGATGCATTTTTCACCCTTCTTACCGTTTACCCCCATTGGCCCGGCTACATCCGTGCATACTGAACCCCATGGCACAGTGCTCTTTATTGTCAACCCATCCACCCTCTTCTTCCTGCGTTGTACTTTCCACATACTTCACAGTTTTTGAGGATCTGACGGATGCGATGTGTAGGAACCCAGAGCTGCAATTTCACCAACTCTCTTCGTGTAGGGACTGTACCTGTGTGACCCAGTGACTCATGCACTGCGGTCACTACTCCCCCCATGGAACCTTCTGGAATCACCCTTCCATTGGGTGTTTCTTCCCAGTTCTCCTGACGTACAAGGATGATTTTCCTCATCTGCACATAACGATCAACCTCATCGTTTCCTTGCCAGTGAAGACCTATCTTCTTATGAACTTTCTGGTGCACTACCTCCAGCTCCATATTCAATCGGATTTCTGCAATTTTCTTCCACAGGTCTTGATGTGACACCAGTTTTCCTTTTGCTCCTTTGAACCCATTTTCTTGCCAAATGGTTAAATCTTCTTGCAACACTCAAGCACAGTAATCACAGTCTGTGATTAGCGTTACCTTTTTTATCTTCCTCTTTTCCAGCTCCAACAGTCCTTCCAGGACTGCTGTGACTTCACCTGTTTTCACTGTACCGAGTACTTTACCCTTTTTTCTCCACCTCTCTTTCTCTCCCTCCTTTAGGATAAAGCCCCAGTATGCTTTGCTGTAATGGGGCAGTGGCATTACAGCAGCTGATAGGAAGAGACTGAACAAACTGATCAAGAAAGCTAGCTCTGTCCTGGGGCAATGCCTTGACCCAGTGAAGGAGATAGGAGAGAGAAGGATGGTGGCTAAACTGTCATCTCTGCTGGAGTCCGAGTCCCACCCTATGCAGGACATACTGAACGCACTGAGGAGCTCATTTAGCAGCAGACTACATCATCCTAGGTGCGCAACTGAGAGGTTCCGCAGGTCCTTCCTACCTACGGCTGTCAGAGTGTATAACCTAAGCAGGGCTGCTCGCAGAGATAACAAAAAAAACGTGACAACATAATAGTATTGAATGCAAAAGACGCAATAGACTTACACAATGGTCCCCTCCAGTATACAACTAGGACAATATCGGTCGCTACGGAGAGTGACAATTTGTATGGGTACATATTCTTACTATGTAGGATAACTAAGTAGACAGTTATGCTGTTTATTCCATCTAGATACAATGCTCCGCACTGTGTGTATATATATTTATATGTACATATGTATATTCACTGCTCTTGTTTTTCTTGTCTTCTTGATTGTTGCTCTGAGTGTTGCTATCCCTGTGCTGTTGCAATCCTGGAATTTCCCCATTGTGGGACTAATAAAGGCTTATCTTATCTTATCTTATCTTATCTTATCAGGCCCTTTCTTAGACCCATCTGTGTAAAGTGTCCATTTTGCCAGATGCTCTTTGTCTTTGTTAGGTTTTGCTGTCTTCTTGCTTACTGGTCGTGCAGGACCTATTTCTAGGTCAGGGTCTTGCAGCAGATCTTCCCAGCACCCCCACCTTGCATTAGTGGCTTTGGTGCTTTCTACTGTGGCCTTTGTCAGATACCTGTGCACCTGACTCTGTGTGACTACCTTAATACCTTTGCCCTGAGCCAATTCTTTGAGATGACTCCAGTACTTGGCTACAACTGCCAGTTCTTTCTCTTCTGGTGGATATTTATTTTCTACTGATGATAGAGTGTAGCTCCAGAGGGCCACTAACCTGCTATTTTCATTGGCCACAGTGACAGTCACATCATCTTTATCACAACTTACTTCAGCCACCAAGCGAGTGGTTAGGCTTCGGGTTTCCAGGGCGACTGCATTTTGAATGGCTTTCTTCAAACCTTCCAAATGTTGTTGATCTGATGCTGACCAGTCCCATTTCTTCTTTTCATTTGGAGAATTGTCAGTTTTCCTAAGCTTGGCGTAGAGAGGCCTAGGATATTTCTGGTAGCCAGGAACATGAACTCTGATGTAATTATAAAGCCCCAAAATTTTCTGCAACTCATTTTCTGTTGTGGGGGACCTGATTTTCTTCAACTTCTCCCTGTTACCACCCGAGAGTCCCAGCTCCGATGAGATTTGGAACCCAAGGTAGTCTACTTGGAAGCGGGCAAACTGACACTTTGTGAGGTTAAGTTTTAACCCCCCTGTTGTAAGTCTGTCAATGACCGTCTGCAGTTTTCTTAGGTGCTCCTCTTCTGTCATCTGCAATGAATACATCATCATTGTAGATTGTGGCCTCCAGGCCTTGCAGTATATCCATTACTGCTGCTTGGAACACATTTGGTGAGTTCTTCTAACCCTGGGGGGAGGCGCTGCCAAACATAAGTTTGGCCCTTGTGGGTGAATGCTGTTTTACCCTGTGACTCTTTAGCCAATCTCAGTAAGAAGAACCCACTTGCCAAATCGATGCAGGATTTGTATTTTCTCACCTGCAGTCTTCAGGGTACCTTGTGGATTGATCAAACTTGCTTTGTTGGCCACTGTTCTTCTGTTGAGGGCTTTGAAATTAATCACCGGCCGCCAGCCTCCTCCTGCTGAATCTGGTTTTCTTACTGTCTGAATGAGGTTGTTAGTTGGGGGATTTGATTCTTTCCTAATTATGCCTAAAGCATTCAATTCCCTCACTATTTTGTCAATTTCTTCAACAGCTGCAGGGTTCAAGGGATACTGTTTAACTGCAGGGTGAATCCCTCCTTCAATTGTGCCCATGTCCCCACAGTCATTTTTGAAATAGGCCACATTTGCAGAATGAAAGATTCATCTTTACCTTACGGGAAGAGGTCACTCTCCTCCACTTTTTGTTCCCTCACTACAGGCACATTTACGGACTTATACCATTTTCATCCATCCATCCATCTTCTACCGCTTTTCCGGAGGTCCGGAGTAGAGAAGCCCAGACTTCCCTCTCCCCAGCCACCTGCTCCAGCTCTTCAGAGAGGATACCAAGGTGTTCCCAGACCAGCTTGGAGACGTAGTCTCTCCACCGAGTCCTAGGTCTGCCCCGGGGTCTCCTCCCAGTGGGAGGTGCCTGAAACACCTCAAGGGGAGGTGTCCAGGAGGCATCCTAATCAGATGTCCATACCACCTCAACTGACTCCTTTCAATGTGGAGGAGCAGCGGTTCTACTCTGAGCCTCTCCCGGATGACTGAGCTCCTCACCCTATCTCTGAGGGTGAGTCCAGCAATCCTACGGAGAAAGCTCATTTCAGCCGCTTGTATCCATGATCTTGTTCTTTCGGTCATTACCCAAAGCTCGTGACCATAGGTGAGAGTAGGAACGTAGATTGACTGGTAAATCGACAGCTTTGCCTTAGAACTAAGCTCCCTCTTCACCACAACAGACCGGTACAACATCCTCATCACTGCAGATGCTGCTCCAATCCGTCTGTCAATCTCTCACTCCATTTTCCCCTCACTCGTGAACAAGACCCGAAGATACTTAAACTCCTCCACTTGGGGCAGGAGCCTGTCCCCAACCCAGAGAGGACAATCCACCTTTTTCCGGCTGAGGACCATGGACTCGGACTTGGAGGTGCTGATTCTCATCCCAGCCGCTTCACACTCAGCGGCAAACCGTCTCAGCAAGAGCTGTAGGTCATTGCTGGATGAAGCCAACAGGACAACATCATCTGCAAACAACAGAGATGAGATCCTGTGGTCACCAAGCATGACACCCTCCATTCCCTGGCTGCGCCTAGAAATCCTGTCCATAAAAATTATGAACAGGATCGGTGACAAAGGGCAGCCCTGGTGGAGTCCAACTCTCACTGGGAATGACTCCGACCGAGTGTTGGCAATAAGAACCAAACTCTCACAACGGTCATACAGAGACCGAATAGCTCGAAACAACAAGCCCGATACCCCATACTCCCGAAGCACCCCCCGCAAAAAACCACAAGGGACGCGATCAAATGCCTTCTCCAAGTCCACAAAACACATGTAAACTGGTTGGGCAAACTCCCACGAACCCTCAAGAATTCTCGAGAGTGTAAAGAGCTGGTCCGATGTGCCACAGCCAGGACGAAAACCACATTGCTCCTCCTGAATCCGAGGTTCAACCAACGGCCGGACTCTCCTCTCCAGTACCTTGGCATAGACCTTCCCAGGGAGGCTGAGGAGTGTGATCCCTCTAAAGTTGGAGCACACCCTCCGGTCCCCTTTTTTGAAGAGAGGAACCACCACCCCGGTTTGCCATGCCAAAGGCACTGCCCCCGACCTCCACGCAATGTTGCAGAGGCGTGTCAACCATGACAGCCCAACAACATCCAGGGCCTTGAGGTACTCAGGGTGAATCTCGTCCACCCCCGGGCCCGGCCACCAAGGAGAGTTTTAACCACCTTGGCGACCTCAGCCCCTGTGATAGGCGAGTCATCCCCCTCGTCCCCAAACCCTGCTTCCTCTGTGGAAGGCATATCAGTGGGATTGAGGAGATCCTCGAAGTATTCCTTCTACTGCCCGACGATATCCCCAGTCGAAGTCAACAGTGTCCCATCCGCACCATACACAGTGTGGACAGGGAGCTGCTTTCCCCTCTTGAGCCGCCGGACAGTTTGCCAGAATCTCTTCGAGGCTGACCGAAAGTCTTGTTCCATGGCCTCACCGAACTCCTCCCATACCCGGGTTTTTGCTTCAGCAACCACCCAAGCTGCACTACGCTTGGCCTGCCGGTACACCTCAGCTGCTTCGGGAGTCCCACAAGCTAACCAAGCTTGATAGGACTCCTTCAGCTTAATGGCCCCCCTCACCACTAGTGTCCACCACTTGGTTCGGGGGTTGCCACCACGAGATGCACTGACCACCTTGCGGCCGCAGCTCTGGGCCGCCACTTCAACAACAGAGGTGGAGAACATGGCCCATTCAGACTCCATTTCTCCAGACTCCCTCAGAATGTGGTTGAAGTTCTTCCGGAGGTGGTAGTTGAAGACCTCCCGGACAGGGGTCTCAGCCAGACGTTCCCAGCACACCCTCACTATACGTTTGGGTCAACCAGGTCTGAATGGCTTCCTCCCCTGCCATCGGATCCAACTCACCACTAGGTGGTGATCAGTTGACAGCTCTGCACCTCTCTTTACCCGGGTGTCCAAGACATACGGTCGCAGGTCTAATGACACGATAACAAAATCGATCATTGACCTGTGACCTAGGGTGTCCTGGTGCCAGGTGCACATATGGACACCCTTATGCTTGAACATGGTGTTCTTTATGGACAAACTGTGGTTAGCACAGAAGTCCAATAACTGAATACCACTCGGGTTCAGATCGGGCAGGCTGTTCCTCCCAATCACCCCCCTCCAGGTTTCACTGTCATTGTCCACATGCGCATTGAAGTCCCCCAGTAGGACAATGGAGTCTCCAAGAGGAGCACTCTCCAGTACCCCAGTCACAGACTCCAAATAGGGTGGGTACTCTGAAACGTCATTTGGTGCATAGGCACAAATGATGGTCAGGACCCGTTTCTCAACCCGAAGGCACAGGGAGGCAACCCTTTCGTCCACGGGGAAAACTGCAATATAGAGGCAGCAAGGTGGGGGGATACAAGAATACCCACCACTGCTCGTCGCCTCTCGCCCGGGGCAACTCCCGGGGCAACTCCAGAAAAGGCCAAGCTCAAACCCCTCTCTAGGAGACTGGTTCCGGAACCGGAGCTGTGTGTTGAGGTGACTATATCTAGCCGGTATCTCTCAACCTTGTACACCAGCTCAGGCTCCTTCCCCACCAGAGAGGTGACATTCCATGTCCCAAAAGCCAGTTTAGAAAGCTTGGGATCAGTCCGCCAAGGTCTCCGCCTTTGACCACCACCTAAGCCACATAGCACCGGACCCCCATGATCCCTCCTGCAGGTGGTGAGCCCACTGGAGGGCGGACCCATGTAACTCCTTCGGGCTGAGCCCAGCCGGGTCCCATGGGTGGAAACCCAGCCACCAGACGCTAGCCTTCGAGCCCCTCCCCCAGGCCTGGCTCCAGGGTGGGATGCCGGTAACCACATACCGGGCGGGGTACACTGAATCCTTGATATAGAATTTATCATGAGAGTCTGTTGGATTGTTCTTAGTCTGGCCCTTCACCCAGGACCAGTTTGTCTAGGGTGACCCTATCAGAGGCAAATTGTCCCGGACAACATAGCTCCTGGGATCACTGGGGCACGCAAACCCCCCACCACGATAAGGTGACAATCCATGAGGGGTATACCATTTTTTGTCTGGCAAATTACTCAGGTACAGCAAGGGATTACTGAAGTATATTTGAAACTTGATGGACTGCATGTGCTGTATCCTTGCTCTCAGTCTCTTCTTCCAGCCTTCAGGATCCTTCAGATCCTTCAGTTCTTTGTGTGAGATCAAGTTGTGTGGCCCTTTCACAAAAACAATGTCATTCCACACCCCATATGGCATTCTTGTAGTCCGCCCATCTGCAAGTATCACTGTTAGGTGCACTTTTGTTTGCAGGGGTTGACAGGTCATTGACACTTCTGCTCCTGTATCTACCAAGAAGCGGACCCCATTAATGTTGGTGTAAAACATTTCTTTATCTTGGTAGACATATTTTAAAATGGCCTGCCCCCGAACTGCTATTACTTTTTGCCCCCCGAGAGGGTCTTCTGATGCTCCTCTCGGTGGGCTTTCTTTTTTTCTGGGGTCAGCTTCTGATACTCTTCTGGTGGAAAATAACTACTTTTCTTCTTTACTTCACCTTTGGGGCCTGTAGCTGAAACAGCTTGTGTGGTTACAGACAACGACTTGGGTCTTGGCCCTTGGGGTTATGGAGGTGGTGGGGTACTTTTCAGGTGGTGTACTTTTGAGTTTTTGTTGCTGTTCACCATGCCTTCTTTTCTTCTCATAAAATTTCCCTTCCAAGTTCCATTGAGACACCTGTTCATCCAGCTGTCCTTCACTAACAGAGGAGGGCAAGAGTTTGTGAAAAGTCACCTCTCCTCTCCTACCTTCGGTGATCTTCCTCAAAATCTGTACCCTTCTACTGTGTGGTGCATCTTTTTTGACTAGGTGCCAGACATGTGTGAGTGTGCTACCTGCATCCAACTGCTGCTTCATCTTCGCCTCCATGCTGTCTTCATCGCCATCATCTTCTAGGACCATTCTCAGATAATGAGTTTTAGCTGGTTCTGAGTCGTCTAAGGGCACCCTGCTGTTGGTCACATGGCTCAGCCATAATTTCTTGGCTAATTCATTGTGTGTAGTACCTTCCACCACCTCCCAGACACCTTTCAGGTAGTCTACTACTACTTGATTTGCTTTGGGTGGGGGTACTAATGCGTTCAGAACTTTAATGTCTCAATAGACCCCTTCTCTTTGCAGTTGGGATGCTGACCTAACAATTGGGCTTGTGCTTTGAAACTTTTCTTCATTTACCTGCCATACTTGCCTCTGAGGGGGCTCTTCCTCATCATCATCTGCGGAGATTGCTTCTTCAGTCAACATCTCTTTTGCATATTTTCGTGCAGTTTTCTTCATTCTTCTCAGCACGACATCATGTGTTTTTTCAAAGAAGGCTTTTCTGAATGGTTTGGTGAGTTATTTTGCTTTGTCTACTTTTGCATAGGATGGCATCATTAAGAAATTCGCTCATTCATCATATGTAGCTGTTACTGGCAGGGTTTTGAACGTGTCTTGTTGCTGACCCCAGCTTGCCGGAATGTCAAATTCAGCTTGCCCAACTTCTGGCATGTATGCTTTACGTTGGTCTTTTTCTTCGATGGGGTCAAAACTAATGTCATGGGCCATTCTTTCTGAGACTTTTTCAATATCTACTTGGGGGTTTTCTTTTTTGTAACACTTGCGACTGCCGACCCTTAAACTCTGCAAAGACCGCAGTGGCCACTCTATAGATAACACACTGTCATCATCACTTTCGGAGTAGCTCTGCTCAGGTTGCTCCCGCTCCCCTTCTACAGGGTTGGGATCTTCTTTGAAATCTTCATGTTGTTGTTGCCCCCTACCCCCTCTGTGTACTGCTTCATTATAATACCTGTCTGGACTGCCTTGAGATTTGTCAGGATAGCTTTCTGGGCTGTGTTCTGTCCACACCCCAACAGTAGCTCATCGAAGGGGCTTATTTGTTGTGTTAGATGGCTCTCTCCCCCTTGAGACCAATGACTTTGCTTGTGATGATCAGGTGGTGGCACTTAAATCACCCTTTACTGTCATTCAACTGTACAACCAATCATGTACAGTAGAACGAGATTGTGCTTTACCTATCTACTGTGTTAATCACACAAACCCCAAGTGTAGAATCAGAGGGCCGCTGCCATGCAAGGTGCCGCCACAAATTTCCCTCTTCTATTCCATTTTTGCTGAGCACCAAGCTGGAAGGCAGGAAGTTCCACTTTTATATGGTCTTCGGCATGACCCGGCCGGGATTTGAACCCCTTCCTCCCGGGTGTGGGGCGGATGCTCGACCAACTGAGCCACCACTCCGGTGGTGGCACTTTGGTATGATGTAGAGGGGATGTTCAGCTGCAACTCCCTTTTGCTCGACTGGACCACCCAGCGAACAGAGTTACAGCCCTTGTTGCTCCATTGACATGCTGCATCACCTTTCCTTGCAGTTTCTATATCTTCACCTAGTTGAGCAGGGGTAAGCAGTGCTTCTTGGCTGTCAGAGTTTCTCTCCTTCTTTACTTTAAAAGCAACATTTTCTCTCAGATGTAGCTCCTCATCTTGGTCAGGTGAAATCACCACGACTATTTCTTTCACTGAGCTCCAGTCTCCCACCCAAGTCAGGTGATTTCTTATAGCTGTGGTTACCGCTTTATCCACTTCATCCCTATCAAGAATCTGAAACTCAAATGATCGTTTATTAGTTCGTTACCTCAAAAAAGATTCAAGACACAGAATATTATTTTTCATAAGTTTTACTTGCGCAAGGAGTGCCAGCGATGATTACATCTCACAAGACACTGAGGCATACCCCAGTGAACTAAGCACTTTTATACATTGTTGGTCACATAATCACAAAAGACATCTGCTGAGTACTCCCTTCCTGTCACCCACACAGTCATGACAAAAAATATGCCGACATTCTCAAAGAGGAAGAACACAGTGACCTTACAAAAAGTACATCACATAAGGGCTTAACCGCAATTAATCACAGACAAAGTATCTCATACAAAAACAAGATTAACTTTTCCTTATTCTCAGACTTTTACACAGTTTCATCCCATGAGTCAGCTTCATTCTCTCATGCTAAGCACATTTTAATCTGCACATAAGCAACACTCAGTAATCTTCTCATTATCTAAGCACAAAAAGGAAACAGTGTACAATACATTCATCCTTATGTCATATAGAAAATGATGTATGTACAATTTCCCAACAATTTCTTAACACAATATGCATAGATGAGTATATGGCATACACTTGATTATATAAAATGATAACATGTATATACAATTTTCTGACAATCCCAGTGGAGAGAGCCAGGGATCACCCCTCGGAGTGCCACCACTACTTTTCTTTGCTCGAGGTGGGAGGCTCAGTTGAGGGCTTCATCTAATCTTGCAGACATAAGTGCCCAATGAACTTCAACCTTTTTACCTTTTTTGAATTCTTCAATGGGAACCAGCAGGATCATATAGTAGGGGAGATCACCCCCAATCATCACTTCTATGGCTCCTACTTCACGGCCTTCAACAAATTGAGTTTGTCTGACAGCTTGGACCTCTTTCTGATAGTCATCACTTGCTCTTGCATGAAGTTCTCTTCTGAAGGAGGCATTTCTAATTCTTAATTCATGGTCGGTAAACACCACTAAAACATCCACCACCAAGTGCCAGGGCCTAGCTACTAAGCAATAAGCCCAACCCTTTCCTTTTGTCATTATCAGACTAGCTTCAGGGGGCAGTGGTGGGAGCGGAGATTTCAGAGTGTCTAAAAAAGATGTAACTTTTTTGGGGGGGTCTTTTCCGGGTCTTCTGCCCTCACCATCATTGGGGGCTGGGCTCAGGGGTCGAGGAGGGTGAGGCATTCTAGGAAACTTTGATTGCTGAGCCGCACCCGGCCCCTGTGCCTTATTTCTACCTCTTACCACAGTTGCTGGTGTACTCAGCATTTCTGCTGGGAACGGCACGGGGCTTACCCAACCAGGACGCTGCTGTCGCTGAGGTGACCCCTTGGTGAGAAGTCGCTTGGTCGGTGGATGCTCTGCCCGCTCCAGCTTGTGTTTGATCTGCTCTCTTCTAGTCAATTCAATTCAATTCAATTCAACTTTATTTATATAGCGCCATTTCACAACAACAGTCATCTCATAGCACTATCAACTGTAGGGGGAACCCCCACAGTTGCAGAAAGACCCCAGCAATCAGGCGATCCCCTGTGAGCAAGCACTTGGCGACAGTGGAGAGGAAAAACTCCCTTTTAACAGGAAGAAACCTCCAGCAGAACCAGGCTCAGGGAGGGGCAGTCATCTGCTGCGACTGGCTGGGGGGTGAGGGGACAGAGAAGATGAAAAGAACAGACATGTAGAGAGCAAACAGCACGATGGGGACTCAATCTATGGGAGAGAACAAACAGATGTTAACCACTTGCACTCCGGGCAATTTTCCTAAAAATGCCAAAAAAAAACGTGCCCAAAGTAAATCGAAAGCTGTTATTCAACCCTCTGCAGCATCTTCATGGGGTTGGTCTCATTTAAAAGAAAACACTTTGAATTTTTTGGCAAAAAAAACATAATCTCTCTACGTGCTCCGGCCACTGAGTTACAGTCATCTAAACATACTGAACTTGAAGAAAAAAAATTTGGACACAGTGTTTTTTTGGATACAAATGCTTGTAAATAACACACAGCTGTCCGAACCGGCTGGAAAATGCAACAGAAATGTAGAACCAAGTGTTATCCAGCTGAGATCCAAATTTGGTAACAATACCACAAAAAATGAATATTTTACACAGCTTTGTTCTCAGGCTGTTCCCAGGCGTTATGGAACTGTGCCAAATTGTGCCAAATGGCACAGTTTGGAAAAACGTCTGTAACTTTTCAATAATTCAATGTAGAATCTTCATTTTAGGCTCTAATGAAAGGTCACACTCAGGGCTGTGTCTGTGTGTGTGTGTGGGGGCGGGGGGTCATTCCCCCCCCCCCCCCGCTACCAAGGACCAAATTCGGCCCTCGCTACAAGACGGAATACACTCTTTTTTTTTTTCCTTGCATGTTTTCACAGCGGCTCCCCCCCCCCTCGCTACTGTGTGTGTGTGGGGGGGGACCGTGAACGCCCCCCCCCCCTCGGTACAGAAGAGGGCACAGAAGAGGGCCATCGCTACATGATGGAATAGACTGATAAGCTTCCCCCCGCCGACCGAGGAGCGTTCGGACCGTGCCCCCCCCCTCTTCTGCAGCGGGTGGGTGGGGGGGCGTTCACGGTCCGAACACGGCAAATGAACCGTTTATCGCGGCGCACGCACTTCGTATTTCGTGCGCAGTACAGTTGTAAATTACCGATCGGTCAAAAGTCATTTTTGGATTACAGTTTTCAGGGATAAATAATAATTTAGCTTATAACACCTTGCCTCTTCAAAGCAGCAGAGTCGTGGCGAACAGCTCTTCCCACGCGTCAGACGAACGCGACGCTGCTCTGCTCGTGGATCCCGATCAAAACATAATTCCATTACATATTGCCGTTTTGGCGAATGATTTACGACTTTTGTCGTCGGCCTCCGTCTATTCTGCTGGAATGAGTGCAGGTCCCACTTGTGGGTGTTCTCCATGCTGCTGGGTGAGCCTGGGTCTGTAGGAGATTTGTCCAGCGTCCTTTGTTTTCATCTGTGGCAGCAGTAAATATCGCTTCACGCAGCCAGAATTTCTGTGCTTCAATTGGCTCCTGCGTTCACAGTAGGCGGGTCCTCCTTCCTAGATTTTCATTCATTGGTTCTTCAAGGTTTCAGAAACCCAATTCAAGGCTCTTATTAGTCGAATGAGAGGTCAATCAGATGAACTAATCTGTTCGCGGCTGTCTCTGCAGTTTTTTTTTGAGTGGCGCTTGGAGGCTACTACATCACCATCACCACCATCATGCGTCATGCGCACGAGGGCGCACGAGCGCGCTCTCGCGCGCCCTCGTGCGTCATAGGACGCAGAGACTTGCCCGCCCACGGAACAACAGAGCGCAAGTGGTTAATGATCAGCAAAAAAAATATTTCATTGAGAGTGAAGAAAGGAGTGAGGCCCAGTGCATTACTGGAGGTCCCCTGGCTGACTAAACCTATTAGCAGCATAACTAAGGGAGGGTTCAGAAACACATGGTCCCTCCCTAATTGTAGGCTATATCAAAAAGGTAGGTTTTAGCCCTATTCTTAAAAACAGAGATTGAGTCTGACTCCCGAATCCAGATTGGCAGCTGGTTCCACAGGAGAGGAGCTTGATAACTGAAGGCTCTGCCTCCCATTGTACTTTTGGAGATTCTAGGTATTACAAATAATCCTGCATTTTGGGAGCGTAGAGCTCTGTTAGGACAATACTGTAGTATCAGATCTTTTAAAGAAAAAGGAGCTTGATTGTTTAGAGCTTTGTAAGTAAGAAGAATGATTTTAAACTTAATTCTAAACTCTATGGGAAGCCAATGAAGGGAGGCCAGAACCGGAGAGATATGATCTCTCTTTCTAGTACCTGTTAAAACTCTTGCTGCAGCATTTTGGATCAGCTGAAGACTTTTTAAAGATGTTTTAGGACAGCCTGATAATAAAGAATTACAATAATCTAATCTTGAGCTAACAAAAGCGTGGATAAGTTTCTCAGCATCACTCTGAGACAAGATGCTCCTAATCTTGGCAATATTACGCAAATGATAGAAGGCAGTCTTAGAAACAAATTTAATATGTGAATTGAAGGACAGATCTTGATCAAAAATAATTCCAAGGTTCCTCACAGAGCTATTAAGAGAAAGAGTAACTGCATCCAAACTGAAAGTTTGATTTGGAAAGGTATTTCTAAGGTTTTTTGGACCAACAAGAATGACTTCAGTCTTATCTGAATTTAATAGCAGGAAATTACAAGTCATCCAAGCTTTGATTTCCTTAAGACAGGCTTCTAACTTGGCTAATTGATTACTATCATCTGGCTTCATTGACAGGTATAATTGTGTGTCATCTGCATAACATTGAAAATGTATACAGTGCTTTCAAATAATGTTGCCTAACGGAAGCATATATAAACTAAAAAGAGTAGGGCCTAGCACAGATCCCTATGGAACTCCATGACTAAGCTTTGAGTTGAAAGAAAACTCATTATTTACATGAACAAACTGGAACCTATCAGATAAATAAGATCTAAACCACTGCAACGAAGTTCCATGAAGTCCAACATAGTGTTTTAATCTATCAAGTAGAATATTATGATCGATAGTATCAAAAGCTGCACTAAGGTCTAAAAGGACAAGTACAGAAACCAGTCCATTATCAGATGCGATGAGGAGGTTGTGAATGACCTTCGCTAAGGCTGTTTCAGTACTATGATGGATTCTAAACCCAGATTGAAACTCTTCAAGTAAACCATTTCCCTGCAGGTGGTAAAATAATTGCGTAGCAACAACTCTTTCTAAGATTTTTGAAATGAAAGGGAGATTAGAGATTGGTCTATAGTTAGCTAAAGCTCCTGGATCTAGCGTTGGCTTTTTGAGTAAGGGTTTAATTACAGTATGGGGTACCCCCCCACAGCAGCCATGGACAAACACAGCGCTCGACTACAGCAATTAACAGGACAGTGAGATGTGTGTGTTGAGATCAATAGGCAGTCTTCCTGTGCTTAGTTCAGGCACCAGCATCCTGTGGATATGTATGACGCAAATGCAAACATTCATGCTTCCTGCTCTCATTGTGGTACTAATGTCATATGCCTGAATGCATTTCCTTTGATGATAAAATGCCTTTGATGTATTGTCTGTTGCTGGGTATTTAAGTGGCTGAATTCATCTGTTCTTCTTCTGACTGCTTCGGACTACTGCTCATGAGAGCCTGAGAGCGATCCCCAGCATGCTTATACAGCAGCTGGGGTGAGCTCCGTGATGGCGATGATTTGATCAATAAACTTCATTAAAACTCCAGACGCCGTGTCTTATTTTAACATCGCCACACTGGTGACCCCGCAGACGCACACGCTTTGTGCGACGCAACCATCTGGTCTGGACAACCACGCTGGCGACCCGACGCTGAAAAGAACACGCTGCCAGCAAACGCAGCACCCGGCAGTGATTCTCCGACGACGAGCGAACGCGGCAGCCCGATTGATCTGCCCTTCCTTTCTGCTTCAGGGAGACTTTGATGCTCTTCGGAGACCACCCACGACCGGGAAAGCTGAGGAAATTTCATGGTGAGGTCTGCACGCCTAGATCGGCACATCCACGCTGGACCGGCCGCTCTCACGGCTCCTGACACACGATTCTGTGTCTCCACACGAGAGTGCACACACCTTGCCCTCTCTCCACGACGGTGGCCCATGGCCGACGGAGAACGCGTGGACCTGAACGCACCATGACCCGGCACGAGCGACGACCAACAGCCCGAACAGGGGACACAATCGGCGCCGACTGTGCAGATCTCCATCAAGCCCCCTGACCCTGATTCGCCTCGCGACAGCGGACCGGCCATGCACAGAAGCCTCGCATCAGAACAGCGCAGCTGGAAGGCACGTGGCCGCAGCGCGTGCCGTGCACCAGAGACAAGCTGGCTCTACAGACTTATACATCATCCTCCGCCGCTGCACACGGCTCTTCAGGACTGCTCACACACCTGAAGCACACACGCAGCCCGCACACAGGATTTGGTGTAAGTCTCAGCCACGGCGCACGACGGGAATCCAGCCGTCAGCTGTCCCCGAGGGCTTTAGGGCCGCGAACGCACCTAAAGCCTAAACGCCAAGTCCCTCACATAGCTTCAGCTCCTGTTTTTCTTCATTGCCGGACTGAATCGTGAGAGGAATCAGAGACTAACTTTTCTTCCCACAGCCATGGACATCCCCCGCCACTTGCTACCCCCACCCTCCTCCCTTCCCCGGCACAGACTTTCCCCGCAGCTCGCCACCAAAGCGGGACTACCGAGGTCTCAGCTCCCCGCTAAGCCCTCTGGGGGGGGAGTGTATGGGGTACCCCCCCACAGCAGCCATGGACAAACACAGCGCTCGACTAGAGCAATTAACAGGACAGTGAGATGTGTGTGTTGAGATCAATAGGCAGTCTTCCTGTGCTTAGTTCAGGCACCAGCATCCTGTGGATATGTATGACGCAAATGCAAACATTCATGCTTCCTGCTCTCATTGTGGTACTAATGTCATATGCCTGAATGCATTTCCTTTGATGATAAAATGCCTTTGATGTATTGTCTGTTGCTGGGTATTTAAGTGGCTGAATTCATCTGTTCTTCTTCTGACTGCTTCGGACTACTGCTCATGAGAGCCTGAGAGCGATCCCCAGCATGCTTATACAGCAGCTGGGGTGAGCTCCGTGATGGCGATGATTTGATCAATAAACTTCATTAAAACTCCAGACGCCGTGTCTTATTATAACATCGCCACAACAGCTGTTTTAAAAGCCTGCGGTACATGGCCTAAAGTTAATGAAGAATTGATTATATGAAGAATAAAGCTACCAATAAGTGGGAAGACTTCTTTAAATAACCTGGTAGGAATAGGGTCTAAAAGACAAGTTGAAGGTTTGGATGAGGAAACTATTTTGTCTAACTCACAAAGGTCGATTGGAGTAAACTCATCAAGACAGACATCAATTGAAGGAGTTGTAGTAGTTACAGTATTTAAGTTAACTGTGGGAAGAATCTGATTGATTTTATCTCTGATGGATGAAATTTTATTATTGAAAAAGTTCATAAAGTCCTGACTAGTAAGCTCTAAGGGAATGCTAGGATTGACAGAGTCCTGACTCTTTGTCAACCTGGCTACAG
This sequence comes from Pholidichthys leucotaenia, assembly GCA_020510985.1. NCBI lineage: Eukaryota > Metazoa > Chordata > Actinopteri > Cichliformes > Pholidichthyidae > Pholidichthys > Pholidichthys leucotaenia. Next base: position 5,096,099 of record CM035836.1, read on the forward strand.
TGCTGAAAAGAAACCTGGGATTATTCTTGTTCTCTTCTATTAATGCAGAATAATAACTCGTTCTAGCTTTTCTAAGAGATTTTTTATAAATTAAAAGATGATTTCTCAAAGCTAAATAGATTTCATCTAAATTAGTGGAGTGCCATTTTCTTTCTAATTGACGAGTCTTCTGTTTTAAGCTACGAGTTTCTGTGTTGAACCAAGGAGTTAGAAATCTCTGATGAGACTTTTTCTTTTTTAAGGGGGCCACCAAGTCTAGAGTCTGATACAGAGAAGCTGTAACACTATCCACCATGTTATCAATTACAGAAGGAGCAAGCTGTCTATAGCTTATTTCCGTTGTGTTGACACATGGCATAGAGGAAACAATCTGCATAAATTTGGTAACAGCATCATCTGAGAGGCATCTACTGTAGTATTATTTTTCTTTAGGAGCCAAATAGTCAGAAATAGTAAAATCAAAGGTTAACAGACAATGGTCTGACAGTACAGGGTTATGAGGAGACACTACAAGATTTTCTATTTCTATGCCATATGTCAGAACAAGGTCCAATGTATGGTGGAGGTAATGAGTAGAATTTCCTACTTTCTGAGAAAACCCTATTGAGTCTAATATTGAATTAAATGCCACATTAACGCAGTCACTATCTACATCCACATGTATATTAAAGTCCCCTACTATAATTATTCTATCAGATTTCAGCACTAAATCAGCTAAGAAATCAGCAAATTCGGATAAAAATCCTGGGTAGGTTGATGGGGGACGATAAACTATGGCAAATAAAATTGGGTTTAACCTAAAATTGCTAAAGTGCCCAATACTGAGGACCAGGCCCTCAAAGGAATTATAACATGTTTTTTGCTTTACATTAACTAGTAATTTGGAATGGTAAATTGTTGCTACTCCTCCTCCACGACCAGAACTTCTGGGATTTTGACAGTTTAAATAACCAGAGGGAGTTGATTCATTTAAACCAACATAATCCTCTTGCCCTAACCAAGTCTCTGTAAGGGATATTAAATCAATCTGATGATCAATTAACAGATCATGGACTAACAGAGACTTGGGAGTTAGAGACCTCATATTTAATAAACCACATTTAATTTTAAAATTATGAGGAGGAACAGAGGCCAAATCATTCAATTTAGAGGCTTTATGTTTAATTTGAGTTTTACCAATATTTTGCTTAATCACTTTGGGATGCTTATATATTGTATTTTTATTTACTTCGGAGGGAGCAGACAGTGATTCTCTGATGGGGAAGACAGGGGCTAAGTTGAGGGGTGGCGGATGAAGAGGAGCTGCAGAGAGGCGTGTAAGACTGCGACTCTGCTTCCTGGTCCCAACTCTGAGTAGTCAAGATTTTGGAAATTTGGATAAAAAAGATGCCAGATTGTTAGAAAAATGAGAAGCACCATCCAAAGTGGGATGAATGCTGTCTCGTCTCATAAGACCAGGTTTTCCCCAAAATGAGCTCCAATTGTCAATGTAGCCAACGTCATTTGCAGGACACCACACAGACAGCCAGCGGTTGAAGGATGACGAGCGGCTAAACATGTCGTCACTGGTCAGATTGGGGAGGGGCCCAGAGAATACTACAGTGGCAGACATTGTTTTTGCAAAGTCACACACCGATTCTACATTAAGTTTCGTGACTTCCGACTGCCGGAGACCGATGTCATTAATGCAAGCGTGAATAACAATTGTGGAGTATTTACAGTTACTTTTAGCCAGCATTTTCAAATTTGACTCGATGTCGCCTGCTCTGGCCCCAGGAATGCATTTGACTATGGCCGCTGGAGTCTCTAGGTTCACGTTTCTGACTACAGAGTCGCCAATGATCAGAGTTTTTTCCTCAGCGGGTGTGTCGCTGAGCGGGGAAAAACGATTAGAAACGTGAACAGGTTGGAGGTGTACCGGGGCTTTGCAACTAGGCTTCCTTCTCACCGTCACCCACCCAGTCTCCTCGCTGCTGAGGAGAGCCGGAGGACCGCTAACAGGGTTAGCTATGCTAGCTAGCTCCGCTGCAGCTAAGGGGCGTCTGTCAAGAGTAAGTGGCGCAGACGGTGTTTCAATGCAGCGGAGCCGGGATTCCAAATCAGACAACCTCGCCTCGAGCGCCTCAAAAAGACAACATTTATTACATTTACCGTTATCACTAAAAGAGGCAGAGGTGTAGCTAAACATCTGACAGAGAGAGCACACCAGAGGAGGAGAGGAAGGAGAGCTAGTAGCCATCGCTAGTGGCTAACCCAAAAGCTCAGGAGAGTGATGAGAGCAAACCACACAGACAGACAGCAAAACAGGAAGTGACGATACATTACCACAAGGAAGTGACGATCACTAGATTGTCTGCCTCTCACTAGATTTTGCAGTTTGCCCATGAATTCTTGGTTTTGCGCTGGTGTCTTTTTCTTCACTGATGGATGTTGAGGGATTTGTTCCCCCTGCCCATCTGCGCCGGCTCTTTGATGCCCTGCCCATCTTCCCTCAATATGTTGCAGCTGTGGTGTCATCTGTTGCCTCAGGTCTTCTATCTTGCAAGCCAACTGCTCAGCTGTCTTTGCCAAGGTGTCTACCTCAGCCTCCTCATCTGAAGGAGATGCTGTTGGTGTTTTCTGCTGATTTTCCTCCCCACTGTCTGAGGGGGATGCTTGGTCTGATGTATGTTTGCTGTGTTCTTCATCCACTTCAGAGCGGTCGTGCTGGCTCACCTTCGCTGAACCTGAATAATTTGTGTCACCGTCGCTGTCATCATGCTGCAGAAGAGGTTGTGGTCGTAGGTTAGCCTTACACTTTTCGTCGTACTGCTGAAGTTCCTGCAGCAAAGCAGTATGCTCTCCATACCTTTTTGCCGCTTGACTGTCTTCTTTGATGAGAGCTGCCGACACTTGCATTTCCCTGGCCAGCATTTTGACCAGGGGATCGAGATCATGACAAGAGCTGTTCAGCTTCACCACTTCATATTGGTCTTCTTCCAGCTGCTCTAACCATTTCACCCACCATTCCAGCCACTGCCTGATCTCCTTTTTCCAGGCAGCAGCTGGCAGGCACCTCACCACCAGCAGAGGGATGCTCTGATAACTTGATAGCAGGAGATGCTGACTCGATTTCTTCACTTCAACGTTGATGTCTTCCCCCAATTACTCAGGGGTGATGATCAGGCCTGCTTTGCTGTAGTTTTGACTCATTTCATGCAGGAATTTACTGCTCCAGGTGAGTGATTCACCAGTATGCAGCATTACCCCCACTTTTAATCATACCATGTAGGATAACTAAGTAGACGGTTATGCTGTTTCATTCCATCTAGCAACAATGCTCTGCACTGTGTGTGTTTATATATTTGCATATTTATTCCATCTAGCTACAATGCTCAGCACTGGGTGTGTTTATATATTTATATATCTACATATTATTCCATCTAGCTACATTGCTCCGCACTGTGTGTGTTTATATACTTGCATATTTATTCCACCTAGCTGCAATGCTCCGTACTGTGGGTGTTTATATATTTACATATTTATTCCATCTAGCTACAATGCTCTGCACTGTGTGTTCATATATTCATATATTTATTCCATCCAGCTACAATGCTCTGCACTGTGTGTCTGTGTGTGTGTGTGTATATATATATATTTATAGTAATACGTACATATGTTTATTAGCTGCTCTTGCTTGCTTGTTTTTTTTCTTGCCTTCTGATTGTTGCTCTGAGTGTTGCTATCCCTGTGCTGTTGCAATCCTGGAATTTCCCCGTTGTGGGACTAATAAAGGCTTATCTTATCTTATCTTATCTTAAAATGGATTCTTGGAGACTGCTTCGCCGATGTTGATGCTTCTTCACCATTCGGTGCTCCCTCCAGGGGCTTCAGTAAAGCAAATTCCCAAGAGGGACCTACTTCACCATCGGATCCCCCGGAGGGCTCTGCTGGCACAGAACCCCCAGAGGCGTTGTATTGTGACAACTGGCACTGTTACCTGTGTGGAGTCAGGGTCTCCCCTGTACTCCTGTAGTTTGTCTTGGTCTTCCATCTTCTTTGTAGGTCATTGTGTGTCTTCCCTTCAAAGCCTCCCCTTAGCACGTCGGGGCACAGGGATGACGGGATAGACCTAGGTCACTGCACCTCCACCCAGACCTCGTCAGGCCTGGCTGATTCGATGCTCCTAGCCTTGTCAGCTTCATGACAGGGCTCTGTAGCCTGGTGCTCCCACGTAGCCTATCAATTTCTTGATAGGTTTTTACCTGTCATGGTGCTCCCTTGTAGGCTACCATTGTAGCAGGACCTAGGCAGGACGCTGCCCACCTGCGCTTCAGATCAGGATCTCTTGAACAGCACAGCAGTCGCTCTTGATTGCTGGACTCTTCTCAACTGCTCAGGCTTCTTGAGCCCAACAGCTTTGTGGACCCTGGTGCTCCTTCGGGACCCACCCAGGGATGCCACTGTGTCGAAGACCCTTTGACCTTGTACCCTAGGATTGAGGTTAGGCTCACCAGCATGCAGTTCCTAGTGGAATTTTCCCCATAGGAAATTCTGTCACATGTGTATGTATGTGCTTGGTGACTTTGAAGATTAACCCAGCTTCACTGTCTCCATCTACCAGGCGACCTCCGCTTACCTGTACCTTTGAGCACTGACCGACTGACCTGTCCAGTCAGCAGCTCAAAAATACCCCCGATATTCACAACAGTTCCTCATGGTCTTATTACTCTTATTAATCTGGGTAGATGTTTAAGATCAGGAAAAATTGGTCTATAGGAGGTCTGTTTTAAAAACACCTTCACAGAGTAACCTTTAAAAACTCACAAAAATGTAACACCTCTTGTAGAAAATTACCTTCTTGAAAAACCAGAAAAGATGGACACTGAATCAATGATCTCACGGACTCCCATACTGTCTTTTAATGTGCTGTAGTATTTATTGAAAGTTGCAAAGCTCAGTCAAAAAGGTTACACTTGTCTAAAACAGTCAATTAAATCAAGAATAATAAGATTCAGAATCACCAAAAATCAGTCAAAAATGATCAAAATCAAAACCAATCCAAAATTTAAAAAAAACAAAAAACAAATTGAAACCTGGTAAAAACATCTGGCTAATTTGGGGATAAATGTCTAAAGAAGCCTTGTTGGGGACAGAAAAAGGAAGATTAATGGCTAGTCATCCCCCTCGATGCTTCTCTCCTCGGTGAGAAGAGGATGAGGAGAGGGGGGTTTGGAAGTGGATGGCCAGGGGAAGGAATTCTTGACAATTCCTTCCCCGGGTGCCTCTGGGGAAGGGATCCCCCCTCCCTTCTTGGGGAGGGGGGGCTCCACTTCCTCCTCTGTTCTTCTCTCAACTGTTGATTTTCCCTTCTTGCAGCAGAAGAATAAAAGTTCTTAAAAAGTGAAGGGTTGAGATGGTATTTGATTCATCTTCTTAACAGCGGTTTTCCTCCTCTTCAGTCTTCTGCCATGGGATGGTATGTGTCCTGGAGTCCACCGAAAATGAACATTTTGGGGTTTGCAGACAGAGTTTTTATAGCAACTTTACACTCAATTGTGATTGGCCAGCATTCTCCCCATAGGCTCTTTGGCTTCTGTGATTGGATTAATGTTAACTTTTATATAACAAGTACCTCATCTTGCAAATGCCCCCCCCCATGTCCAGTAACAGCCATGTGCCACGTACTCCATGCACCTATGATATACAATATGATCATGCACCTATGATCCACGCAACCATGCATCTGGTTTTGCTTATCTCAGCACTCTCTCCCTCAGTCATCCTTAAGATAGGTTGACCCAGCTGTCTCAGCTACCTTCAGTTCCCCTTTTTCCTTCAGGCTGCCCTCTTTCAACATTCTTTCTCCAGACAACAGGTCTGCAAAACATATTTCATAATCTGAACCCACATAAACCTTTCATTGTGCATATCAAAGCATACACAGTGGTTACATAGGTTGATGTAACCATTTTATTCCCCGCGTGAGTTTGCTTCATTCATTCTGGCCGCTATCTACATCCCGCCCAACGCGGACGTGCGCGAGGCTCAGCGCGCGCTCGCGGATCACATTCAGCAAGCAGAGCGGACTTTCCAGGACTCTCTGGTTATTGTGGTTGGCGACTTTAACCAGAGCAACCTGAGCCACGAACTCCCCCGGTACAAACAGTTTATTAAATGCCCCACCAGAGGAGAGAATACGCTGGATCACTGTTACACTACAGTTAAGGATGCGTATCGCGCTGTTCCCCGCGCTGCACTTGGACTATCTGATCATGTGATGGTCCACCTGATCCCCACATACAGACAGAGACTGAAACTCACAAAACCTGTTGTGAGCACTACGAGGAAATGGACCAGTGAAGCTGTGGAGGAGCTGCGCACGTGCTTGGAAATAACTGACTGGGACATGTTTAAAGGAGCCACGCATGATCTGGATGAGTACACGGACACTGTGACCTCATATATCCACTTTTGTGAGGAGTGCATTCTTCCATCGCGCACCAGGGTGAGTTACTCCAACGACAAGCCCTGGTTCACAGCTAAGCTCAGACAGATCAGGAAGGAGAAGGAAGCAGCGTTGAAAAGTGGAGACAGGGACTGCTACAAGGAGGCCAAATATCGGTTTAGCAGAGAGCTGAGGAGAGCTAAATCTGTGTATTCTGAGAGACTCCAGCAGCAGTTCACTGCTAACGACTCTGCTTCTGTGTGGAGAGGACTGAAGCAAATCACCAACTATCGGCCTCAGGCTTCTAAGGGACAGGATGACAAAGCCCTTTGTCAAAGACTGTTCCAACACTATGCCCATTTTGCCACCTCGTCAGCTGTGTCCAACTCCCCCCCTCCCCCCAGCGTCACTGCCTCCATGGTCCCCACTTCATCAAAGGCACCCCCCCCTCCTCCCCCTCTGCCCTTGCCATCAGTGAGCAGGACATGCACAGACAGTTCACCAGACTGAACCCGTGCAAGGCCCCCTGTCCGGACGGCGTGTCTCCCTCCACCCTGAGACACTGTGCAGAGAAGCTGACTCCTGTCTTCACAGACATTTTTAACACCTCCCTGAAGTCATGCCACGTGCCGGCCTGCCTCAAAACCTCTACCATCGTCCCTGTCCCCAAGAAGCCACGGATCACTGGACTTAACGACTACAGACCTGTAGCGCTCACCTCTGTAGTCATGAAGTCCTTTGAGTGCCTGGTCCTGCCCCACCTCAAGACCATCACCACTCCCCTCCTGGACCCGCTGCAGTTTGCCTACAGAGCCAACAGGTCTGTGGACGACGCAGTCAACCTGGCCCTCCACTCCATCCTGCAGCACCTGGACTCCCCGGGAACCTACATCAGGATCCTGTTTGTGGACTTCAGCTCTGCATTCAATACCATCCGCCCCACTCTGCTCCAGGACAAGCTGTCCCTGCTCAACGTCCCTGACTCCCTCTGCAGGTGGATCACCGACTTCCTGACGGACCGGAGGCAGCATGTGCGGCTGGGAAAGACTGTCTCGGACTCTGTAAGCATCAGCACCGGATCACCCCAGGGCTGTGTACTTTCCCCCCTGCTCTTCTCCCTGTACACTAACTCCTGCACCTCCAGCCACCAGTCTGTCAAGCTGACCAAGTTTGCAGACGACACCACCCTCATCGGGCTCATCTCCAATGGCGACGAGTCTGTCTACAGGAGAGAGGTGGCCCTGCTGGCGTCCTGGTGCAGCCACAACAACCTGCAGCTGAACGCTCTGAAGACAGTGGAGATGATTGTGGACTTCAGAAAAGTCACAGCCCCTCTGCCCCCCCTTACCCTCACAGACTCTCCCATCACCACTGCGGATTCCTTCCGCTTCCTGGGCACCACCATCACCCGGGACCTCAAGTGGGAGCCGACCATCAGCTCCCTCATCAAAAAGGCCCAGCAGAGGATATTCTTCCTGCGGCAGCTGAGGAAGCTCAAGCTGCCCACCAAGATGTTGGTGCAGTTCTACACGGCCATCATCGAGTCCATCCTCACCACCTCCATCACCGTGTGGTACGCAGGAGCCACTGCTAGGGACAGACTAAGACTGCAGCGCGTTGTGCGCGCTGCTGAGAAGGTGATCGGCTGAAAGCTCCCATCCCTCCAGGACCTGTACATCTCCAGGACCCGGAGGCGTGCAGGTCAGATCATAGCTGACCCTTCACACCCTGGACACGCACTGTTTGCCCCCCTCCCCTCAGGCAGAAGACTTTGGTCCATTCAAACTAAAACCTCCCGCTACATGAACAGCTTCTTCCCCTCTGCCATCAGACTGCTGAACACTAAGTGACTTATTAGACTCTTGTGCACTATGTACAGCAGCTCACCCGAACTCATGGCAATTATCACTTGTTTTCTTTTTGCACTACAGACTGCACTATGTGGAACTCCGCAATATCTGCTGCTTGTTAATATATTTAAATATTGCATAGATTAGTATTACTTATTCTTATTCTACCTTTTATTGCATGCATAGTTTTTTTTTTTTTATCTTTAGTGTTACTCCATGTTTAATGTTGCAGCATTGCACCGAGACAAATTCCTAGTTTGTTTACTACATGAACAATGGCAATAAATCTCATTCTGATTCTGATTCTGATTCTGATTAGAGTTATTCTTTTGCTGATTACATACTTCTTAATCAATGAGTATACATTTGTTTTACTGATTACACACAAGATATTGCATTTCATGGCATATGTTTTCAATATTGTGCTCTGCATTCAGTCCTTTGTGCTTCACCAGCCATGTCTGTTACTGTCCTTTCTGACCACAAGAGTGTGTTCTCTCTGATGGCTCTGTGACCCTTGCTGACCCCCCCCCCCCGGTGGTGTTTTCTGTACTCTTGAAGCATTTGAAGCAGGAGCCCCCATTTTCTTTTCATAGGGGACAAATCGGTGTGATTGGGAGGGCTGGCTGCTTTCAGCCTTTCTACGGTTGTTGGGGTCATGTCGCGGGATACTCGAACACAAATTAAGAAAATTTTAAGAAAAAAGCTGCAGAGTCATGAGGAAAGAAGTTCCAAATCTCCAAGACAAAATATCAATGTCTGTAGATGATCTCTGTTTCACCTGAAACTATTTGGATGACTAATAATAATAATAATAATAATAATAATAATAATAATAAAAATAAATAATAATTTGCCACCTTATCATGGTGAAGGGGTTTGAGTGTCCAAATGATCTCAGAAGCTATGTTGTCGGGGGCACTTGCCCCTGGTAGGGTCTCCCAAGGCAAATTGGTGCTGAGTGAAGAGCCAGACCCGCAGAGTCTCAGAAAATAACACCAGAGAAATCACAGGCTGGCTCAGAGGTTCGTGACATCCTTTTCTCTTTTGAAAATAAACTTTCCAGCATTGATGGTAGACTTGTGTTGGTAGAGTTGCTCTATAATGAATTCCAGAGCGTACAGGAGAGTTTGGAATTCAGCCAGGCACAACTCATTTCTCTCTTACAAGAAAACAATAGCTTGAAAAAGTCAGTAAACATGCTAACCATGCGAATTGGCATTGTTGAAAGACAGAACAGGAAGATGAAGGAAACACTTTGTTAGAATAATTTTGAGCTTAAATTATTCAAAGTCAAAAAATCAGGCAGAAAAATTAGATATAAGTACATTTATTTCATCATGAGGGAGAAATACAGAGGCAGCCCCAAGTCTGACCATCCATACCTCTGAATCAGCTATTCATTGTTCTAGCTTTTAAAGCTGTGTTATCCATGGAAAGACAAAGAAACTGTCTTTCAGTACATCTGGCAAGACAGGGTGTAACAGTTCTTATCTTTGCTCCCAGGAAACAAGAAGCCAGTACATTCTCGGTCACACAGGACTCGACATCCAAAAATGTATCAGTACAACTGGTGATTAAAATAGCTAACTCAGGAACATTCACGCACAGACCGGGGCTGTTCAAGGCCATGCATGAATAACAAGTCATATCAGCCATATAATATGACATTTAATATGGAAGAATAATATAAAGGAATGTATGAACTTATTCCACATGGAATGCACATATAAACATTAAACATGGCATATGAAAGGTATGATACTTCTCAAATATAATAATACATCAATAATAATGTAGATAATATGGAATTTTTCTATCATGTTCCCCCTTGATGCTTAATAAAGCATCAGGATTAAAAGAAAAATAACAAAAGTGGTTGTAAAATAAAGTGAATGAATTAATATAAGGATATGTGTAAGAATTTACATGCTGTTATGTGTCCGTGCAAGTTAAAATGTGTGCAGAGCATATCATTAAGAGTGAATATGTGTAATGTGATCAAAATTAATCTCAGTGTCAAATAAGAACATAGAAAATAATATGAAAACACTCAAAAACAGCCTTAAACCATATTGCAACCTTCAAGCTCCTTAGATTAGTATTTTTCCCCCTTTCCCCATCCTTATCATCACAAGAAAAATCCGAAGTTGTAAAAATCATTACCAAGTTTATGATGAGATTTCTCCATTAAGAGAAACACTAACTTAATTAGTTTTGTTATAATTCCCTGCAAAGCAATGAAGCTGTGTGTATCCGAAGTATTAATATGAACATTTGCACCATTTTCATGGATAGAAGTAAAACAATAATCTCCTATAATAGGGCCTACACCCCTACGGGTGGTAATTAGTCGATCAAGGACCGTTCTATCCTTTGTTATAATTTTGTAAATGATTGTAGTCTACAGTTAAGTGTTTTAATCCCTAAGGAATTTTGTTTCCACTCTCACTCAAAGAAACAATGAACAAAAAACCTCACTCCTGTTCTTTCCATCTGAAATTGCATTCATGCTTCATAAATGGCATCATGTGGTAGAAAAGCATCTCTCTTCACCCTGCTCACCTGCCCTGCCGACATGATGAGGGTACGGTCAGTTACCAAAATGGGGTACACAGATCTGGCCAGTGTCATGGCCAAATGTGAATACGCCCAATGACTCAATGACCTTTGTCAATGTAGATCCTTGGTATAACGCTTGCTTGCTTTGTTGGTCAGGCAGGGTAGCAGTACAGGGGAGAGATGCACTGTAAGCCGTTGCATACTCAGAGAGTGTTAAGCTGTTGGAAAGGGGACATCACCACTTCAAAAAGAGGAGTTCCTTGATGAAATTAACCTTGCATTCGCAGAGTAAGGAGCGTTATCATGTTTCTAATCAGTGGAGTGATGTGTCGTGTCAGGTGTGATTCAAAATGAAGTTTGCTATGTTATTTCTGTATATAGCCTTTCTTAAGAAACCAAACAGCCTGTAGTAGCTGCATTATTTTAACAATAAAAGAGATTTGCCTAACCATTTGTGTTATTAAGGAGCAAACATAACAATTCTCTACAGTGTATAAGCAATGGTACAACTTAATAACCAATATTAAGTATTACTAGAGGATAACGAGGATGATAAGGTAATGATACTAACCACACTTTTCTTTCCCTTGTATTTTTTTCCCTTGTCATGATAAACAAACAACCTGTTTCTCTGGTTGTGATTTTGCTATTCACAGCAAGTATTTGCTAAATATTCTGTGAATCAGTAAATGTTTTACCAATTGACATGGGTAATCACTAGTTTAGGATTATGTTTAAACAAAACAGTGTCATATATTAGAAGCCTTAAACCAATGCAGCATTTAGAATTAGTAACTACAAGGGCAGGCCTAATCTCTGTTTTCAGGAATTTATGGCACAGATCTGTGTTATTTTTTTTTTAAGTCCTAAAACCCGTCCTAAAACCCGTCAGACCTTGAGCATCCTTCTTTTTATTACAAACATCTGAGTCCTTTGAAGGCTGATTCTGTCTGTTTACCGTCACCTTATCTAGGTCAGTTTGGCACAAGCTAAATTAATTTTTTTTTCTGTTCTACATGGACAGACTGAGGATTAAAATATAAATAAGATTGCATATGCCATTTATTAAAAAGTGAGTTTAGTGTTATTGAAACAAAGTAACAATATGACATAGAATTACCAAAACCTGTGTTTGATAGTCAGTAGACTCTGGCACCTTTTCTGTGCTTTGAATCATGTAATATAATGTGTACACAAAGCCTTCAGTGATTAGGCATTATTAAGTGACAGCATGATATTGTAATATTCAGTTAATTTCATCATTGTCATGCTGGGAGCACTGATTAAGATGCAAGCATTTGTACTTAACTTAGTGCTCTATGTGCCTGTGGTCTCGACGAGGGAGGCACGGACAGTGGCAAGGCCGGGTCCCAGAGGCTGGTTGTTTTGTCGACAGCGGGGAAATCATTAGTCCTGTGTCCTTTTTTCCCTGTAAAGTTCACTGTTATGCTTCAGTCAGAGAAATAAAGCAATTGAGTAAATGAAAGTCAGTGGTACGTGAAAAAATTGAAAAAAATAGCTCAATGTTTTTCATTTTCCAAAGAAAAACTGGAGGAAATGAAAATATTGGCTTTAAAAATATGTAAATAGTTTATTGCGTACACAATGTTAGCATTAAAAACACGCAAAATTAGACTGAAAAAAGTAAAATCCCAAAACTTTGCAAAAATACCCATTTATAGATTGTTTCTTTCACTCCTCTTTCCTCTTCTTCTCACTCACTCACTGTTAAACACAAGGGCCCACACACACACACACCACACATACACACATGCAGCGCAGTTCTGTTATGAGATGAGATGAGATGAGATCGTGGGTTCGATCCCAGCCCCCGACCAACAGTGATCTGTGTGGAGTTTGCATGTCAGCCCCCGACCAACAGTGATCTGTGTGGAGTTTGCATGTTCTCCCCGTGTTGCGTGGGTTTACTCCGGGATTTCTCCGGTTTCCTCCCACATGCCAAAAACATGCATGTTAGGTTAATTGGCTGTTCTAAATTGTCCCTAGATATCTGTTTCCTATAGGCCCTTAGAATAGAGGGTTAGTATTAATGAAAGCGCTTTGAGTGGTCTTTGTGACTAGAAAAGCGCTATATAAGTGCAGGTTAGTTAGTTAGTTAGTTAGATTCAACTTTATTGTCATTACACATGTATGTGTATGTGTATCTTTCCAAGGAGACTGTCGGGCTGCTGTTTACGTAGAGTAACAGAACGATAGCCTTAAAATAAGCTTGAAATGGCAACCCCAAAACTTGAGAAAACAAATCTGGCAACCCAGTGTTCTCATGTCAAATTTTTTTCCTGCCGCAATGAAAACACAATAGAATTTCTCATCCAAAAGTATAATTTGCAAACGTCCACAATTTTAATCCTTTCCCAAAAGGATAATAAGCAATTAACCAACTCTTTTATGCTACACAAATACCAGAAAAAAATCACAAACAACAATTTTACAACCTGCTCCTTCCGCCTCCACGGAGAAGTCTGTCACTTTTTTCACACCGGAGCAGATTACGCAGAGACAAAACAAACCAGACTGCAGTACCTTTTATTCAGCGCTTCAACAAATTCTCAAAATAAAATCTACCAGTAATTCAATGGTCACATAACCCCTCCACTGTGTGCCGAAAGCCCCAGTAAGACCTCCTCCCCCAGTATCTTGCAATAGCTCACTGTAGCAGGGGAAATCCCATGGGTTATAAGCAGGCACGGTAAGGGCACGAATCTTCCGTGAAAATCTACTTTTTGGGATCACGTAACTCTTCCACAAGACGTCGAGAGCCTAGTTATTTAGACAATAAAATGTCTGTGGTTAAAAGAGCACGCATCTCTCCCTTTTTTCTTTGCATGAAACTTCCGGCACCTCCACCACACTGACAGGGTGCAGAGAACAGCAAACCCTGGGGTCCTCCCCGGGTCTTGCAATAATGTTCACCGTTGCAGAGGAAAATCTCATTCCTCCCAAGGGATTTTACAATATCGCTCACAGTGAGCAGGGTAAACTCAACGATTCAGGCTGTAATAATGCACTCAAACAGCATCCGTGATGTCCAACCAGTCGGGGCAATCTCACTATTTTTTATCCATAAACAACAACAACAAATGTACTTACATCCAAGCCGCCTGTAGGATTCTCAGATCCATCACCCAGTCAGTTCCAGCGCCCCTGTTTGAAATGCCTTCACTGCAGTAACACTGAGCCTCCATCCATCCATCCATCCATCCATCTTCTACCGCTTTTCCGGAGGTCCGGGTCGCGGAGGCAGCAGTTCAAGCAGAGAAGCCCAGACTTCCCTCTCCCCAGCCACCTGCTCCAGCTCTTCAGAGGGGATACCAAGGCGTTCCCAGACTAGCTGGGAGACATAGTCTCTCCACCGAGTCCTGGGTCTGCCCCGGGGTCTCCTCCCAGTGGGACGTGCCTGAAACACCTCAAGTGGGAGGCGTCCAGGAGGCATCCTAATCAGATGCCCATACCACCTCAACTGACTCCTTTCAATGTGGAGGAGCAGCGGTTCTACTCTGAGCCTCTCCCGGACTCAGACTCAGAACACTGAGCCTTTATTTTTTTATTTTTTTTTAATCAGCCGAGGAAGGTCTTTTATCAGCTGTGCAATTGCTGAAATCAAGCAGAGACACCGCAAAGACAGAGATATGTGGATCCGCTGTTCGGAGCACCAAAATGTTAGAATAATTTTGAGCTTAAATATGTATGTATGAACTTATTCCACATGGAATGCACATATAAACATTAAACATGGCATATGAAAAGTATGATACTTCTCAAATATAATAATACATCAAAAATAATGTAGATAATATAGAATTTTTCTATCACACTTCTTAATTTGCAGTCATGCAGCATGAGAGATAATCTGTTTTTATTCCAGAATTGATGAAAAAATAACGAAAATCCAGAACAGCTGGTCCGGGAATTTATGTCCATGCAACTGAAATTGTCCACCGAAATCACAAAATCAATTACCCTCCACCGAGTCCATGGAATTGTGCAAAAAAAAAAAAAAAAAAAAAATCCTCAAAATAAGCGTCCCAGACCTATTGTTGCCAAATTTGAGCATTTCAAGCAAAAAATTTTGGTACAGCTTGAAATTACCAATTATGGTCTAAATGATCAATTTCCAAAGGAAATCTTCAAAAGGAGAAGGAAGCTTTTTCCCCATAAGAAAACAAAAAATCCAAGAAGATAAATGAGCTGTTGTCTCTGTGGAGAGATTGTATATAGATGGCCAGCTGTTTATGGATGAATCCTTAACCTCCGGTTATTCTAGAGCTTCCTTTTCTTGTCTTTTTTAGCTACAGGTGGAAAAAAGAGTGTGATTGTTTGCAGGTCTCTTATTTGATCTCGGTTTAGCTTGTTAACATTTGTCTAATGTTTTTTGTTTTTTTTTTCTTTTCTGCTGAGGTTGTTGTTTGATTGTCTGTTGTAACTAATTCTGTTGAAGTTGTTAGGTCATTATTGTATGTTATCTGTATTTTTTCACCATTTACTAACCTTTATGTCTGTTCTCTCTCGTACTTCTGGTTTATAGGAAATAACTAAGTACATGCACCCAAGTCCATGCACCCCATTTGCATGCAATTGCAAGCAAATAGAACACAGACATCAAGCGCGTGCACCCAAGCATACATACTGTAGGTATATATTTTATACACAACATACATATACATATATAGGCATACATTATGGACATATAATCACATAGGCACATTTAGTTAGCCTTTAGCACAAAACCAGTTAGTGAAAACATGTCCACATTTAAGTTTGTCACATGGAACATAGATGGAATTAGTACCAGGGAGAAGAGGCAAAAAGTTTTTAATCGACTGAAGGATCTACAGGCAGACTTTGTCTTATTACAGGAAACACATGTTCCTAAGTCATCTGTAGATGCGCTCAACTCCTCGGAATCCCCCCACATGTACTCAGCCAGCTTTAATTCTAAACAAAGGGGGTAGCCATATTGGTAAAAAGAAGAATATGCTTTGTTGTGAATAATACCATAGCTGATCCAGAAGGTAGATTTATAATATTAAAAATCTCAGTTCAAAAGTTGGATCTATGTATTGCAAGTGTTTATGGCCGAAATGTTGACAACCCATCCTATTTTCACACTTTCCTCACTTCTCTTTCTGGCCACTTGGAAAGTACACTTACAATACGAGGAGACTTCAACCAAAAATTAAACCCTGCAATTGACAGGTTCAGTGCATTGGGGAATTATTGAAAATGGCAGGCTACTGATACTCACAAACAATGCATGAAGGATTTTGGTCTTTGCGATGAATGGTGTTCTTTTCACCCAACTCTTCGGGAATACACTTTTTTTCATGAGTTAATAGTTCACATTCATGTTTAGACTCCTTTTAAGCCAATAACTCCATTGTGAGGGACATCACAGACACTGAAATATGTTCAAATCAAGTTATTAGCGATCACCATCCAGTATCTCTTAAACTAGTAAATAGGAAAGCTATAAGGAAAACTAGGAGCTGGAAATTTAATACATCACTACTAAAAGATAGAGACTTTATTACAAACTTTAATAAAGAGTGGAATCATATCTGGAATATAATGATGTGCCAGGAATATCCCCGTGTATTCTTTGGGAAGCAGCAAAAGCAGTCATGCGAGGCAAAATAATCTCTTACTGTTTGTATAAAAAGAAAAAAGAAAAAGCACTGCTCCTGGAGTTAGAACCAAAAATTAAATCACTGGAGATTACCTGTGCTGTTTCTCCACAGGAACAGTCACTTAACAATCTGAGAAAATTAAAGCTGGAATTAAAAGAAATTACAAACAAAAGAACACAGTTTTTAATACAAAGACTGTGTCTTGAGAAGTTTGAACACAGTAATAAATCGGGGAAATATCTTTCCAACCAGCTTAGATTGAACAAAGAAAAAACAACTATCCACTCTATTAAGGATATGACTGGACATATTACACATAAGCCTGAAGAAATAAATAACTCCTTTAGAAAGTTTTATGAAAACTTCTACTCATCTCAGGTTAACCCATCTGGCTCAGAGAGAAATACATTTTTGGATGATATTAACTTACCACGATTAAATAATGAACAGATTGCAGCTCTGGATGGGCCTCTTCTGATGTCCGAACTCCAGGAGGCACTTAAGCACATACCAAACAACAAAGCTCCGGGACCAAATAGTTTTCCAGTAGAATTTTAGAAACAATTCTGGCCAGTGATGGCACATATTTTCTTTAAAATGGTGAAAATTTCTGAAAATAACGGGGTCTTTACTTGTCCCTTGTAAACTCACACCCATTTGGAATAATCCTGATATCTTGCAACAAAAGAGGATGTTTAATCTTCCACTATGGTAAGAGAAGGGAATAAAAAACTTTGAGCATCTTATTCAAGGTGGAAATTTTATCCAATTTCAGGAATTAGTGTCACAGTACGATATCAGCAATAAAAAGTTTCTTGAGTACCAACAGCTTAAATCCAGCTTAAATCAGCTTAAATCCACAATAAAACATCTTAAATCCATAATAAAAGCAAGATTCAGTCTTAATCAGACAGATTTAGAGATACCAGTTAAGGTGACAGAGTTACAAAATCTTCGTTCCCCTGAATTGATATTGAAAATATAAAGACTGTTATCAAAACTGGATGAGTCAGTATCTCTTCCAATATCAAAGTGGGAGACAGACTTATTGATCAACAAGAAGGAAAGCTTCTGGACACAATTATGTTTAAAAACTTTAAAGATGACTAAAAACTCATTTACAACTCATACAGTATAAAGTTCTACATAGGACAAAGGATCATTACACAGGACAAAGGATGTTCAAAATGGGTCTGAGTCACACAAATATCTGCTTCCACTTCACCAGCAACATCCTGGATAGCTACTGTATATGCATGCTATGTGGTCCTGTGCACCTGTTCAAAAGTTCTGGCAGAAGACATGTGAGGACTTGTCGGCATGACTTGGGTAGCTTGTCCCATCCTCACCCACACTTTGCATATTAGGTGATTTAAGTGAATGAAATATAGACGCAAGGATGTCACACGTGGTTCTCACTGCCTTATGCATCGCAAAGAAAGCTATCCTCATGAATTGGAAATCAATAAATAATTTATGCATGACTCACTATAATAATTTACTTTTGGATTATATTAGCTTGGACAGAATGTCTACATCCTCAAATAATCAACTGGCTGAATTGAATTCCCTGCGGCTGCGGGGTGGGCCGGGGGTTGAGCCATGGCCCCCAGCCTTCTGGCCTCACCTCCCAGGGGTGGCTGGGTCTTGCCCTGGGCCTCTGGTGCTGGGGGGGGCATTCCCCCCCCCCCCCAGTCCCTGGTCGGGTGTGTGCTGGTAGTCCAGGCTGGCCCCTGTGCATCCTTGCGTGGTGGGGTCGTGTCCTGCCTGGGGCCCTGGCGGCACCCTTGGGAAGGTGTCTGCATCCTAGGTTGCCCTCCCCGTCCACTGGGGCCTGCGGGTGTGGGTGTGCATGTGTGTATGTGTGTGTACGTGTATGAGTGGGTGTGAGTGGGGGAATGTGTGTGAGTGGGTCCGGAAGTAGGTGTGTGTGTTGTGTGTGGGCATGTGGGGCTGTGTGTGTGTAGGTGGGCATGTGCGATGGTGAGTGTGCGTGTATGTATGCACATGAGGGTGGGCGGGTGTGTGTGTGTGTGTGTATGGGTGCGGTTACCTGTGGGTGGATGTCTGGGGGTTGAGGAAGTGTGTATGGGTAGGAAAACTTCGTTGGGTGGCCGGGGGTGGGGCATTCCATATACTGGCATGTGGGTTGGTGATTCGGGGCCTGCTTGTCCCGCCGCCCTGCTGTTGTGTCATGGGGTGGGGCGCTTTGTCACATTGCTCTGGTGTCAATGGCGGTGGGGGTGTGTTGGTGCTCAAGGGTGGTTGGGGGGGGGGGTTGTTGGCGTGGGTTGATGGCTGTGTTTCTGTGGAGCTTCTCCGGGATCACTGTGGCTGCGGAGTGGCCTGCCACTGTCGGTGTGCATCTGGTGTGGGTGGTCAGTGGGCGTGCATGGGAGCTCGGGGGTGTTGCTTGGCATGTGGGGCACTGTATGGGTCCGGCCTATTGGTCACTATTGTAACTATTGTTGTTGTGCATTTATGTGTGTGCAAAATGAGTGGGAATGGGTATGGCTGCCCCATCATGTGTGTGGTGCTTGGAGCACCGGGGACAATGCTGGTGGATCCTGGGCTGCTCGCACTGGAGGCCCTCACCTTGGGTTGGAATTTGGGGGCAGTGGGTGGCCTCATGAACCAGTTTGCAAGCTGGGGGGGATGGCCTGGCTTTTAGACTGCCTCCCTCCGAGTCTTATTTTCCTCCCTCCCCCTCCCCCTGACTCTGGGTGGAATATACATCTTCTTGGATACATTTAGGGCTTTGGGCTGGGGGTGACTACACTGTGTCAGCGAAGGGGATACCTTTACTGCATGGTAGGCTTGCACTCACCTCAATTTTAATTGCATTTTAGACACTGAGGGCTTGAGCGGATGGGGCCCCCACTGCCCATCGCAGTAGCTAGCATTGCTCCAATCACTATCCACCCAATTTTAATTGCACTTTGATAGTCCACACATTCACACACAATTGCATAATATAACCGACATACACCAAGCATGTTTTGTGTGGGGGGAGGGGGTGGGGGTGATGTCTTCCCCCACACCTGTTGCCCTCCTCCTGCTGGGGGCATGGGGGCCCAGTGGGGAGCCTGGGACCCATCATGTTGTCAAAATCCCTGGGTGCTACTGAATGTATTGATACAACCAAGGGAGTGAGCGCAAGACTGAATATAAGTGTAAGTGAGAGTGAGGAGGTGATGAATGGAGGTGATGGTGGGCCAGTTTTGTGTGGCACTTTGCATGTTGGGTGGCATCTCGTGGTGCCTGCGGTGGTCTGCTGATCAGTCGCTCAGGTGGGCGCCGGGGGCGGGGGTCTTCTTCTGTGGTCTGCGCCGGTGGTGTCCCCGGTCACTGCCGGGCACTGGTGCACATTCAGGCTCGCTGCATCTGCCTCGCAGCCACCTTAAGAAACAAGGATGAATGAGGGGTGAGATTGAACAGGTACAGGAGTGAGAGAGAATGGGTTGGTCCGGGTGATTGAGAGGGAGTTAGTGCATATGGGTGCACATGGGAGCATGTGGGTGTGAAAGTGTGGGGAGGAATGGGTCTGTGAGTCAGAAGGTACTGGATTAAGGGGGGTAGTGCCTCTCGGCAATGTGGGCTCCCCTGGGCGGGGGGACTCCTTTGGGCATGGGGGTTCCCAAGGTTTGCAGCGGTGGCGCTGGGATGGGCCCACTGTGGGGGTGCCTGGGGGGGCTCACGCTGGGGGGTGTGGGCCGGTCTCCGCCCCGGGGGGGTGGGGTCGCTGGCCTCCTTGTGCCTGAGGCCCAGGGGCGGGCGTTGGTCCTGCTGGGGGGGTAGTGGTCAGGCGAGTCCGGGGGTGTGGGCTCGCTGCGCCAGCCTCCGAGTGACCTGGTCTCCCTTAATTGACCCTCCGGGGGCAGATGCCTGGTTTTCCTGGGGCTTGCTGAACTTGGACATTTGTGCTCTGTGGGGGTTGGTGGCGCTGCCTTGCCTGCTTGGGGCAAGAACTCTTCTCCATCCTGTCGGCTCTTCCATGGGTAAAATAATTGAAATAAAGTATTAAAAGTTATTACAGAAGTTTACAACAATATGCAATACACAGTTAGGTACTGTATAAGCTCCTCTTGGCAAAGTAAATCTGTTTTGGCACAATAAGGGTGACACATCTCTGTTCTGCTTGCCTAGCTTCCTGAAAGGACAAGGGGGGAAAAAAACACACTGAAACTAGTTTGCAAGGTTTTGTATTGTTATTTAAAGGAGACGTTAGGTCTGGACTGTCCCAACTCACTCTCGCCTGTCTCCCGTCTCAGCTGTGCGCGCACCTGCACCTCATCAAGCTCAGGCTATAAAGCCCGGTTCACCCTGAGCCTCGGTCTGGAGCCGTCTGCTCTTCCATGCTGTTCTCTCCAGAGCTCGCCTATTCATCTACGGCCTGCACTCTTCTGATACCAACCACCCTGGCACGTAAGATAATACCACTCACCTTCTCTCCAGTCTCTCCCATGTGCACAGGTGGATCCTCTGGCGGTGGACATCGCCCCCTCGTCCCAGCCATCACTCTCCTCGCCACGCCGAGCACACAGCTGGATGCTGTCTTCCAGGCAGAGGGCCTGCAACGTCATCCAACACCAGCCACCTCTCCCACCTGCAAGTAAGCACCAGCATTAAGATCCACCCTCCTGTGTGTTGCCCGCTGCTAACCTCTGTGTGTGCTTGCCCTTAGGGTGCCTGGCTGTATGGCGCTCCTCTCTGCCCTCGGCGCACCCCGTCCTCCAGCACTACATCACACCTCGCACTCACGCACTCATACACTATTATTGCTCAATAAAATCACTGAAATCTTGCTCGAGCCTTGTGTGTGCGTGTTCCCTGGGTCCGGACTTATGTCAATACGGCTTCAGCAGAGTGGCCCAGCGGACAGTGGGCTCGTACACCATTTGAACATCCTCGAGGCTCGAGTAGACCAGATTACTCACCAGCAGCAGGTGATTTTGAATCAGCTGATCCAGATCAATCGCCGGTTGGATCACCTGGATCCCCCGCAGGCATTCCGTCTTGCTCAGCATAGCGCTCCGGCGCCCGGCGTTATCCCAGCTAGCCAGGCTAGCCCAGGGCCGCCCACCCGGCTCACTCCCATTCCTACACCCACGCGCTTCAGCGGCAAGCTCGGTGAAGCGCAGGGGTTCCTTCTCCAATGCGAATCGGTGTTTCGGCGCATCCCCAGGGACTTCTCGATCGATCACTGCCGAATTGGGTACATCGCTAACCTCCTGGAAGGGCGAGCGTTAGCCTGGGCCTACACCATAATGGCGAGGCCCAGCTACGCGAACCTGACCTACGCCCAGTTCGTCTGTGATTTTTTTTTTGTAACTTAAGATTTTTATTCATTTTTCATTATATATATTGCATTCAGATCACAGTCTACATTTAAAAAAAAAACAAAGGGGCTAGAGTAAAAAAGAAAAAGGAGAAAAAAAAAAAAAAAGGGGGGGGGGACAAATGTTGGAGCATCAAGTTTTTAGTTTCCATCTCTTAATTCTTCTGGTTTTTCCAGCGTCTTTGGTTATTCTTTCAATATCTGTCTCGTTGTTGCACTTTGTAGTGTGTCCATTTCCGCCATTTTTTTCCCATAGTCCTTCTTGCATTCTTTGTCGATATGTTAGTTTTTCCATCATACGTATGTCCTCAATAATGTCAGTCCATTGCTCTTGGTCAGGAAGAACTTCTGATCGCCATTTTTTTGTGATTGTTTTTTTACATGCAATCAACAAGATTTTAACTAGATATCTGTCCTCAGCCTGTATAACATTGTCTCTTTTAAGATCACATAGGTACATCAAGTTACAGTTCATTGGTATATTATATCCTAATATCCTTTGTATTGTCACGTGTATAGATTTCCAGAATGATGAGATTTTGCAGCATTTCCAAAACATATGCGAGTGGTCTGCATTTTGAGCCCCACATCCCCTCCAGCATATAGATTGGGTATTTGTATACTTTCCTTGAATCTGTGGTGTAATGAAAAAGCGAATCAGGTTTTTCCATCCAAATTCCCTCCATGTTCTTGAATTTGTTGACGTGTGTTGTGTTTTCCATATTTCCTGCCAGCTTTCTTCTGTTATGTTTAAATTGAGCTCTTTCTCCCATTTCTCCTTTATATAGTTACTTGAATGATTGTTTGCCATAAGTTTCTGATATAGCTTTGAAATAATTCTTGTTTTATTCCCTGTATATGAGCTTAAAATGAATTGTATAATCTCGCTCACATCTGTTTGGAGGTTATGCCTAATCTTCTTCATATAATAGTCTCTCATCTGCAGATATCTGAAGAATTCCGATCTTTCTAGTTTAAATTTTCTCCTGATGTTTACAAAGCTCCCGAGATCTTTTTTTCTGATATTGCCCCATGCTGTGATTCCCTTGTTCACCAGATTTTTGTATCCCCTATCTTGTTTTGCCGGTTCAAACTGACTGTCAAATGCTACCCATTTCAATAGTTTTATGTCTTCCTTTATATTATACTTTTGTACTATTTTATACCACAGTTCTAAAGTAAATTTAGTGATTGGGTCTATTTGTTTGATTTGCTTATATGCATCTTTATCTCCTATTATGCTTTGTACTGGGAGTCCCTCAATTTCCTTTTCCATTTCTTTCCATTTTGCCTCATATCCCTCGTCGCACCAACATATGATATATCTTATTTGTGCTGAGTAGTAATATTCCTTTAGACTCGGTAGGCCCATGCCTCCTTTCTCTTTTGGTAACTGGAGAGTTTTATATTTCACTCTTGGTTTTTTACCTCCCCAAACAAATCTCGATATCATCCTGTCCCACTTTGAGAATTGGGCATCTGGAATCTCTGTTGGTATAGCCTGGAAGAGGTAAAGTAATCTAGGTTGTATGCTGATTTTGACTGTCTCAATTTTTGAATTCAGATCCATATTTAAGATTGACCATCTATCAATATCTTTTTTTATTTCTTGTTCCAACCTATCATAGTTTGCTTTATAGATTTTGCTTAGATCTTTAGGTATGTTCACTCCAAGGTATTTTATTTCTTTTTGTTTCCAGTTTAGTTTGATCTTATCAGTTATCTGGTTTAGAGGGTTATAGTGGAATGCCAGTATTTGTGTTTTTGTTATGTTTATCTTGTATCCTGATAATTTTCCAAAATTTTCTATCAAGTTCATCATTTCCATTATTGATTCATCTGGTTGTTCAAGGTAAACTATAATATCGTCTGCAAATAGCCCAATCTTGTGTTCCGCCCCCTTTATTGTTACACCTTTTAATTTCTTATTTTGTCGTATCGCTTGAGCCAGTGGCTCTATGAACAGATCAAACAAGGTGGGCGATAAGCAGCATCCCTGCCTAGTTGATCTTTGTATATTTACTTTGTCTGTTAAGCTACCGTTTATCTTGATTCTTGCCACAGGTTCTTGATACAGCGTCCTTATGCATTGTACTGATTTTTCGTTAAATCCAAAGCGTTCCAGCACACTATATAGGAATTTCCAGTTAACCCTGTCAAATGCTTTTTCTGCGTCTAAACTCATTATTACTGTGCTTTTCTTTTCTTTATGTATTTGATTAATTATATGTATTGTTCTCCTGATATTGTCATGTGTTTGGCGTCCCTCTATGAAACCAGTTTGATCATCTTCTATCAATTCCGTCAAGAATGTCTTTATTCGTTTACATATAATTGTTGTATATATTTTATAATCCACATTTAATAAAGAGATTGGCCTATAGTTTCCGCATTGTTCTCTATCTTTCCCTGGCTTTAAAATGACTGAAATAATGGCTTCGTTCCATGATGGAGGTATTTTGTTGTTGTTCAACGTCCAATTAAATGACTTTAGAAGCTGTGGCGTGAGTTCTTCTATAAACAGTTTATAAAACTCAGACGGGTATCCATCACTACCTGGTGATTTACCGTTTTTAAGTGATTTAATCACATCTCTAATCTCTTGTGTTGTTATTTCTGCTGTTAACTTTTCATTTTGTTGATTTCCTATTGATGGCAAGTCCAATGTGCATAGAAATTTTTTAATATCTTTAGTATTTGTTTCTTCAGGTTGCGAGTATAGTTCTTGGTAGAAATTATGGAATATTTCTTCGATGTTTTCTGGGTTAACTGTGGTTTTATTTGTGGTGGGGTCTTTAATCTTATATACATTATTCATTGTTTGTTGTTTTCTTAACCGTTTTGCCAGCAGTTTTGTGGCTTTTGGTCCCGTTTCATAATATTTTTGCTTTAGATATCTATTTTTCCTTTCAATTTCATCCATTTGTGTTTCTTTTATCTTTATTTTTTCTTCTTTAATTTCTTGATATATTTTTGGGTCATTTGTGCTTTGATGTTTATGTTCTAATTCCCTCAGTCTCTCACATCTTTGTTCATATGCTTCCAGTTTAGTCTTATTTGCTTTTCCTGTTTCAACAATTAATTTACCTCTTAACACGGCTTTTAGTGCATCCCATAGTATTGTTGGGTCCACTTCTTCATTGTCATTCTCTTGGATATATTCATTTATGTTTACTTTTATTCTTTCTTTCATTTTATCATCATTTAACAGTCCTACATTAAGTTTCCATGTTGTTTGTCGTTTTCTATTGTTTAAATTTATTTCCATGTATATAGGATTATGATCTGATATTTCTGCCCCTCCAATCCAACAATTTCTCACCCTGTGTCTGTCATCTTCATTCATAAGGAAGTAATCTATTCTAGAGTGTACTTTATGGACTGCTGAATAATGTGTATAGTCTTTTTCGAGTGGGTGTAGGTCCCTCCATATGTCTACCATACCCATTTCTGCCAGTGAGGTTCTTATGAATTTTGTTACATGTTTTTTTGTCTTCTTAACACTTGTTGTATCAATTTCATGATCCATGACAGCATTTAAGTCTCCTCCACAAATTAGGACTCCTTCACTGTGTGTTGCTATGAGATCAAACAGATGTTGAAAAAAACCCTTGTCACTTTCTGGTGGGGCATAGATGTTCACTAATGTGATCTGCATTCCATCTATGCTACCCTTTATTATTACATACCTGCCTTCTTTATCCTGGATTTCCTGTTCACATTCAAATTGTATTTTATTTGAGATTAGTATCATAACCCCCCTTTTAGTTCCTCCCTTAAATGAACTGTAGTAGGAGTTCTTATAGCCAAATCTCTTTAGTTTCACATGTTCTGTCTTGCTCAAATGTGTCTCTTGCATAAATATAATTTCGGCTTTTTCTTTCTTGAATTTTCTTATTATTCTTTCCCTTTTAACAGGTGAGTTCAGACCATTCACGTTTAGTGTTATTATCTTAAGATTTTTACCCATATTCATGTTTTTCCATTTTTTTAACTTGTGCTCCTAGCCCCTTTAACAACAAAAATAACACATATTTATATAAAAACACATTAAAAAATCTCGACCTCCGTACTTTGGGCCTTTCTTCTGCCCACTGGTCCCTGTTGGTGGGTGGAGGGATTGTCCTCACCGAGTGTAGGGCCCTCCCTAGACCTGTATTTACTATCCAAGAAATAGTCATTAGTCTAGAAATGTCCAACAAATATCACTTAAACCTCTCCTAGCCGTCTGTTTCTCTTTTACCTTGTCTTCTTGGCCTTCATTTCTTCTGTGTCTTTCTTAATCTTTGTTATAATCTAGGCTTTCAGTTGAAAGCCTTGTAGTCTTTCCTGGGCCCGCTGCGCCACGTCTCCCCCCGTCTTTTGCCGTTCACTCGCCTCCACTCCGGCTGTCGTGATGCGTTCAGGGCCTCCGCTGCTCCTACCGTTTCCTCCGGCACGTACACCTCAAGGCCCCGCTCCATCATGTCCTGCGCTGCCTCTCTGGCTGTGTTGTAGGTTCTTACGCCGTTCTCCCAATGAATCCTCATCTTCGTTAGCGGCGTTTGGAATCTAATTTTTTTTTCTTTCAGCGTTTTTTTAATGTTGGCATATTTCTTCCGCTGCTGCACAATTTCTGCCGGGTAGTCATGATCAAAGAATATCTGCTTGTCGCCGATTCGTATCTTTTTTTTCCACGCTCGTTTCAGGATTCTTTCCTTTACATCATATTTCAGAAAGTTTACCACAACTGACCTGGGTGTAGAGCGTGGGTTCGGGTTCTGTGCCGAGGCTCTGTGCGCTCGTTGAATCTGCAGATCCGCTTCGCTGGGCAGTTCCAGCTCTTTTTTTAAGAACTGATCCATGAATTTCGTCATCGAGTTGCCTTCAATGCCCTCCGGGATCCCGAAGATGCGTATATTGCCCCGTCTGGACCTGCTCTCCAAGTCGGTTACTTTCTCCTGCATCCTCTGCATTTGTGCCGTCAGGGTCTGCAGCTGTTCGCTTGCCTCGCTATTCCAATCTTCCAGCTCTGATATTCGGGCCTGCGCTTCTGTCATACACGCCCGCTGGGAGCGCAGCTCCTCCATGTTTTCTGCTAGCTTGCGCTCCATTTCTCTTCGGAGGCCCATAATTTCTTCCTTAATCTCTTTTTTCAGCTCCTCCTTAAGAGCCGCTAAATCCTGTTGTAGCTGCCGTTTGAAGTCTCTCAACTCTTTACCCAAACTGGCGATGCCAGTGTTCATGGTATCGAGTTTTGTGTCTTCCATTTTCTCTGCTGCGGTCACCTCGTTTTTTTGGGCCCCGTGTTCAGCGGTTTCTCCTGCGTTGTTGAAGAGGAATTCTTTAATTTTACTCTGCTTTTGTCCTTGTGCCCGGCTCCTTCGTGTTTTCATCCCTTAGTTTATTGATCCGCTTATGTCGAGTTGGCCATTTACCGATGATTTTTAATCCGTCTAGGGAGAGCTCTCTGTTTAAGCGTTATGTCTCTCCGCCATCTTCCCGGAAGTCTCCGTCTGTGATTTTAATGAGGTCTTTGATCATTTGGATCGAGACAGTGTATTAACCACCCGGCTGCTCAACCTTCGTCAGGGTAGCCGGTCGGCCACCGACTACGCTGTCGACTTCCAGGTGGTGGCGGCGGAAGTTGGGTGGGGAGATGCTGCCCTCTGCATTATTTTCGCCCATAGCCTGAATCCTAGCCTCCGGGATGAATTGGCCAGCCGGGATTTGCCGGAGCGTCTTTCTGATTTCATTTCCCTGGTTATTAGCCTCGATAACAGGTTGAGGGAGTGGGCCGCTGAGCAGAAGTCGTTCAGCCGCTCGAGCGGAGCCCCTTCCCGCTCCCCTCAATCTTGCCCCCTGGCATTGGCCATGCCAGAGTCCACCGACGACTCAGAGGCGATGCTGATAGGGTGGACCAAGCTTCCGCAGACGGAGAAACAGCACCGCAGGGAGTTGGGCCTCTGCATGTATTGCGGAGATGACCAACATCCTGTGGCGTCCTGCCCAGTTAAGCCAAAAGGGGGGGTCCGTGAGTCGCTGTAGGGGGTCTCGCGGACTCAACCCAGCCGAATCCCCTATCAAAATGCCTCCTCCCTATTAGATTCTGCCATAACCTCACGGAGCATTTCACTCATGCACTGGTGGACTCGGGGGTAGAACAAAGCTTCATTTCCAGAGGCCTGGCAACCCGCTTGGGCATCCCCTGCCAAGCCCTTCCAGTCCCCCTCAATTTAGTCACTCTCTCACGGATGCCCCTGGAGAGGGTCACTCACCGGACTGTCCCCGTTGCCATCCTTGTCTCTGGCAACCACAGGGAGGACTTGAGTCTTTATGTACTGCCCACCTCCTCTGCGCCCGTGATCCTAGGCTACCTCTGGCTACGCCTCCACAATCCAGTCTTCGATTGGCGTTCCGGGAACGTCCTCTCTTGGAGCACATTCTGCATGAGCGCCTGCCTCCAGTCAGCTGCCTGCGCCCCCTCGCGGCCTCTCTTGCCTCCTGACACTCCTCCCCCAGAGCTCTCCAAGGTACCTCCAGAGTTTCACGATTTGGGGATGGTTTTCAGTAAATCCAAAGTGCTGTCCCCCCCCCCCCACCGCCCGTATGACTGCGCCATAAACCTCCGCCCGGAGGCTCCCTTGCCATCGGGTCGTTTATACAGCCTATCAGCCCCGGAGTGGGAGGCCATGGACGTCTACATAAAGGAGTCACTCAGCATGGGCATCATCCGCCCCTCCTCATCCCCAGTCAGAGCAGGATTCTTCTTCGTGGCCAAGAAAGATGGGTCCCTTCAGCCGTGTATTGACTTCCTGGCCCTAAACAACATCACAGGCAAGGACAAGTACACGCTGCCGTTGATGGACTCCGCCTTCGACTCCCTCCAGGGGGCCACCTGGTTTACGAAGCTGGACCTCCGCAGTCCGTACCACCTCCTTCGGATCCGAGAGGGCGACGAGTGGAAGATGGGTTTCCGGACGCCCAGTGGCCATTTTGAGTACCTCGTCATGCCGTTTGGGCTTACCAACGCTCCGGCCATCTTCCAACGGCTCATTAACGATGTCCTGTGAGATTTCCTGGGTCTGTTCGTCTTCGTCTACCTGGACGACATCCTGATCTTCTCCCGATCTCGGGAGGAGCATCTGGTCCATGTGAGGCGGGTCCTTCAGAGTCTTCTCGAGAACAGGCTCTATGTAAAAGCTGAGAAGTGCGAGTTTTTTTTTACCAATAAGACCTCCTTCTTGGGCTTCATCATATCTCGTAACCAGATCATCCCGGACCCGGCCAAGGTCAAGGCGGTAGTCGATTGCCCCCCCCCCTCCAGGAAACAGGTCCAGCAGTTTCTGGGGTTCGCCAACTTCTACTGCCGCTTTGTCTCAAACTACAGCTCGATCGCTGCTCCTTTGACCCGCCTCACCTCCCCCAAGGTGCCGTTCCGGTGGACTGAGGAAGCTGCGCTGGCCTTCGCGATGCTGAAGAGGGAATTCTCCTCCTCCCGGGTCCTGACTCAGGTGGATCCCATGCTTCAATGCCTAGTCGAGGTGGACGCCTCTGACATGGGGGTGGGAGCAGTGTTGTCTCCAGCGCTCTCCAGTAGACGGGGTGGTGCGTCCCTGCGCCTTTTTCTCCCAGTGCCTGTCTGAAGCGGAGAGAAATTATGACGTCGGCGACCGTGAACTCCTTGCAGTGAAGCTCGTGCTGCAGGAGTGCCGTCACTGGCTGGAGGGGACAACACAACCATCCGTGGTCCTGACAGATCACAAGAACCTGGAGTACCTGAGGACGGCCAAGCGCCTGAATGCCCGCCAGGCGCATTGGTCCCTGTTCTTCGGTCGCTTCAGGTTTTCCATCACCTACCGCCCTGGATCTAAAAATGGGAAACCGGATGCGTTGTCCCGGCAGTTCGCCCCAGAGGTCGCCGAGGAACTCGGGCACACCATCCTACCGACCTCGTGCGTCGTGGGTGCTGTTTCGTGGTCCATCAGGGACAAGGTCCGGAAGGCACAGGAGGCTGAACCTGATCCTGGCGGCGGCCTGGCTGGGAGGTTATTCGTGCAATCGGCTGTCTGGGGTGACGTCATCCACTGGGCGCACATCTCGAAGCTCACCTGCCACCCGGGGGCCTCCCGTCTTATTGAGCTCCTCCAGAGGTCCTTTTGGTGGCCGGGTTTACGGGACGACGTGGCCAGTTACGTCCGTGCCTGCCCCCAGTGTGCTACGGGTAAGACCTTGACCTCTCCCCCCCTCGGGGCTCCTCCATCCCCTGCTGGTCCCAGGAAGGCCCTGGTCCCATGTAGCCTTGGACTTCGTTACCGGTCTCCCGACGTCCAACTCCTTTGATACCATCTTGACTATCGTAGACAGGTGCTCCAAGGCCGTACACTTCGTGCTGCTCCGCGGCCTCCCCACGGCATGGGAAATGGCAGAATTGTTGATACAGCACGTTGTGAGGCTGCGTGGGATCCCGGTGGATGTCGTCTCCGATCGGGGGCTCCAGTTCGTGTCCAAGGTTTGGAGGAGCTTCTGCTGCGCCTTGGGGGCCACGGTGAGCTTATCCTCCGGTCACCACCCCCAGACCAATGGGCAGTGTGAACGCACGAACCAGAAGCTGGAGGCTGCTCTGCGCTGCGTCGCCTCGACCAATCCTTCCTCCTGGAGCGTCCATCTACCCTGGGTGGAGTACGCCCACAACTCTACCCTGTCAACCACCACAGGGATGTCTCCCTTCTGGGTGTCTCTGGGTTACAACCCCCGCTGTTCCCTGAGGAGGAGAAGGAGGTGGCAGTACCATCCATCTAGGCCCACCTGAGCCACTGCCGGCACATTTGGACCATTACGCGCCAAGCGCTATTACGCACGGTCGCGCGCAACTCCAAGACGGCAAATCATCGTAGGAAGGCCGCCCCCCCCCCCCACTATCAAGTGGGCCAGCAAGTCTGGCTGTCAACCAAGGACATTGACCTGAAGGCCGAGAAAAGGAAACTGGCGCAGCTCTTCGTTGGGCCTTTCCCCATCGTCAAGTTTGTTAATCCGGTGGCTGTGCTTTTGGCTCTCCCCCCCTCCCTCCGGGTTTGTCCGACGTTTCACGTCTCCCGGATTAAACCCTTCATAACCAACCCTCTCTGTCCTCCCCCTAGGTCTGCCCCCCTCCTGTGGTGATCGACAGCGACCCAGCGTGGACTATCAACTCCATCCTGGATTCCCGCCTCCGGGGTCGCGGTCTCCAATATCTGGTGGACTGGGAGGGGTATGGCCCTTAATTTAGGTCCTGGGTACGCCCATCGTTTGTGCTGGACAAGCTCCTCATCACGGAGTTCCACCGGGCGTACCCAGGTAAGCCAGCACCGGGAGGCGCTGCTCGAGGGGGGGGGGAGTACTGTCACAACTCACTCTTGCCTGTCTCCCGTCTCAGCTGTGCATGCACCTGCGCCTCATCAAGCTCAGGCTATAAAGCCCACTTCACCCTGAGCCTCGGTCTGGAGCCGTCTGCTCTTCCATGCTGTTCTCTCCAGAGCTCGCCTATTCATCTACGGCCTGCACTCTTCTGATATCAACCACCCTGGCACGTAAGATAATACCACTCATCTTCTCTCCAGTCTCTCCCATGTGCACAGGTGGATCCTCTGGCAGCAGACATCGCCCCCTTGTCCCAGCCATCACTCTCCTCGCCACGCCGAGCGCACAGCTGGACGCTGTCTTCCAGGCAGAGGGCCTGCAACGTCATCCAACGCCAGCCACCTCTCCCACCTGCAAGTAAGCACCAGCATTAAGATCCACCCTCCTGTGTGTTGCCCGCTGCTAACCTCTGTGTGTGCTTGCCCTTAGGGTGCCTGGCTGTACGGTGCTCCTCTCTGCTCTTGGCGTACCCCCTCCTCCAGCACTACATCACACCTCGCCCTCACGCACTCATACAACTATTATTGCTCAATAAAATCACTGAAATCTTGCTCGAGCCTTGTGTGTGCGTGTTCCCTGGGTCCGGACTTATGTCATGGACAGGAACTGACTGTTGATGAAGAGGGATGAGGACTGGGGAAGATGAGAACTTCTTTTAGGGAAGTATTTGCAGGTGGGAATGGAGGATAGTGAGCAGTGAGGTACCCCAGGCCCCGGGGTTTGATCCCAAGATGATTGGTTCATTTGACTGATTGATATTGAGAGATGAATTAATCTTGCTTGTTTTCATTTCCTGGGTGAGGTGGACCAGGGCTGCACTGGAGCCTAAGAGCACAGAGCAGAGAGGAACAGTTTCCTTCCCCCATTCTATTATGCTGAGCACCAGGCTAGATGGTGGAAAGTACCATTTTTATATATCCTTTGGTACGACCCTGCTGTGGGGGGGGGGTGCTCTACCTCTAGTCAACCACTCTGGTCTCCACATTTAGTTGTGATTGAGTGATTTGATTGGTCAGTAGGGAGTCCAGGCACCGATGTTCTAACAGTGACCAATCTGATGTTTTACTGGATAGCTGTCACTCAGCTTCCCTTTGGCTTGTTGCCACATCTCCATGGTCAGAGGGCTTTGTGTTTTTCATTCAATCAATCAATCAATCAATCAATCAATCAATCAATCAAGTTAATAATATAACACAACTATAGAGACATGGCTGAGCATCATCCCAGTGAGCCATTGACACCTGGGAAGCCACCGCTGCCACCGCCCCAAGCTCCAGTCTAAGTTCTCAGACCTGCAGCCAGAACCAGACAGAATTCTGGTTTGCTGCCATCAGATCTTCTTGGCTGCACCGCTCCTTGAGTGGGCATTTGACAAGATGTGACATGGAAAGGGGTGAAGCGCCACTACCGCAGCCAACGTCTTGTGTTGTCCAAGTAGCCCAGTCTCCTTAGGTTTCCTCTGCATTGTCCTGTCCCTATCAGGGGTGCCTCCAGAAATTTTTCATTGGGGGGGGGCACATGAGGGCAACTGAAAATCTTAGGGTGGCACATCAAATTCAATTTGATGAACTGAAAGCTGGCGACTTTAATCAGTGCAATCTGAGCCACGATCTCCCCCGCTACAAACAGTTTATTAAATGCCCCACCAGAGGATTAAACACACTGGATCACTGTTACACCACAGTGAAAGACGCATATCGCGCTGTCCCTCGAGCTGCGCTGGGATTATCTGATCACGTGATGGTTCACCTCATTCCCACATACAGACAGAGATTGAAGCTCACTAAACCTGTTGTGAGCACTACGAAGATACGGACCAGTGATGCTGAGGAGAAGCTGGAAACGTGCATGGAAATATCTGACTGGGGCATGCTTAAAGGAGCCACGCATGATCTGGATGAGTACACGGACACTGTGAACTCATATATCCACTTTTGTGAAGAGAACATTCTTCCATCACGCACCAGGGTGAAGTACTCTAATGATAAGCCCTGGTTCACTGCCAAGCTCAGACAGATCAGGAAGGAGAAGGAAGCAGCGCTGAAAAGTGGAGACAGGGACTGCTACAGGGAGGTTAAATACCGGTTTAACAGAGAGCTGAAGAGGGCTAAATCTGTGTACTCAGAGAGACTCCAGCAGCAGTTCACTGCTAATGATTCGGCTTCCGTGTGGAGAGGACTGAGGCAGATCACCAACTATCGGCCTCAGGCTCCTAAAGGTCAGGATGACAAAGCCCTTTGTCAGAGACTGTCCCAACACTATGCCCGTTTTGACACCTCGTCATCTGTGTCCAACTCCCCCCCCTCCCTCCAGCACCACAGCCTCCACATTCCCTACTTCATTTAAGGCACCCCCCCCCCCTCCTCCCCCCCTCCCCTTATCATCAGTGAGCAGGATGTGCTCAAACAGTTCTCCAGACTGAACCCGCGCAAGGCCCCCGGCCCAGACGGCGTGTCTCCCTCCACCCTGAGACTCTGTGCGAAACAGCTGGCTCCTGTATTCACAGACATTTTTAACACCTCCCTTAAGTTATGCCACGTGCCATCCTGCCTCAAATCCTCCACCATCATCCCTGTCCCCAAGAAGCCATGGATCACTGGACTTAATGACTACAGACCTGTAGCGCTCACCTCTGTAGTCATGAAGTCCTTTGAGCGCCTGGTCCTGTCCCACCTCAAGTCCATCACCACCCCTCTCCTGGACCCGCTGCAGTTTGCCTACCGAACCAACAGGTCTGTAGACGATGCAGTCAACCTGGCCCTCCACTCCATCCTGCAGCACCTGGACTCCCCGGGAACCTACGCCAGGATCCTGTTTGTGGACTTCAGCTCCGCATTCAACACCATCCGCCCCGCTCTGCTCCGGGACAAGCTGTCCCTGCTCAACGTGCCTGACTCCCTCTGCAGGTGGATCATCGACTTCCTGACGGACCGGAGGCAGCATGTGCGGCTGGGAAAGACTGTCTCAGACTATACTAGCATCAGCACCGGATCACCCCAGGGCTGTGTACTTTCCCCCCTACTCTTCCCCCCTTTACACCAACTCCTGCACCTCCAGCCACCAGTCTGTCAAGTTGATCAAGTTTGCGGACGACACCACCCTCATCGGGCTCATCTCCAACGGCGACGAGTCCGCCTACAGGAGAGAGGTGGCCCAGCTGGCGACCTGGTGCAGCAATAACAACCTGCAGCTGAACGCTCTGAAGACAGTGGAGATGATTGTAGACTTCAGGAAAGTCACTACTCCTCTGCCCCCCCTCACCCTCTCAGGCTCTCCCATCACCACTGCTGATTCCTTCCGCTTCCTAGGCACCACCATCACCAGGGACCTCAAATGGGAGCTGACCATCAGCTCACTCATCAAAAAAGCCCAGCAGAGGATGTTCTTCCTGCGGCAGCTGAGGAAGCTCAAGCTACCCACCAAGATGTTAGTGCAGTTCTACACAGCCATCATCGAGTCCATCCTCACCACCTCCATAACCGTGTGGTACGCAGGAGCCACTGCCAGGGACAGACTAAGGCTGCAGCGCGTCGTGCGCACTGCTGAGAAGGTGATCGGCTGCAAGCTCCCATCTCTCCAGGATCTGTACATCTCCAGGACCCGGAGGCGTGCTGGCCGGATCATAGCCGATCCCTCACACCCTGGTCACGTACTGTTTGCCCCCCTCCCCTCTGGTAGAAGACTTCGGTCCATCCAGACTAAAACCTCCCGTCACATGAACAGCTTCTTCCCCTCTGCCATTAGACTGCTGAACACTAAGTGACTCTCGTGCACCATGTACAGCAGCTCAACCAGACTCATGTCAATCATCACTGTTTTCTTCCTGCATTACCGACTGCACTATATAGTTCTCCACAGTATCTGCTGCTGGCTAATATATATTTTAACTGTTGACCAGTATCACTTAATCTTATCCTACACTTTATTACATGTATAGTTTATTTCTCTTATCTTATCATGTTTAATGTTGCAGCATTGTACCGAGACAAATTCCTAGTTTGTGTACTACATGAACAATGGCAATAAACCTGATTCTGATTCTGATTCTGATTCTGAATTTAAAATCGAATCATGCTGCGTGCCCATTCACGTTTGGTCTGAACGCACCTTGACAGTGTCATCTGTCCTAGTTTGCTGTATTTTGTTAATATTTGTTAATAATATACAGCACACATCAATTATTCTTAAACATCCACTACATATAAAATAAGACGTAGAAAAACACGTTATAAAATTATGACCGTCCAGTGGCAGGGACTAGGAGTGGGGACTGGGGGAATGGGAAGGAAGTCTTGGCAGGAGGGCCATGTCCTCCCTGCCCCCCCATGGGTTGCCCCTGGTCCCTGTATGTTAGAGCTTTAAAACAGAATGATTATTAAGATGACAAAAACAATTACATGTCTGATTTTTTTATGTGAGCCACTTGCCACACACTGGGTGTGTCTGGTACTCTTTGGTACGATGTGGGTTCCAGCAGAACCCAGGGCAGGTCAGGTTTCTGCTCCATGTGACCTGGAGTCACCTCAAACTCCTGTATTCAGAACCAGGAGGGGATTAGTTATGTTTTAACAAGGGGATGATGGAGGATTCACAGATTTACTGTGACATAGAAATGCATACATGTAAATTAGCTACGAATTTGCAAGAATAAATGTGCAAAAATATGATAAAAGATGCAAATGAAAATTTTTAAAAAGTTGTAAATTACAATTTACACAGAAATTACAATTTAAGAAAATTTAAGAGAAAAAAGTCACTAAATTTTAAATAAAAAGTAACAGTCATGAAGAAAAAGTTCCAAATCTTAAAGACAAAATTTCAATGTCTGTAGACGATCTCTGCTTAATTTGAAACTATTTTAATTAATAATAATAATAATAATAATAATAATAATAATAATAAGGCAAAATCTGTAAGTGAAAACTGTAATGTATGAAATATTATTACTATTATTATGTTGTGTGTTTTGGGTGACGGCTTCACCTTTCTGGTTCCTCCGCCACCCAGGGTATGAAAGGCGAATGCGGAAGAGGAATGGTCTCTTTATGACCAGACCTTTGGCAAGATGGAAGCGCCTTTGTGTTCTGCGAGTTTGCATAATAAAGTTACAATCTACTGCACCTTCGGCCTCATTATTGGAGTCTCGGTTATGGACATAACATTTGGCGATGAGGATAAAGCTATGGATAAAGGAGTTTCTAGTATTCCGTCATTTTTGGTGCTCCCAGGTGAGCCACTAGTTCCCTGGGCGAGGTGGTTTGCAGCGTTCAATTCAATTCAATTCAACTTTATTTATATAGCGCCATTTCACAACAACAGTCATCTCATAGCACTATCAACTGTAGGGGGGAACCCCCACAGTTGCAGAAAGACCCCAGCAATCAGGCGATCCCCTGTGAGCAAGCACTTGGCGACGGTGGAGAGGAAAAACTCCCTTTTAACAGGAAGAAACCTCCAGCAGAACCAGGCTCAGGGAGGGGCAGTCAGCTGCTGCGACTGGCTGGGGGGTGAGGGGATAGAGAAGAAGAAAAGAACAGACATGTAGAGAGCAAACAGCACGATGGGGACTCAATCTATGGGAGAGAACAAACAAATGTTATTGACCAGCAAAAAAAATATTTCATATAGAGTGAGGAAAGGAGTGAGGCCCAGTGCATTACTGGAGGTCCCCCGGCTGACTAAACCTATTAGCAGCATAACTAAGGGAGGGTTCAGAAACACATGATCCCTCCCTAATTGTAGGCTATATCAAAAAGGTAGGTTTTAGCCCTATTCTTAAAAACAGAGATCGAGTCTGACTCCCGAATCCAGATTGGCAGCTGATTCCACAGGAGAGGAGCTTGATAACTGAAGGCTCTGCCTCCCATTGTACTTTTGGAGATTCTAGGTATTACAAGTAATCCTGCATTTTGGGAGCGTAGTGCTCTGTTAGGATAGTACGGTAGTATCAGATCTTTTAAATAAAAAGGAGCCTGATTGTTTAGAGCTTCATAAGTAAGAAGAAGGATTTTAAACTTAATTCTAAACTCTATGGGAAGCCAATGAAGGGAGGCCAGAACCGGAGAGATATGATCTCTCTTTCTAGTACCTGTTAAAACTCTTGCTGCAGCATTTTGGATCAGCTGAAGACTTTTTAAAGATGTTTTAGGACAGCCTGATAATAAAGAATTACAATAATCTAATCTCGAGCTAACAAAAGCATGGATCAGTTTCTCAGCATCACTCTGAGACAAGATGCTCCTAATCTTGGCAATATTACGCAAATGATAGAAGGCAGTCTTAGAAAACAATTTAATATGTGAATTGAAGGACAAATCCTGATCAAAAATAACTCCAAGGTTCCTCACAGAGCTATTAAGAGAAAGAGTAACTGCATCCAAACTGAAAGTTTGATTTGGAAAGGAATTTCTAAGGTTTTTTGGACCAACAAGAATGACTTCAGTCTTATCTGAATTTAATAGCAGGAAATTACAAGTCATCCAAGCTTTGATTTCCTTAAGACAGGCTTCTAACTTGGCTAATTGATTACTATCATCTGGCTTCATTGACAGGTATAATTGTGTGTCATCTGCATAACAATGAAAATGTATACAGTGCTTTCTAATAATGTTGCCTAACGGAAGCATATATAAACTAAAAAGAGTAGGGCCTAGCACAGATCCCTGTGGAACTCCATGACTAAGCTTTGAGTTGAAAGAAAACTCATTATTTACATGAACAAACTGGAACCTATCAGATAAATAAGATCTAAACCACTGCAACGAAGTTCCATTAAGTCCAACATAGTGTTCTAATCTATCAAGTAGAATATTATGATCGATAGTATCAAAAGCTGCACTAAGGTCTAAAAGGACAAGTACAGAAACCAGTCCATTATCAGATGCAATGAGGAGGTCGTTAGTGACCTTCGCTAAGGCTGTTTCAGTACTATGATGGATTCTAAACCCAGATTGAAACTCTTCAAGTAAACCATTTCCCTGCAGGTGGTCAAATAATTGCGTAGCAACAACTCTTTCTAAGATTTTTGAAATGAAAGGGAGATTAGAGATTGGTCTATAGTTAGCTAAAGCTCCTGGATCTAGCGTTGGCTTTTTGAGTAAGGGATTAATTACAGCTGTTTTAAAAGCCTGCGGTACATGGCCTAAAGTTAATGAAGAATTGATTATATGAAGAATAAAGCTACCAATAAGTGGGAAGACTTCTTTAAATAACCTGGTAGGAATAGGGTCTAAAAGACAAGTTGAAGGTTTGGATGAGGAAACTATTTTGTCTAACTCACAAAGGTCGATTGGAGTAAACTCATCAAGACAGACATCAAAAGAAGGAGTCCATCTCTGATGGATGAAATTTTATTATTGAAAAAGTTCATAAAGTCCTGACTAGTAAGCTCTAAGGGAATGTTAGGATTGACAGAGTCCTGACTCTTTGTCAACCTGGCTACAGTACTGAAAAGAAACCTGGGATTATTCTTGTTCTCTTCTATTAATGCAGAGTAATAACTTGTTCTAGCTTTTCTAAGAGATTTTTTATAAATTAAAAGATGATTTCTCCAAGCTAAATAGATTTCATCTAAATTAGTAGAGTGCCATTTTCTTTCTAATTGACGAGTCTTCTGTTTTAAGCTACAAGTTTCTGTGTTGAACCAAGGAGTTAGAAATCTCTGATTAGACTTTTTCTTTTTTAAGGGGGCCACCAAGTCTAGACCCTGATGCAGAGAAGCTGTAACACTATCCACCATGTTATCAATTACAGAAGGAGCAAGCTGTCTATAGCTTATTTCCGTTGTGTTGACACATGGCATAGAGGAAACAATCTGCATAAATTTGGAAACAGCATCATCTGAGAGGCATCTACTGTAATAATATTTTTCTTTAGGAGCCAAATAGTCAGAAATAGTAAAATCAAAGGTTAACAGACAATGGTCTGACAGTACAGGGTTATGAGGAGACACTACAAGATTTTCTATTTCTATGCCATATGTCAGAACAAGGTCCAATGTATGGTGGAGGTAATGAGTAGAATTTCCTACTTTCTGAGAAAACCCAATCGAGTCTA
The DNA here is from genome assembly GCA_020510985.1 of Pholidichthys leucotaenia. Classification (NCBI taxonomy): domain Eukaryota; kingdom Metazoa; phylum Chordata; class Actinopteri; order Cichliformes; family Pholidichthyidae; genus Pholidichthys; species Pholidichthys leucotaenia. The sequence continues at coordinate 5,135,357 of CM035836.1, forward strand.
ATATTGAATTAAAAGCCACATTAAGGCAGTCACTATCTACATCCACATGTATATTAAAGTCCCCTAATATAATTATTCTATCAGATTTCAGCACTAAATCAGCTAAGAAATCAGCAAATTCGGATAAAAATTCTAAGTAGATTGATGGGGGACGATAAACTATGGCAAATAAAATTGGGTTTAACCTAAAATTGCTAAAGTGCCCAATACTGAGGACCAGGCCCTCAAATGAATTATAACATGTTTTTTGCTTTACATTAACTAGTAATTTGGAATGGTAAATTGTTGCTACTCCTCCTCCACGACCAGAACTTCTGGGATTTTGACAGTTTAAATAACCAGAGGGAGTTGATTCATTTAAACCAACATAATCCTCTTGCCCTAACCAAGTCTCTGTAAGGCAAATTAAATCAATCTGATGATCAATTAACAGATCATGGACTAACAGAGACTTGGGAGTTAGAGACCTAATATTTAATAAACCACATTTAATTTTTAAATTATGAGGAGGAACAGAGGCCAAATCATTCAATTTAGAGGCTTTATGTTTAATTTGAGTTTTACTAATATTTTGCTTTATCACTTTGGAATGCTTATACATTATATTTTTATTCACTTTGGAGGGAGCAGACAACGATTCTCTGATGGGGAAGTCAGGGGCTAAGCTGAGGGGTGGCGGATGAAGAGGAGCTGCAGAGAGGCGTGTAAGACTGCGACTCTGCTTCCTGGTCCCAACTCTGAGTAGTCAGGGTTTTGGAAATTTGGATAAAAAAGATGCCAGGTTGTTAGATAAATGAGACGCACCATCCAAAGTGGGATGAATGCTGTCTCGTCTCATAAGACCAGGTTTTCCCCAAAAAGAGCTCCAATTGTCAATGTAGCCCACGTCATTTTTAGGACACCACACAGACAGCCAGCGGTTCAAGGATGACGAGCGACTAAACATGTCATCACTGGTCAGATTGGGGAGGGGCCCAGAGAATACTACAGTGGCAGACATCATTTTTGCAAACTCACACACCGATTCTACATCAAGTTTCGTGACTTCCGACTGCCGGAGACGGATGTCATTAATGCCGGCGTGAATAACAATTGTGGAGTATTTACAGTTACTTTTAGCCAGCATTTTCAAATTTGACTCGATGTCGCCTGCTCTGGCCCCAGGAATGCATTTGACTATGGCCGCTGGAGTCTCTAGGTTCACGTTTCTGACTACAGAGTCGCCAATGATCAGAGTTTTTTCCTCAGCAGGTGTGTCGCTGAGCGGGGAAAAATGATTAGAAACGTGAACAGGTTGGTGGTGAACCGGGGCTTTGCGACTAGGCTTCCTTCTCACCGTCACCCACCCAGTCTCCTCGCTGCTGAGGAGAGCCGAGGGACCGCTGACAGGGGGGCCTAAGCTAGCTAGCTCCGCTGCAGCTAATGGGCGTCCGTCAAGATTAACTGGCGCAGACGGTGTTTCAATGCAGCGGAGCCGGGATTCCAAATCAGACAACCTCGCCTCGAGCGCCTCAAAAAGACAACATTTATTACATTTACCGTTATCACTAAAAGAGGCAGAGGTGTAGCTAAACATCTGACAGAGAGAGCACACCAGAGGAGGAGAGGAAAGAGAGCTAGTAACCATAGCTAATGGCTGGAGAGCAACCACACAGGCAAACCACACAGGCAGACAGCAAAACAGGAAGTGACGATACGTTACCACAAGGAAGTTCCAAAACTGTTTGGTGGCACTGAACCTCGGTGAATTGGAAAAACTACGTCCATGAGCAAAACTGGTCCATAATCTCGGCATGGAAGGGCAACGTGTTCTCAGCACATTGGGTGAGAGTGATAGTTTTGAGGACATGGTTGAGCTAATGGCGCACTACTTTCGCAGTCCTGAGAACGTCATCATCTGGAGGATCCAGTTCTGACAGCGCCGCCAGCGGCTAGGAGAGTCAATGCAGTGGTATGTTGCTGACCTGCGGCAGCTGGTTGGAGATTGCTAATTCGGGGCTTTGGAGGAAGAAATGGTCCGCGATCAGTTAGTGGAGCACACGCTATGTTCTGCGTGTGACGATGGAATGTCACCACTGTATGACTTGTTGTATTGTGTGATTATGTTATATCTGTAATGTTGTAAATGTCAGTATGATTATTTGTTAAAATGCACACAGTATTTTGGGATTTGTCTTTGTTAATTTGAATGCCCTTGGGAGATAACTATTATGGTTAAGTATTTGTTAAAATAATTAAGGATTTATTTCACATACCTTTGCCAACATGCTTCCTGTGGGTGTCCAGGCAAAAGATTCTGTGAGGGGTTGAGGGCCTTTTATAGGACACCAGCAGGAAGGAAACATATATGGTAAGTTAGAGGGGTGGTTTAACATTTGTAAATAAGGGTTGAAATTATTTATTGAATTATATATAGTGCTATTTATTGTATGTTATTTATATTTATATTGTATATACTTGGGGAAATTATTTATGTATTTTTAGATGTTAGTGGGTATATGTTAAAAATAGGAATGTTGATTGTTTTACCTGGGATTATGGTCAGAATCAGAATCAGAATCAGAATCAGGTTTATTGCCATTGTTCATGTAGTACACAAACTAGGAATTTGTCTCGGTGCAATGCTGCAACATTAAACATGATAAGATAAGAGAAATAAACTATACATGTAATAAAGTGTAGGATAAGATTAAGTGATACTGGTCAACAGTTAAAATATATATTAGCCAGCAGCAGATACTGTGGAGAACTATATAGTGCAGTCGGTAATGCAGGAAGAAAACAGTGATGATTGACATGAGTCTGGTTGAGCTGCTGTACATGGTGCACGAGAGTCAATAAGTCACTTAGTGTTCAGCAGTCTAATGGCAGAGGGGAAGAAGCTGTTCATGTGACGGGAGGTTTTAGTCTGGATGGACCGAAGTCTTCTACCAGAGGGGAGGGGGGCAAACAGTACGTGACCAGGGTGTGAGGGATCGGCTATGATCCGGCCAGCACGCCTCCGGGTCCTGGAGATGTACAGATCCTGGAGAGATGGGAGCTTGCAGCCGATCACCTTCTCAGCAGTGCGCACGACGCGCTGCAGCCTTAGTCTGTCTATGGTCTATGGTAGGGGCTAATCAGCCCTAATTATCTCATATATTATATAACAGGTGTGAGATATCGAGTAACATGGCTATTTGCTGATTGCTGATTGCTGATTGCAGATTGCTTATTGTTCTTGGTATGCTTCTTGGTTGGCGAAGTGCATTTTGTTTGAAGGATCGTGTCAGATGTTTTCCTGGAAACCTTTGCTTGTAAGATTATTGAAATAAATGGACTAATGGAAAATTTAAATCTGCCTCGCCTCGACGCAACATTTGTCACACTGCGGGATGGTCAAGACTCCTCACGCACTCCGGTGAAGTGACGTTGGACACGGCTGTGGAGATAGCTCAGCAGAACAAAGCAGCAGATCAACTATCAAAGGACCTCGGTGAGAGAACGACGATGAGGAAGCCTGACTCAGAGTCAGCGGGGCAGGCTGTGGACCTGGGTAGCGATCACAGCACAGAAGAGAAAGAGGACTACGCTACAGGTATTAATATTAGGTCCACCCTGGGATCGCCCAAATGTTTGGGCTGCGGGTCCACCAAGCACCAGCACAAGGCAAGAGACTGTCTGGCGACTGGCAAACTGTGATGGCTCACTCTGTATCATTATCTCCAGCAGCTGCGCACACACCGGCTCTCCATCACCCTCGGGCTATTTATACCCCTCTGCCTTCAGATCGACGCGGAGCCGTCTGTCTGCTTGAGCTGAAGAGTCCTGCTCTCGTCTTCGCCTTCTTCTCAGAATCGTCTCGCCATTTCCGGCATTCCTAAGCCTTCCTAGTCTCCAGTCTCAACCCTCTGGAAAGATCATCTCCTACCCTCCAAGTAAGCCATTTATTACTCACCTTTTCTCTACGCTGGTCCCCTGTGCACAGGTGGAGTTCCGTGGCGGCGCAATCCTCACTCCTGGCAGCGAACCTGGCCATGCTCCCTCTCGTGAGTCCTTCTCCTCACCAGCTGCACCGTGATGGCAGACGCTGTCCTCCTGGCTGTAGCCTACAGGCCAACCTGAGCGCATCACCTCCTCTGCAAACAGTAAGTCCCAGTCATTCACAATACGTTCCCTCTGGGGGGGGCTTTACTAACATCTGTGTCTCTACTCTGTCCATAGGATTGCCAGGTTGTACGGCGCTCTGCTCACCCCCAGCTATGACGTCATCGCAGACACACACACACACACACACACACACACACACACACACACACACACACACACACACACACACACACTTTCAATAAAAATAATTGTATCTATTCCCGAGCCTGTATCTGTTCCCTGGGTCTGTCAATCATGTCACCTGTGGCAAGTGTGGACTCCTATATCATTTCACCAGGGCCTGCAAAAAGTTTGAGTGAGGGGAACGACAACACAGAGCGGATTCCCCTGCCACTACTGCTACAGTTATTCACACCGTCTCCCCGAGCACAGATGGCCGCATATATTGTGAGGTGATTCTGGATGGCATGGAAGTGCCGTTGTTGGTTGGCACAGGCGCAGCAGTATCCGTGTTGAACTGGCCTACTGTGAGGAGTTTGTTCTTGCATTACCATATGAGAGGAATATCAACACCGTATTATGACTATGGAGGAAACAGGTGAGGAAACCCCACATCCTGGGCTTGAGCTGATGGCGAGATACAAGATGGCTGTTGTGTCCAATATCCAGTTCATGCCAATCGTCAGTGGGTCGAACGTGATGGGCTGCAACCTATTCTACGGACTGGGCTTCACGATCACCAGCGGTATCGGACAGGAGTGGTCGGGGCATGGTTTGTGGGACCAACCGGTTCTGAGAGTGGTGGACAATGTGATATAGGATGATGATTGGCGTAGTATTGTGGGAGATGGACAGGACCAATCCCATCCAGGGCCATCGCGGGAGGGTTCCGGTGCAAGGGCCCAAGTTACCTAAGATGTGAGGGCTGGGAAGCACAGTGTAATGCCTGTGACGGCGGGTGGAGATGTGAAGATGTCTGCCTCTCCTTCAGGAGTTCAGCCGGGGAGTACAGAGAAGCAAGAGGCTGCAATGGCTTTGCTGGCGTCACAAATGAAAGAGAGCGGGGCAGGACCGGCTGGCACGGTGGATCGATGTGCCACACAGGAACACTGGTGGCTGAGTCAGGCTTCTCGAGGGGTCACTGGAGTGGTTTGACTCAGAGAGGAGGCCCGGGCTAGACGTCGCAGACATTGGAAGCCGAGTTGAGCTCCCCTGAGGGTCGCTGACATGGTTCGACCAAGGGAGGAGGCTCGGTTTAGAGGGGTTCATGGTAAGCGTAAACAACAGGAAGACCAGAGACTGCCGGTGGTGGTCATTCGGGAGGACGGTTATCTTCAAGTGTCCGGTGGCTCTTGGAGACAGCCCAACGAGCAATGGCGCACCATTGAGGAGAAGGAGGTGTTGGGGCTCCGGCGTGGCTCATCTCCAGGGGCGAAGTGAAGAAGAAGCTCTCGATAGGACCCGTTGGACGGGTCTCCAGAAGGGTGGTTTCCCCATCAAAACTGTATTGTGGCAGTGGGGCGATGTGTTTTAAGTTGAATTACTAACATGTTAATGGCCGTGATGTTAATGTGTGAACTACCTGGGCTGCATTGTTGTTTAGTCGATGTGGTTGATGCATAAATGTGGCTGTGTTAAGTACTCATTTTAAAAAAGAAGAAGGAGAAAGAGAGCAAACCTCAGGCGGCGTCCCTTTAGAAAAATGGCAAGCACACTAATCAGCCCACCCAAATTTGTCACCCAACTCACAAACTAACAGCAAAAGTTTATGTACAAAAAAATATAAGCAAACCCATCCATTCACACAACATAAGCTGGAGGGCCAGGTGGACAATTGGAGCCCCTACACGGCCAGGTGGGTTATTCTGCCTCCTTATCCTTGACAGTCCAACTAAAAAAATACAGCCATGTTTCTAAGAATGATAATCCCAGAACAATGATAACACATATATGCACCAAATCATAAACAATACAGATACATGGCCTTAACACCCCCTACTGGTGGCCTCCACCCCAACACACCCACCCCACACTTGGACACATCATTTTAGATTAACAGTGATGGGCATCTGAATCAATCATCAATAGTGCCACATTATCATTATTTTACATTACAGTTTAAACCAAACACCAAATCACCTTCATAGACTGTAATGCACACAAGTCAATTAATTCACTCCATTTCTTTACATAAGTCAAACAATTCAGTGGGTTTTTTTTCCAAACACAATTTATCAAATCTAATCCAAAAAAGTTTAGTTATACTCTTCCTTTTCTCTTTGCTCAAAATGTGCTTGGAGCACAAACCCAGTAGAACCATTAAAACCATATACATAATGATAAAGGGGATGGAAAACCCAGAACTCACTTATAAACATGACTGGCGCCTAGCGGCTGCCCCGGCCTTGGATGCGCTCTGCAGAGCGTGCCCAAATGCCAAGTCACGTTTCGTTACCTTGTATTCATACATGTGTAATGACAATAAAGTTGAATCTCAATCTCAATCTCAATCTCATAAACGCACCCCAGTCATTTTACGCACCCAGTGGAGGGCCCCCCTTTGAATTGCAATCTGGTGGTTCCCATCCAGAGCGCCCCTGTTTTCTGGCCTCTGGAGATGAACTGTGCTGTCTCTTCTTCTCCACCACGCAACACAGCTTGTTGGGGTGCCTCCATGTTTCATCGAACAGGCCCAAGTACCTGTCGCTCCGGGCAGTCATCACATGGAGCCGCCCCCGGTCATCGCGCCGCTTGTGCATTCCATGGGTCCCTCTAAGCCAAGCTTCGACCCTTGGGCGGACCCTATCACCAATCTGCAGGGGAGCTCTGTCATGCATCCTCGGACCACCATGACATCAGCGGGCCCTCTCCTCAGAACCGGTCGTCTTGCGGGTCCAGTTCGAAGTCCTCTTTGAAGGCCATTGCTTGGAGCACTTCAATGCTGTGCCCTCAGGTCTTGCCCCATCATTCTTCGGCGCAGGTGCCTCATTCCTACCTGCCACCCCGGCGGTCCCGCCATGCCGTCCAGTTCCCACACCAAGGGTAACCTGGACCCTGGCATCGGGTCCATCCCGGGATGACACTGCGTGTCGCTGGGCGTGCACTCCTCCTGTAACATCAGGCCAATCAGTGTCCCGCACAGTCGGTCCCATAACCCACAACCAGACCACTCCTCTCCAATGCCGCTGGCAATCCAAATGCCCAGTCCATAGAACACGTTGCACCCCATGATGTTGGTTTAAGCAGCGGTGATTAAGAAATATGCATCCGGCAACGTCACTGACTTGTATTTGGTCTCCAACACCATAAATCCTAATACGGCCAACTTGTTCATCCCGTAGCTGTAATAGGGTGCAGCCTGTTTATAAGATAAGATAAGCCTTTATTAGTCCCACAATGGGGAAATTCCAGGATTGCAACAGCACAGGGATAGCAATACTCAGAGCAATAATTAAGAAGATACGGAAGATATAAATAAAAGCAGTGGATATACATACATACATGCACATCAATATATAAATATATATACAAAGTGCGGAACATTGTAGCAAGATGGAATAAACACAATAACCATCTACTTAGTTATCCTACATAGTATGAATATGTACCCATAGATATTGTCACCCTCCGTAGCGACCGATAATGTCCTAGTTGTATACTGGAGGGGACCATTGTGTAAGTCTATTGCGTCTTTTGCATTCAGTACTATTAGATCGTCACGTTTTTTTGCTATCTCTGCCAGCAGCCCTGCTTAGATTATACAGTCTGACTGCTGTAGGTAGGAAGGACCTGCGAAACCTCTCAGTTGCGCACGTAGGATGATGTAGTCTGCTGCTAAATGAGCTCCTCAGTGCGTTCAGTATGTCCTGCATAGGGTGGGACTCGGACTCCAGCAGAGATGACAGTTTAGCCACCATCCTTCTCTCTGCTATCTCCTCCACTGGGTCAGGGCGCTGCCCCAGGACAGAGCTAGCTTTCTTGATCAGTTTGTTCAGTCTCTTCCTATCGGCTGCTGTAATGCCACTGCTCCAGCAGACCACTCCAAAAGTGATGGCAGATGCCACCACCGTGTCATAGAATGTCTTCAACAGCACCCCTTGTACACCAAAAGACCTGAGTCTCCTCAGTTGGAACAGCCTGCGCTGTCCCTTCTTGTAGAGTGTGTCGGTATTGTGTGACCAGTCTAGTTTATTGTTCAGATGAACACCAAGGTACTTGTAGGATGTCACCATCTCAATGTCTGTTCCCTGTATGTTTACTGGTGCTGTGAGGGGTTGTCCTTGCCTGCGGCAGTCCACCACCAGCTCCTTAGTTTTCCTCGCGTTGATCTGGAGGCAGTTCCTATGGCACCAGTCCACAAAGTCCTGGATAAGTCCTCTGTACTCAGCTTCATCTCCGTTGGAGATGAGACCGACGATTGCAGAGTCGTCAGAGAAAGAATTATGAATGCAGCGGTGGGGAAAAAGACTCTTCACTGTCGCTAAATTAAACATGGAGGTCACTGCTCCAGTATCTACCAGCAGCGGCACCTCAACAACCTCCAGCGAGATAGTGCAGCAGATGCATCCAGTCATCGCCAGAGAAACAGTATGAACCACCGTCGGAGTCTTCGGCGGGGGATCCGCCTCACACTGTCAGTCCTTTTGCTCAAAATTTCTACAGGTCTTGGCAAAGTGGTGCAACAAGCCACATCTCCCAAAGTGCTTGCCCTTTGCTGGACACTCCCTCGACTTATAGCGGTGTTTAAGAGATCCACTGTCATAACATCTAGGCGTTCCTGGGGCAGGCCTAATCTTCGCCACGGAGGCATACTCTTCATCCTCTCTGCTATCTTCGTCCTCAGGATCCAAAGTCAGTGCCTTTAAGGGAGGCTTGTCCTGGGTTGGAGTGGACATCCCACTGAGGTCCCTCACTATTGTCTCAGCTGCCTCAAATTGTTGTGCTAGCTTAATAGCAGAGGTCAACGACAGCTCACCCAGATGAGTAAGAAGCCTCGATCGGGTCATGGGAAAGCCAACATGTTCCACTAGCTGATCCGGGATCATCTCATCCTCCAAAGGTCCGAATTGGCATTCCCTCGCCAGCTGCTGGAGATGTGCTATATACCTCTTCACAGGCTTTGCCATCTGCTGGCAGCGCTGAACTGAATGTGCCAGAGGGTGACATTTTCAGGGGCACGAAAATAGGGCGCCATCAGCTTCATGTCCACATCAAAACTATCGGCTCCTCCTAAAGTTTCCTGAATCCTCTGTCCTTCCATGCCCAAGTTATGAACCAGATCTGCCCTCGTGCAAAGCTTCTCAAGTTTACCAAGATTCAAAGCCACCATATAATTTGCAATATCAGCAAACCACATAGGTCAAGGCATGGGCGGCTCACCAGGAGCCTCCAAAAACAGCCGAAAATTTGCAACGGACCTCTCCATAACCGCTTTTACCTCATCGCCAAATGTGTCCATAACTTTGATAATAATGAGCAGAGCGAACGTACTATTAATGGAGCTTTATTAATAATACAAATACAACAATACCCACAGACTCTCGGCACTCTCCTCTTGCCAGGGATCAACAACGATCTCTGGCAAGAGGATCTTCCACATGTGCCCTTTATACCTCATGTGGCGTCACCACCAGAAAGGCAGACCACCACCCTTGTCTTTTCCCTGGCAAACCCTGCCGCCATCTTAAAGTTGAACTAATACATAACAACACTTTGTTAATATGTTTCACACGCGGTTGCTCTGTGACTTACCCAGTTTTGTCTTTGAAAAGGGAAAAAGCCCAACGATGTTTGTATTACTGTGTTTAATGCATGATGTGTGCTCTGCCCGGGTTATGGGGTGAGTGTGTTGGGGAGGGGCTGTCACAGCAGGGTGTGAATATCTATATTAACTGATTGGTTTAGTGAATTGAAATGTTTTGTTTAACCCCTTGCACTCTGGTCAATTTCCCTAAAAATGCCAAAAAATAACGTACCCAAAGTAAATCAAAAGCTGTTCTTCAACCCTTTGCAGCATCTTCATGTGGTTGGTCTCATTTAAAAAAAAACACTTTGAATTTTTGGGCAAAATAGTCATAATCTCTCTAAGTGCTCCGGCCACTGAGTAACAGTCATCTAAACATACTGAACTTGAAGAAAATAAATTTCGCCTGGGTTGTTTTTTGGATACAAATGCTTGCAAATAACACACAGCTGTCAGATACTGGCTGGAAAATGCAACAGAAATGTAGAACCAAGTGTTATCCAGCTGAGGTCAAAATTTTGAAGCAATACCACAAAAAATGAATATATTACACAGCTTTTTTCTTAGGTTGTTCCCAGGCGTTTTTGAACTGTGCCAAATTGTGCCAAATGGCACAGTTTGGAAAAACGTCTGTAACTTTTGAATGATTCAATATAGAAGCTTGATGTTGGGCTCTAATGAAATGTGACACTCAGGGCTGTGTGTGTGTGTGGAGTTGTTTATTCATTCATGAATGGATGAATGAATGAACAAACAAGCCCCCACACACAAAGAAGCATGCCACTTAAAAAATGTGTGGCTTTTTTTTTTTACAAGAAAAATAACCTACAGTGCAATAAAAATTATACTAAAATATCTGTAATGTAGAAGATAACTCCCCCTCCCCCCCCGCTACAGAGGACGGACATCGTCCATCGACACATGACGGGCGCGGTATACTACACACAGTTGTACTAAAGTATCTGCAATAATATCTGCAATCCGCTGCAGAAGAGTAGCGGGGGGGGGGGGGTCCGGACGCGGCGCACGGACTGGACCAGAGCCATCATGTTGCGATAATGCACAGTTGTAATTTACCGATCGGTCAAAAGTCATTTGGATTACAATTTTCAGGGATAAAGAATAATTTAGCTTATAACACTTACCTGTCCACAACAGCAATGTCGCTGGCGAACTTCTCTTCCTCATTGTCAGACGAACATGACGCTGGTCCGCTTGTTACGGACTCGTGGTTCTGGTCACGTGACCTGGTCAAACCATAATTCCATTATTGCGGTTTTGCGCTTCCATGATTGCGGTTTTGGCGAGCGATTTTTCAAAACAAATAAGAACAGTAGTAAGAAAAAAAGACTGGCGAACGCCTGTGTGCCACCCAGCCTTACACAAAACAGCTTTCAAACTTCTGTGCGCTCAATTGGCTGGCTGTATTCACAGCCGTTGGTAGGCGGGTCCTTCTTGCTAGGTTTTCAGTCATTGGTTCTTGAAGGTTTCAGAAACCCAATTCAAGGCTCTTATTAGTCGAATTAGAGGTCAATCACATCTAAACCAATCAAAGCACTCCTTTGGCTTTCTGCTCGAGCCTGTGTCTGTACTGGAAGAATGGAAATGCAGCTTTTTTCTTCAGTGCGCTCTAGGACGCAGAGACGTGTCCGCTCGCGGTACACTGGAATGCAAGAGGTTAAACATATGTTTTTGGGATTGTTTTGTGTGTTATATTAGGAACACTGCGGCTTTTCTTGTCCTATGGACTGCAATACAATGGAGACAGCAGAATAACCCATCTGGCCGTGTGGGGGTGGGACAGTAGTCCACCTGTCCCCCTCTAGTTTTAGTTATTTGTGTGCATGGACAGGCCCAGTTATTTTAGTTTCTGTTAGTGTGTAATTCAGATTGTAAATTTGGGTGGGTCTAGATGGTGTGTGTTTTGGACCTTTCTATGGGGGGGGGGGGTACTGTATTAAATTTTATTATTATTATTATTTTGTTGTGTGTTATGGGTGACAGCTTCACCTTTCCGGTTCCGCCACCACCAAGTGTATAAAAGGCGAATGCGGAAGAGGAACGGTCTCGTTACGATCAGACCTCTGCTTAGACTGGAGTGCTTTTGTGTTTAGTGAGTTTGAGAATAAAGTTACATTCTACTGCACCCTCAGCTTCATTACTGAACTCTCGGTTATGGACATAACAAAAATGATAAGACAAAATTACTTAGGGATTTTAATAGATGGATTTTAAAGATGGCGGTGCAGCGGCTGACTGCAGCGGCCTCTCCCAGTTTTAACGCAGTATCTTTGTTTGAGCCCCTATCTTTGTCTTTGTCATTGAGCGACAAGAAGGGGAAATATGTCTATGATCATCAGACTCTTGAATGCACCATACAAACATTCTGGTTGCGAGAATTTGAAGCATTGGCTGGGCAAGCTGAGCGAGTTGGGATCATTGCGTAGGACAATCCCAAGTTCGGTGGCCTCGCTCCATACACCGGTGAGGAAGAGACACAAGTGGTGTGAGAGAACAAGGAAGCGGGGTAAACGTGGAGGATTACGCACAAAGATAACGGCTAATCCATACAGGCCAGATGTTCCTACCATCGTATTGGCCAACATGCGCTCATTGGATCGTAAAATGGATTACATCAGACTGTGGAGAGCTTCCCAGTGTATTGTGAGAAACTGCTGTGTGTTGGTTTTTATGGAGACGTGGCTGAGTCATAACATTTTGGACACTGCAATTAAGCTGGAATGGTTCAAGCCTTAGTCATCATGCTGCATTTCCCCTCTAGTCCGCTTTGGTCCATGTGCGCTTTGGACAAGCTGGGAACACACGCGGCGCTGTTCATGCTTGCTTTTTTAATCTACCCAGGCCAAGCCGTTGATGCATGCACACAACCATCATTTGTAGTTTCACTCTCGCCCGATAGGTGGCGCCAATGCCCTGATGTGCCAGGATTTTCACCATCGAAGAAACACTGCTTTCTTTCTGCTGCTTACCAGTTTTGACTCCTTTTCCATGAATATGCTGCTGCTGTTGAAGTATTTATGTGTGATTCATGTATGTTTATTCTCGTCTTCCGCTTTCTCGTTGTCTTCTTCGTCTCTTTGTCTTGGTATGCTGTGCCGATATCGCCACCTCATGAATGGGATGTTCAGTCTTGCGCATGTGCTTTTCAACACGTTCAGGTCGTGGGCAGGCAGCGTGGTCACAAAATTTGGGCTGCACGTGGTCGTCCGTGGTCGAGCACTGCAGACACTAGTGGAGTGTACATGATGACGTAAATTTCGTCACACAAGGTTTTCGGTTACACGTATGTGAACAGCAGAGGTGCAGCATGAATCCAGCTTAACTCTCCACAGAGAGGACAGGACAGCTGCATTGGGTAAGCGAAGAGGCGGGCGGCTGGCTGTTTACATTAATAAGATAAGATAAGATAAGATAAGCCTTTATTAGTCCCACAACAGGGAAATTCCAGGATTGCAACAGCACAGGGATAGCAACACTCAGAGCAACAATCAGAAGGCAAGAAGAAAAAAAAAAAAAAAAACAAGCAAGCAAGAGCAGCTAATAAACATATGTACGTATTACTATAAAATATATATATATACACACACACACAGACACACAGTGCAGAGCATTGTAGCTGGATGGAATAAATATATGAATATATGAACACACAGTGCAGAGCATTGTAGCTAGATGGAATAAATATGTAAATATATAAACACCCACAGTACGGAGCATTGCAGCTAGGTGGAATAAATATGCAAGTATATAAACACACACAGTGCGGAGCAATGTAGCTAGATGGAATAATATGTAGATATATAAATATATAAACACCCACAGTACGGAGCATTGTAGCTAGATGGAATAAATATGCAAATATATAAACACACACAGTGCAGAGCATTGTTGCTAGATGGAATGAAACAGCATAACCGTCTACTTAGTTATCCTACATGGTATGATTATGTGCCCATACATATTCTCACCCTCCATAGCGACCGGTATGTTCCTAGTTGTATGCCGGAGAGGACCATTGTGTAAGTCTATTGCATCTTTTGCATTCAAAAAACTATTAGTTTGTTACGTCTTTTTGCTATCTCTGCGAGCAGCCCTGCTTAGGTTGTACAGTCTGACAGCCGTTGGTAGGAAGGACCTACGAAACCTCTCGGTTGTGCACCTGGGATGATGTAGTCTGCTGCTAAATGAGCTCCTCAGTGCATTCAGTATGTCCTGCATAGGGTGGAACTCGGACTCCAGCAGAGATGACAGTTTAGCCACCGTCCTTCTCTCTCCTATCTCCTCCATCGGATCAAGGCGCTGCCCCAGGACAGAGCTAGCTTTCTTAATCAGTTTGTTTCTTAATAACTTGTGGTGCCAGGATGCAAAGGTGATCACCATTCATTGAGTACATGACTGAAATGCAGACTGTTTTATCTGCCATGGGAGTTGGCGGCTGTCTTGATTGTAGCAGTCTATCTTGCTCCAAGTATTAATATGAGAGAGGCTAGGAGTGACTTGCATCACAACATCAGTTTGCTGCAGAAGGCTCACCCAGATGGTGTTATCATCATTGCAGGTGATTTTAACCAGCCGAGCCTCAAGTCTGTTTTACCTAAATTCCATCAGCATGTGAACTGTGCTACTAGGGGCAATAATACACCAGATCATGTGTATACAAACATCAGGAACTGCTACAGAGAAGCCACTCTCCCCTACATTGGAAACTCTGATCACTTTGCTTTTAGGCTTGCGCCTGTATACAAGCCAATGGCAAAACAAATTAAGCCATTTTTCAGAGAAGTGAGATTGTGCCTCCAGGAGGCTATTCCAACATTACAAGACAGCTTTGAGAACACACCAGGGTAGAAGCTAAACAACCATGAACAATAAAGATTCACGCCAGTTGTGGTAAGGTTTTAATACAATTGCTGAAAATAAGCCCCCTTTTCCACAGGTCAGTAACAAGGATGTCACACTCCCAGACAGGCACAGTGACTTTTATGCACGTTTTGAAATTGGAAATGGCAGCAATAATGATGAGGTACAGACACCTCTATCATCATCATCACTCACAGGACAGGTATTTCAGGTGACAGCCACCAAGGTTAGAAGAGTCTTTGCCAGGGCTTAATTCACGCAAAGCATTACCTGACAACATTCCTCGTGTGTGGTGTGTGGTGAGGAAGTGTGGTGAACAGCTGAAAGATATCTTTGCAGACATCTTTATCATCTCCCTCTTTCAGGGTGCTGTGCCCACATGCCTGAAGAGTGTCAAAGAAACCCCATGCCAAAGAAATCCCAGTGCAAAAACAATCAAACCCTGACAGCCTTAATGATTTTCGTCCTGTGGCATTAACATCAATAGTGATGAAATGTTTTGACGGCTTGTTTTGCAGCACATTAAGGCCCAGCTCCCTCCAGACTTGGAACCTCTGCAGTTTACATATAGAGCTAATCACTCAACCGAAGACGCCATCTCCTCTGTACTTCATCTCATCCTATCACATCTGGAGGAGAGGAATACCTATGTTACGCTCCTTGTAACGTGGTGGTGGGTTGAAGTCTCTTATGCAAGGAGGCTTTGAGGCAATTTAGCAATCAACAGTTTTCCATTTTTATTCCAAACTTACAGGTAATAACTCCAAATCATCCGACACGATTTACCACGACTTAAATTTGTCCATCAACCATCATCATCATCATCATTGATCCTCTCGACAACAAACTACTAACCAAAAACAGCTGTTATATACTATTTGAGATAATTAACGTCAATTAGAACATACCATATGTCCCAGGTAAACAATAACATTTTTTCCATTTTCCACATATACCCACTAACATCTAAAAGACCATAAATAATTCCCCACCTATATACAGAATAAATATAACTAACACAAAATAAATAACACCATAAATAATTCAATAAATAATTTAAACCCCTATTTACAATTTTAAATCACCCCTCTAACTCACCATAACATGCTTCCTTCCTGCTGGTGTCCTTTAAAAAGGCATTTAACCCCTAACAGAGTCTTTTGCCCGGACACCCTCAGGAAGCATGTTGGCAAAGGTATGTGGATTAAATAATTACCAATTGTTTACCCAAATAATTAATCATAGCAATTATCTCACAAAGGCATTGCAATTAGACAAAGACAGATCCTAGAAATAATGTGTGTACTTTTAACAAACAATCATAGTAACATTTACAATATTACAAATATAACATAATCACACATACAATAAATCATAACAGTGCCGACACTCTGTGGTCACATTTCCTCCCCCCTTTTCCCAAGAGTACAGTACTCTAAGAGTCATGTACTCTGGACAGACTATCTGCCACAAGGTTGGTTTTCCCTGCCACATACCGAACAGTAAAATTATACGGTTGAAGGGACACATACCACCCTGTGAGACGACTGTTCATGTCCTTCATCCTGTCCAGCCACTGTAGGGCCCGATGATCTGTCTCCAACACAAAATGACGCCCCAGTAAATAGTATTTGAGAGACCCTATTGCCCATTTCATGGCAAGACATTCCTTTTCTACCGTAGAGTATCTCATCTCCCGGTCCAACAACTTACGGCTCAAGAACAGTACTGGGTGTCTCTCTCCCCTCTCCTCCTGGAGAAGTACTGCTCCAATGCCAACTCCTGAAGCATCTGTCTGTAAAATGAACGGGCGAGCAAAGTCTGAACTGTAGAGAACCTTCTCACCGGAGATAGCACTCTTCAGATCCTCAAAAGCTCTGTCACATTCCTCTGTCCATTTTACCCTATTAGGTGCTGAAGCCTTAGTGAGGTCAGTCAAAACTGCTGCTCTTTCAGCAAAGTGGGGAATAAACTTACTGTACCATCCTACCATTCCCATAAATGATCGTACCTTCTTCTTAGTGGTGGGCACAGGATAGGTCCGGATGGCATCCATTTTACCTACTCGTGGTCTAATGACCCCCTAACCAACCACATGTCCCAAGTACTCCACCTGCTGCTGTCCAAACGCACATTTGCGTGGATTAATCGTCAGTCCTGCCCTCTTAATCAACTGAAGGACCTGCCTAAGGTGTACCAAATGTTCTTCCCAGGTCTGACTATAGATGACCACGTCATCCAGATAGGCGGCTGCAAAATTTGATACCTTTCTTAATACTTGGTCCATGAGCCGCTGAAAAGTTGCAGGTGCCCCCTGAAGGCCAAATGGCATAACCCTGAATTGGAAACTGTCATAAGGTGTTTTAAAGGCTGTAAGTTCTTTTGTTTCCGGTGCCAATGCCAACTGCCAATACCCCTTGCATAGGTCCAATGTAGAAATAAACCTAGCCCTGCCCACTTTCTCTAGCAGTTCATCAATCCAGGGCATGGGGTATGACTCAAACTTAGACACTGAATTGAGATATCTGAAGTCAATACAGAATCTCAAAGAGCCATTCTTTTTGGGTACCAGCACAATCGGGCTACACCACTCACTGACTGACTCCTCGATCGCTCCCAGCTGCAACATCAGATCAATCTGCTGGTTCATCTTTGGAACCAATCGCTCCGGGATCCTGTAAGATTTCCTACGTGGAACAGCTTCTTCTTTCAAATAAACTTTATGACGTACCAATGTGGTGAAACCAGGTCTCTCCTGAAACAATTCTGGATCTAACAGTGCCTCTAATTCTCTCTGCTGATTCACCTGCAAGTGAGACACTTGAAACAAGCAAGGCTCTGACACATTTGTGGGAAAAGACTGATCTCTCTCTTCATCCACTTCCGTCGCACAAATGAAGAGCTGATGTGTCTCCTGAAGAACAGGTTGCTGCTGCTGATGACCAGGCTGCTGAAACTCTTTCAACAAGTTAATATGGAAGGTCTGATGTTTTACCTTCCTGTCAGGCATATATAGTTCATATGTCACTGCACTTAGTTTTTTTTTTTTTTTTGAGATTTCATACGGCCCCTGCCATTGAGCCAACAGCTTACTGTCACACGAGGGCAGCAATAACAAAACCTGCTGAGCTGGGTGAAAAACCCTTTTTCTGGCCTTCTTATCATACCAAGTTTTTTGTTTGGCCTGCGACGTCCCCATGTGCTCCTGAGCCAAAGCAGTCATTCGATCCAGTTTCTCTCTCATCTTAATAACATATGAGACCACATTGTCCTGATCACTCAGTGGACTCTCCCAGTGCTCCTTTAATAAGTCCAGTGGACCCCTCACCTGACGACCATACAGCAGTTCAAAAGGTGAGAACCCTGTTGAAGCCTGGGGCACCTCCCAATAAGCAAATAATAAATATGGTACCCGTTGGTCCCAATCCGAGCCCGTTTCAGAAACAAATTTCCGCAGCATGTTTTTCAGAGTCTGATTGAATCGCTCCACTAGTCCATCAGTCTGAGGGTGATACGGGGTGGTCTTAATACCCTTAATACCCAACAGCTTATATACTTGCTGCAACAGTTTTGATAAGAAATTTGTTCCACAGTCTGTTAAAATTTCTCTGGGTATGCCTGCCCTTGAAAATAACTGTATAAGGCAGTTGGCAACCTGCCTAGCCTTGATAGATTTCAGGGGGAAAGCTTCTGGGTACCGAGTAGCATAATCACAAATCACCAGAATGTATTTATTACCAGCGGAACTTCTCTCTAGGGGGCCAACTATATCCATCCCTATTCTGTCGAATGGTGTTCCAATAATTGGTAATGGGTGTAGTTGGGCACGGGCTACTCCCCTAGGTGATGTAATCTGACATATTGGGCACGATGTGCAAAACTCCTTTATCTGGGTATACATTCCCGGCCACACAAACGTTCTAGCAATTCTCTGCAGAGTTTTTTGAAATGCTAGATGACCTGCCCAATGGATAACATGTCCCAGTTTCATAATCTGTGGTGTGAGGTCCCGTGGCAAAGCTATGGCCATGACTTCACCTTGTTGTTGGTATAAAATGCCCTTTTTTATGACATACATGGCCTCAGCCAAACAATCCGTTCTACCCTGTTTCACACCCTCAATCTCCGAGACTTTATTAAACCATGGTCCAAGTGCTGGGTCAGCTTTCTGTAATGCAGCTATGTCAGAAGGCATGTCAAACTCTACTGACTGACTTAATTGTGGTGTTTCTTCACCCAAGTTCTTTACAGAAGCTAACACCTTATCTCTTCTCCTCTGAGCCTTGGATTTAGGTTGTTTAATAGGGCCTGCCTCTATCTCAGAATCATAAAATGGCAGCTCCTGAAGAACATTGGCAGCCCTCTGCGCCCTCTGCGCCCTGGTTGTCACCATATTACAAATTTTCCCAGCAGGTGCATCAAGCCTCTGCTCAATAGCGGCACCTGCCTGTCCCTCAGTTTGTTCATCTCTAACCTGTTGTATAATGTCCAACAAAGTTGGAACATCATTGCCAAGAATAACTGGATAAGGCAAATCAGGCACAAGAGCTACAGGGAGGAGATAAGTTTGACCCCCCACTGTTAAATAGACCTCAGCGGTCGGGTACAACTTCTTATCCCCATGAACACAACTAATATTCACTGTAGACTCACTCCATGAATCTCTAGGGACTAGACTGGGCAAAACAACAGTCTGGAAACAACCGGAGTCTAACAAGGCCTCTTTACACTGACCATTAAGCAAAACGTTAGTTTTATATATTTCACCATGAATTGGTGCTGACAGAGTAGGTCTTGGAACTGAGCATAATAATGAAGGTTTATCATTCTTTATGGCAGGACAAGAATACTGGGTGTGACCAATTTTATTACAATGATAACAGCGTATATCTTTATTCAAAACAACACGTGACTTTTTGCTACTATTATATCTGCCATTTGTGATCTGACTGGTACTGGAATACAGCCTATTTTGAGCTGGACCGCCCCTTTCACCCTCATTAAACTTACTCCGTGCAGTGAAAGAGCTGTCACGGCCGAGAGTAGTTCTCCTGCTCCCAGACCTGGCGGACAGAAAAACCTCCGCCAGATGAGTAGCGTCCTCTGCAGTCTTCAGGTCCCGCTCTTGTATCCAGATTCCCAGTTCCGGGTTCACCATCCGCAGAAACTGTTCCAAAATTATAAGCTCCATAATGTCTTTCACCGTTAAGGTCTCTGGTTTAATCCATTTATTGCACAGGTCTTTTAGACGAACATATAGTTCCCGGGGGGGGGTTCGTCCTGATGAATGTCCAAAGCGCGAAACCTTCTCCTATAAGTGTCGGGAGTTATTTCATACTGGTTTAAAATTGCTTCCTTCACTTTTCCATAATCATTCGTGTCTGCAGTGTCCATCAAAACATACGCGCTCCGCGCTTTACCTGTAAGCAGAGGAGCCAACTGAATAGCCCACTCTTCTTCGCGCCAGCGGCAGACCATAGCGATCCTCTCGAATGTCAACAGATAATGTTCAATGTCGTCCTCGGGGGAGAGTGGATTCAGCCTGGGCTCATGGTGCGTTCGCATCATCCTCAACGGCACCTGCAGCGGTAAATCATCCTCCTGCTGGCCGACCCAACTGGCCGTCACCCTGGGGTCTTCCCCCGAAGCGCCGTCATCACCGCTACAATCAGCCCGGCTTCCACACTCCTCTCTCAACTCCTCAACTTGCGACTGTATCTGCCGAATTTTGCTATCCATGGTCTGCCACCTTTGTTCCTGAAGAGCTGCTTCTTCCATCCTCTGACGGTCTCCGACAGTCAGTGAACGAACCAAAGACTTTACCAAGCACGTCAGTTCTTCTAGCTCGTTCAGTCCACTGGCTCCCTGCTCCTCAGATGCCATACCTGCGTCACCGTCAAACTGTTCCTCTTTCCTCACTATTTTTCCTTTGGGCATCTTTCATCCCTTGTCATCACCACTTCCACCAAATGTTAACTAGTCAGGGGGCGGACCACCGCTTTCGTCGCAAAATATAACGTCCTCCTTGAAACGGACCACCGCTACCACCAAATGTAACGTGGTGGTGGGTTGAAGGCTCTTATGCAAGGAGGCTTTGAGGCAATTTAGCAATCAACAGTTTCCATTTTTATTCCAAACTTACAGGTAATAACTCCAAATCATCCGACACAATTTACCACAACTTAAATTTGTCCATCAACCATCATCACCATCATCATTGATCCTCTCAACAACAAACTACTAACCAAAAACAGCTGTTATATACTATTTGAGATAATTAACGTCAATTAGAACATACCATATGTCCCAGGTAAACAATAACATTTTTCCATTTTCCACATATACCCACTAACATCTAAAAGACCATAAATAATTCCCCACCTATATACAGAATAAATATAACTAACACAAAATAAATAACACCATAAATAATTCAATAAATAATTTAAACCCCTATTTACAATTTTAAATCACCCCTCTAACTCACCATAGCATGCTTCCTTCCTGCTGGTGTCCTTTAAAAAGGCATTCAACCCCTAACAGAGTCTTTTGCCCGGACACCCTCAGGAAGCATGTTGGCAAAGGTGTGTGGATTAAATAATTACCAGTTGTTTACCCAAATAATTAATCATAGCAATTATCTCACAAAGGCATTGCAATTAGACAAAGACAGATCCTAGAAATAATGTGTGTACTTTTAACAAACAATAATAGTAACATTTACAATATTACAAATATAACATAATTTTTTTTTTTTTTTTTTTTTCCGGTTCCGGTTCCGCCGGACCGGCGGCGCCACACGAGTCGGCTGCCTGTTGCAACAGCCTTTTTTTTAATCTTCCTTCTTCTTTCTACACCTTTCACTCTGTATATATATCACGGACGCACGGATCGCCCCGGGGGTCTCCCGGGTCAGCGGACGGAGCCACGGTTTGCAGTGGGAGACGTTACAGCGGGGAGGAGCTAGTGCTAGCTAGCACTTGGCCGCCGCCCGGTGCTAATGGGAAACTCGACATACCGGGAGCTGTAGCGAAAACGAAGCGGGTGCCGGGCTGGAGTTTAGGCGGCGTGAAAGAAATATAAGACAGAATAATAAAGAGCGATGGCAAGAACCAAGCAGACCGCCCGTAAAATCTACTGGAGGAAGAAGCCCCCCAGGAGACAGCTAGCCACAGGGCTGCTCGGAGAGGCGCTCTGGCCACCGGCAGAGTGAAGAGGCCTCGCCGTCACAGGCCCGTGGCTCTGAGAGAGATCCGTCGCTACCAGAAATCCACGGAGCTGCTCATCCGTAAGCTGCCCGTCCAGCGCCTGGTGAGGGAGATCGCTCAGGACTTCAAGACCGTCCTGCGTTTCCTGAGTTTCACCGTCATGGCTCTGCAGGAGACCAGCGAGACCCACCTGGTGGTCTCTTCTTCGCTAAGGGGGTCACCATCATGCCCAAAGACTTCCAGCTGGCCTGCTGCATCCGCGGAGAGAGAGCTTAGACTTTCTGCTGCACATTCACCAGCCATAATGCTCTGCACTGTGTGTCTATATATATACATTTATAGTAATATGGACATATGTTTACTAGATGTTGTTTTTTCTTGCCTTCTGATTGTTGCTCTGAGTGTTGCTATCCCTATGCTGTTGCAATCCTGGAATTTCCCCATTGTGGGACTAATAAAGGCTTATCTTATCTTATCTTATCTTAATCACACATGCAATAAATCATAACAGTGGCGACACTCAGTCGTCACATTTCCTCATCATTGACTTCTCTGCATTTAATACCATCATTTCAGGGCAGTTGGTGGAAAAACTACGGTTACCGGAGGTGGATCTTAGCAAGTGTGGCTGGATTCTAAACTTCCTGATGCAGAGGAAGCAGTGAGTCAAGGTGGACAGTTCTATCTCAAACATCAGAACTGTGAGTACAGGATCTCCTCAAGCCTTATTCATGCAGCATTTCCTATCTAATCCACTTTGGTCCACATGCACTTTGGATGAGCCCGGCACGCACGTGGTGTTGTTCACGCTTACTTTTTTCAGCTACCCAGGCCAAGCTGTTGACGCATGCACACAACCATCATTTGTAGTTTCACTCCCGCCCAATAGGTAGTGCCAATGCGCTGACGCTCTAGGATTTTCACTAATGAAGAAATGCTTGCTTTCTGCTGCTTGACTTCCCGGTTTTCACTCCTTTTCCATTAAGATGCTTCTGCTGAAGTATTTTTTGTATGATTCATGTATGTTTATTCTCGTCTTTCGCTTCCTCATTGTCTTCTTCGTCTACTTTGGTATGCTGTGCCGATATTGCCACCTCGTGAATGGGATATTCAGTCTTACGCATGCGCCTTTCAATGCATTCAGGTTGTGGGCAGGCAGCGCGGTCACAAAATTTGGGCTGCATGCGGTCATCCGCGGTCGACCACTGGCGACACTAGCGGAGTGGAGATAATGATGTAAATTTTGTCACACGAGGTTTCCGGTTACACATACGCAGACAGAGGTGCAGCATGAATCAACTTCAGGGCTGTGTCTTGAGCCCCCTGCTGTTTATCTTGCTCATTCACGACTGAACTGCCACATTCAGCACCAGTCACATCATTAAGTTTGCTGATGATTTAACTGCAGTTTGTCTGATTAATGAAAACAATGAGTCTGCGTACAGAAGGGAGGTGGACCAGCTAACAACATGGTGCAGATTACATAATCTTCATCTTAATGTGGAGAAGACTAAGCAGATGGTGATCGACTGCAGGAAGGCGCACAAGTACCATCACACACCCCTGTCTATTGGGGGCACTTTTGTCGAGAGGGTGAACAATGTTTAAGTTTCTGCAGATTTACCTGGCAGATGACATGACCTTTAACACCAACACCAAAGCCATTATTAAAACGCCTTATCAGCGACTCTACCCTCTCCGGTGGCTAAAAAGGCAAGTCTTCCCACTCAGCTCCTCACCACTTTTAACAGATTTACCCTGGAATCTGTCCTTTCATATGGCCTGACTACCTGGTTTGGGAATTGCACAGCTTTAGAGAAGCACCAGCTGAATAGGGTTGTTAAAAATGGCCAGTAAGATTATTGGTGTCCCCGTCCTCTCCTTGGAGGAGATTTACAATAAACGCTGTGCTAACAGAGCAGGGTTAACATCATTAAAGACTGCTACCATCGCTCCCACAGTTTGTTTTCTCTTCTGCCCTCAGGGAAGAGGTACCGGTGTCTTCAGGCCAGGACAGACAGAATGTTGAACAGTTTTTTCCACATGCAGTCAGGATTATAAATGCACTGTGCCCTATTCCCCTGCCAATTGCTTTTCCTCCCCCTCACCTCTGTTAAAATTGTATATGTAATCTGTTAGGTTGGTCTGACCATAGTGTTTTAATTGATATTTAATTGTATTTTTTTATGTTGTTGGTTTTATACTTCTTCTCTGTATATTGTGGTACTGTGATATGCTGGGGGATCATGATTTCATTTTTTATGTGCATGCACATACTAAATGTCATGATCTGAGCACGGCGGAATTCCACTGGGCTCAGTCTTTCTTCCTTTTTTCATATTTGTACTGTATTGTCATTTTGAGGTGCCATCCTGTCATTTTATCCTTTGCTGCTTTGCCACATATCCTGTGTTGTTTCTCAGTATGATTTATTTTCCTGTCTATGTTCATTGCAGTTTGTTAATTACATTTTTGATGTTACTGGTCTTTTTCTTCTGCCATCTCATTATATTTGTATTCGGTTTTGTTTTCACTCTCAGGGTTGATAGCTGTCAGTGGCTTTCTGGGGTTTTGCTCTGCGTGAGCGTGGCCCTGTCAGCTGTCAGCTCCGATCGCTCCCTCCTCTCTCCTTATTCCCAACTGGTCTAAATTGTTTCTTTGTTTTCTTCTACCCACTCAGGTTAACCACACCTGTTACCACTTGCTTCATTTTGTTTCTAGCCTTATTTAAGGGGATGTGCACTATTGCCTGGCGCAGCACCCTACTCTCAGTCTCAACGTATGAATGTAAGTTCCTCTGATTCTTTGCAGCTTTTGATATTTCATGTTAATCTTTTGTATCTAACCAGTGTGTGTTCCACACTTTTTTCTGGTTATCTCAGCTGACTGTTCCTCATCTTATTATTTCTCATTGTTGTATCCTGCCCTCGTTCTGCATTTTTTTTTCTCTGCCTTAATAAACATGCAAACACACAGCTGGTGTTTGGTGCCTTTAATCCTAATTAAAGGCACCATAAAGGGTAATTATGACACTAAATGACAATAAAGAAATCTTGAATCTTGAATCTTAATATACAACCAGATAAATTCAGGCTAGAAGACCAGACATTGTGGTTGTGAGGAAAAAAGAAAAAGAATATCTTATTATTGACGTTGCAATCCCTAAGACTCCAGATCATGGACCAAGGAAGATGAGAAAACTGAAAAGTACAGGGATCTAACATGGGAGCTTAAACTTCCAGATACAATGGGCGGGCATATTTAAATATTTAAATGTCCTCAGCTGCTGTGACACAGTGAATTGTGTTCAACATGCTTACAGAAGACAGTCATGCCTTACATCATTTGAAAGCTTAGAATTTCATCTCTTTAGTTATTAAAAAAGATTTCAGAAAAATGATAACAGAAGAACAACAAGAATAAGAACTTTTAACCAGCTAACATTAGCATGAAATTGAACGAGTCACTTACCAAAGGAGCTTCCTCGATGTCTGTCCCTGAATGAATGATCATTCCACAACTACAGTCCATTTCTATTGCAAAGGGTCCAATACATCCATGAGTAAGATTCATTGTCCATTTTGATGACGATGGGGAAAACTGCCCATAAAATAGGAGCAGTTCTTTGAAAATCGGCCTAAAACAGTTAGTTTTTTATGCTAAAAACACATCACTTCTGGGAAGTTGAACCGGAAGCACAACGCCCTACATGGGCGTGGGTGTTCTGGGGTGATTGACAGCTCATTTGAGCAAATACAGCCCCCATTTTGTGATTGAAAGCTGTGGAACCCCAATGAGCAATAAAGGACCATGAAGGTCTAACCTCATGGTTAACGGGAACACAACGAGCCAATTGGATCAGAGCAAGCAATGATGGACATGTGGCTTAGCCAATTAACGTTATGGTCTGAGCGCTGATTTTGCTCACGCTTGGGTTGTCCAGTATTTTCCCCATTCTTATCTCTGGTTTGTCATATGACCGTTCAGGGCTTTTATTCTGACAGCATCATGGGCTTCCGGCTGTCAGAACCGAGTCACATTGTGACAGCTGTTCGTCATTTCATATTATTATTATTATTATTATTACATTCCCCTTCCTTGATTGGTGTTTAATTGTTATTTAAGGAAGCAGCTGAGGCTTACTCCTCGCTGTGACCTCGCACAACGTTGATCTCACACAACGTTTGGCTGGAGTCCCTCACGCCGACTCCAGTCTTCCTTTGATTCTTCACTCCCAGTAAGTGTTACTCCTAGTCTGTGTATTGCTATCATGTTTCTAGCCTATGTTTGTGTTTTTGCCCCACGTGGCTGTTTATTTTGTCATTTGTATCTTTTGTTAGTAAACTTGCCAACTCACCGGCTGGCCTATAACGTCTCAATGATTTCCTGCAAAGGCCATCCATGACAATTAATTTCTGAATTCAGGGATACCTTATAAGGGCCAATTAAGCTCACCCCCATCCCCCAAAACCATGTGTAAAGCTAGCATAAACCAATCCGTGGATCCAAGGCTGAAGCGTTGAAACATCACTCAGCTTTTTGAAAAATGGCTAAAATTAACACAGAACATCAGAGAAATTATTAATTACTTGACCCAGTCGTTAAATGAAGAATCACAGGGGAGAGGAGGTGACCATGATTCCATTTCGCACAGCTTGAAGATGCATATAGACACCTCTGAAAAAAGGTGTGCAATATATTCATTTCTTGTCCTACTGTTACCAAATTTTTACCTGAACTTCATAACACTTGGTTCTACATTCCTATTGTGTTTTCCAGCCAGAATAAAACAGCTGTATGTTATTTTCAGGCATTTGTTTCTAAAAAAAACCCACCCAGGTAAACTTTATCGTCTTCAAAATTAGTATGTTTAGATCACTGGATCACTTTAGAGTTTGCATGTTCTCCCCGTGTCTGCGTGGGTTTACTCCAGGATTTCTCCGGTTTCCTCCTACATGCCAAAAACATGCACGTTAGGTTAATTGGCATCAAAAACTGAGGATTCTAAATTGTCCTTAGGTATGACTGTGAGAGTGAATGGTTGTCTGTCTCTCTGTGTTGGCCCTGCAATGGACTGGCGATCTGTCCAGGGTGTACCTTGCCTCTCGCCCAAAGATGCTGGGATAGGCTCCAGCCCCCCCTCGACCCGAAAAGGATTAAGCGGAAGAAGATGGATGGATGGATGGATGGATGGATAGATCACTGTTACTGTGGAACTGAAGCACTTAGAGGGATTCTGATTGTTTTGCTAAAAAAAATTAAGAGTTTTATCTTTTGAATGAGACGAACCACATGAAGACAGTGCAAGGGACTGAAGAGTAGCTTTCAATTTAGTTTGGGTATGTTTTTCAGGTGCTTCAAAGGGAAATGGGATGGAAGTGTAAGAGATTTTAAGAGAGTATGGGGATTTAAAAGAAGAGTAATACCTTTAGTGACTGGAGCTCTGGGAACAGTCACACTGAGGCACAAACACTTCTTGTCAGATTTGGAATTGACTTTTCATTTGAAACAATCCAGAAAAAAAGCCTACTGGAAACAGCTCATAACCTGAGAAAAGTCTTAACATAGAAAATGAACTGAAATAAGAATGGACTTGAGTGAATTGACTGAGTGATTGACCCCAGACCCCTGGATGGGGTCCGGTCCTAACTGGAAGTTCCTGCAGACACCCTGCAGTGAAAAGGAAGATAATAATGAATCAGATTTACAGTATATAGCATGTTTTCTTGGACACGGAAAGATGCTTTACAATGGATACATTATTCATTCACTCCACAGACAAGCTACACCTGTAGCCACAGCTGCCCTGGGGAACACTGACAGAAATGTGGCTGCCAATCCGCACCAACGGCCTCTGTAACCATGACCGAACATTTATACACATTCATACACAGTATCATGGAACCTGGAGGCAAGGTGGGGAAAGTGTCTTGCTCAGGGACACAGCAGGAGGGCTGGAAAGAGCGGGATTCCCACTGCCAACTCTTCGGTTATTGAACGACCCGATCTACCTCCTGAACCACTACCACCCCATTGGACAAGAAGGAGTTCATTTTGACCTAGTATGCAAATTTTTGAAAATATGGGACAGAAAGCTTCATTTATAGAGCATAACACCAGTGGAGGAAAGTTGTGGAAGATTTCAGAGAATAGAATGATGAAAATGTCTAAAGTCCACACACAAAAAAGGAAATTGTCATGTTGAGAGAATGGTCAGTTCACGCGCAGGGTGCTACACCAGAGAAAACACACGCACTACACAGAGAAGCTAAGTTAAACCACAATTTATTAATCCAAAGGGGGCGCACACTGTTAGGGAAAGACCCCACTTGCCAGAGGAGGACTCAGCTTGTAAGAGGGAGACAAGAGCTAGTTAGGAGGAGCAGGGAGACTGGGAAAAGGAAATAACAAACTATGACTTACGGGGAGCTGAGCAGAGATCCCGACAGAGGGACCCAGCAGAAATAGAGGAACCAGCGGGGTGAGGCTGGCAGGGAGTAGGAGAGGAGTGGAGCTGGGTGAGGTTTCTGACTGGCTGGAGAGCAGCAGCTGAAGCGATGATGAAATGATGGAGCAGGTGAGCGCACAACGAGCCCCGGACACGCACCGCAAAGATGGCAGCAACCTGGAAAAGGGAGGAGAAGAGACATTAGACAAAATGCCTTTATAGTAGGATATCACGTACTTGCTTGGTTGAAGGCAGTATAACTAACGAGCCAGTGCTGAAGCATTCACACATTAATCCTTATAAGCACTGGCAAGGTAGCAAAAGCAGGTGTGATGATTACCTGCAGAGCCGGGGAACCTCTCGCAGGAAAGGAGGGGGTGCACGCTCACCTGAACATGACAGAAATTCCTGCAATGGAAAACTGCCCCAGTCAGAAGCAAAGTGTGTATGACTATTAGTTCACTAGTGCCTCTTAACCATGTTTCCTATTGGTTGTGATGAACCTGATGTCAGCTAAACTAGCTAAGATACCACATTTTACGTAAATGGCTTTATGTAACCCATGACTCCTTCAATCCAGTGGGTTTTTTGGGTGTGACAGTAATGCTTTTGTCAGTACATACTATATGCAAGTAATTGACTTCAAACCTACCTGAGTAATTACTGACAAACCACACACCACTTTAATGTGAACAGGAATTTGTTTTCATACCCACATATGGTGTATTCCAACAAGTCTGTACAACCACTCTCATATGAAACTAAATCATAAGTTTTGTAATAATGAGTTGACCTGAGGTTCTGAATCACACAAACTTCACAAAAACTTTATTAAACAATTATCAATACTTTGGACCTCAATGAAACAAGACACACAGACAATCCAACAGACTCTCATGATAAATACTACAAGGATTCAGTGTACCCCACCCGGTATGGGATTACCGTGGCCCCACCCTGGAGCCAGGTCTTGGGGGCTCGATGGCTAGTATCTGGTGGCCAGGATTCCACCCATGGGACCCGGATGGGCTTAGCCCGAAGGAGTTACATGGGTCCGCCCTCCAGTGGGCTCACCACCTGCAGGAGGGATCGTGGGGGTCCGGTACTATGTGGATTAGGTGGCGGTCAAAGGCAGAGACCTTGGCGGACTGATCCCAGGCTTTCTAAACAAGCTTTTGGTATGTGGAATGTCGCCTCTCTGGTGGGGAAGGAGCCAGAGCTAGTGCATGAGGTTTAGAGATACCGGCTAGATATAGTCGGCCTCACCTGAACACACAGCTCTGGCTCCGGAACAAAGTCTCCTGGAGAGGGGCTGGAGCTTGGCCTTCTCTGGAGTTGCCCAAGGCAAGAGGCAACAAGCAGGGGTGGGTATTCTTGTATCCCCCCACCTTGCTGCCTCTATATTGGAGTTTTCCCAGGTGGGCAACAACAGTGAAACCTGGAAGGGGGTAATTGTGAGGAATTGCACTGGGCCTCACTCCTTTCCTCACTCTCTATGAAATATTTTTTTTTTTTTTTGCTGGTCATTAACATTTGTTTGTTCTCTCCCATAGATTGAGTCCCCATCGTGCTGTTTGCTCTCTACATGTCTGTTCTTTTCTTCTTCTCTATCCCCTCACCCCCCAGCCAGTCGCAGCAGATGACTGCCCCTCCCTGAGCCTGGTTCTGCTGGAGGTTTCTTCCTGTTAAAAGGGAGTTTTTCCTCTCCACCGTCGCCAAGTGCTTGCTCACAGGGGATCGCCTGATTGCTGGGGTCTTTCTGCAACTGTGGGGGTCCCCCCTACAGTTGATAGTGCTATGAGATGACTGTTGTTGTGAAATGGCGCTATATAAATAAAGTTGAATTGAATTGAATTGAATGGCCTGCCCGATCTGAACCCGAGTGGTGTTCAGTTATTGGACTTCTGTACTAACCACAGTTTGTCTATAACGAACACCATGTTCAAGCATAAGGGTGTCCATATGTGCACTTGGCACCAGGACACCCTAGGTCACGGGTTGATGATGGATTTTGTTATTGTGTCATCAGACCTGCGACCGTATGTATTGGACACTAGGGTAAAGATAGGTGCAGAGCTGTCAACTGATCACCACCTGGTGGTGAGTTGGATCCAATGGCAGGGGAGGATGTCATTCAGACCTGGTAGACCAAAAATGTGTAGTGAGGGTGTGCTGGAAACGTCTGGCTAAGGCCCCTGTCTGGGAGGTCTTCAACTCCCACCTCTAGAAGAACTTCAACCACATTCTGAGGGAATCTGGAGAAATGGAGTCTGAATGGGCCATGTTCTCCACCTCTATTGTTGAAGCGGTGGCCCTACGCTGCGGCCGCAAGGTGGACGGTACATCTCGTGGTGGCAACCCCTGAACCAAGGTGGTGGACACCAGTGGTGAGGGGGGGCCATTAAGCTGAAGAAGGAGTCCTATCAGGCTTGGCTGGCTTGTGGGACTCCCGAAGCAGCTGAGGTATACCGGCAGGCCAAGCGGAGTGCAGCTCGGGTGGTTGCTGAAGCAAAAACCCGGGTATGGGAGGAGTTCGATGAGGCCATGGAACAAGACTTTCAGTCGGCCTCAAAGAAATTCTGGCAAACTGTCCGGCGGCTCAGGAGGGGGAAGCAGCTCCCTGTCCACACCGTGTATGGTGCGGATGGGGCGCTTTTGACTTCGACTGGGGAAATCGTCAGGCGGTGGAAGCAATACTTTGAGGATCTCCTCGATCCCACTGATACACCTTCCAGAGAGGAAACAGGGCTTGTGGACGAGGGGGATGGCTCGCCTATCACAGGGGCTGAGGTCGCATAGGTGGTTAAAAATCTCCTTGGTTTTACCTCGTCTCTCTTGGGTGGCATGATTGGAGGTTAGTTAGAAACAGCTCTGATGATAAGTAGGCAAAAAGTTGGTCAGTAGGTGTAGCAAAAATAAACAAAATTTAGAAGTCTGCGACGGAGCCTCGTAGAAACACGTCTACTCCATTACTGCGCACGAGTGCCCCCTCCTTTGATGAGCGCCCCACCATCAAATTCAGCCTCGGCTAGCGCTAGCAACGAAGCTATATTAGCTGCAGTTAATAAATATGGAGCTGAGCTAGCTAAAGTTTCAGCGCAGATGGAAGAGTTGAAAAAGTCCGTGGAGGGTCGCCTAAGCACAGTGGAGACGCATTTGGGCACACTACAGAATGAACACAATCAGACTGAACAACGCTTGGATAGTATGGATGTGGCACTCACCGACGCAGATGTTCGCATCACGGCACTGGAAGCTAGCTACCGTGAGTTGCAGGTGGAAAATGGTCGGCTAAAGGATAAGCTAAATGACTTGGAGGGGCGCTCGCGTAGGTTAAACATCAGGATCATGGGGATCAAAGAAGGAGAAGAGAAGGGCAATCCCACGGAGTTTGTAACACGACTGCTACCGGAGCTGCTTGGCCCGAATAACCTGACCAAGCCCATCAAAATTGACTGTGCCCACCGCAGCCTCAAACCTAAGCCTCCGGACAACGAGCGCCCACGGATGATCATTGCCAAAGTCCACAATGACCGCGACTTGGCCAATATTTTTAAACTCAGCAGACAACAGGGTCCACTCCGTTATCAAGGCAACAAAGTGTACATCTTCCCGGACTACACGGCGGAGGTCGCATCACAGCGTGAAGCCTTTAACAACGTCAAGAAGAAGCTGACTGATGCCGGCGCCAAGTGTTCTCTACGGTTTCCAGCCAAACTCCAGGTCGTCCACAACAGAGAAATTAAAGTGTTTAACACTCCGGCGGATGCAGAGAGGTTTGCCAACTCCCTGACTGACAGTGTATAACTGGCGAAGTGCACATTGTTTCAATTATACAGCTGTTGACGCCAATCTAATACTGCACTTTATTCTGCATCGTCCTCTTTTGATGGCATACTCTAAGTTAATTATATTGTTTCTGTGTGTAGCTTTTTTTTAGTTAATTGATTTACATTAGAAGACTGCGCGGTTCCATTGGTGGTTTGTTGAAACGCAAAATTGTGTCCGTTACCCAGCAGTCTCCCAAGTATTAGTGGGTTTTGCCGCTTTGTTTTTGTTTTTTGCGGCGCTAAGGGAATGGGTTTTTATAATATGTTGTTTTGTTTTTTTTTATTTTGTTCTTTGTTTGGTTTGTTTTGTCTGCCAGTGTAGCCATTTACTGCCTAAGCCCATATATTTTTTTAAATTTAATTTTTGAATGCAAGCTGGTTCTTCTGGATCAGGTGTGAGTCATCTCACGTTTACATCATGGAACTGTAGGGGTTTGGGGAAAGCTCTCAAAAGAGTAAAAGTATTTTCACATCTGAAATCATTGTCCTCTGATATAAACTTCTTACAGGAAACCATATTCACCCCACAGAACAGAGACGGATGAGAGCCTTATGGATATCCCAGGTCTATCAATCTACCTTTTCCTCAAAGGCCAGAGGAGTGGCCATCTTAGTGCGCAGAACTATACCTTTTGTATTCAAGTCTATGGTGACCGATCCAGGTGGGAGATTTGTGCTTGTAACAGGTACCATAAACTCTATGCCATTGGCCCTTTTAAATGTATATGCTCCAAATTTTGACAGTCCGGATTTCTTCTGTAAAATCTTTCGTCTTGTTGCGGAACAAAATAACTGTAACATTATTATAGGAGGTGATTTTAATTGTTTCCTAGACCCTCATCTTGATAGATCTTCCATTACAACTGCTCCCATGTTAAAATCTGTGCCAGTCCTAAATAATCTTATTAAATCGCTAAATTTAGTGGATATTTGGAGGCATCAACATCCCTTGGACAGACAGTACTCCTTTTTCTCCCAGATACATGGCAGTTTTACTAGGATTGATTATTTTCTCGTTGATTCCAATTTAATTACCAACGTTGTCAGTTCAGATTATAACAATATTTTAATTTCTGATCATGCCCCTGTGTCTGTTAAAATAAACTTCAACATGCTTGTGCACTCATATAATTGGAAATACAATCCGGCATTAAATTCAGATAAAGCTTTTTGTGAAAGCATCTCAAACAAAATTACAGATTTCTTACACTTTAATGATAATGGTGAGGTATCTGATTCCACACTGTGGGAAACATTTAAATCCGTTACTAGGGGTGATATTATCTCGTACCAGTCTTATAATAAAAAGGTTAAACAGAAGCGTATGTTTGAAATACAGGCCCAACTCCCTTTGTTGGAGGAATCATTTCGTATCTCAAAATCAGATGAAATACTAAAGAATATTGTATCTGCAAGACTTGAATACAGCCGCATTCTTGGTGAGCATGTTTGTAATTATATACGAAAGCTTAAACAAAAGCAATTTGAGCTTGGTGATAAAGCACACTGCGTACTCGCTAGAGCAGGACACTTGAAAGGAGAGACCCAGAACTGATGGACCACATACCCACACCAATACCACCCATAGCATCTGTTCCCTCCTGGAACCGACAGAACTTCCCAGCCATACGCACAGTCATATCGGGCATTGGGAAGAAAGGAACACAGTCAGACCAAGAGAGGAAGTCGCTGGCCCTGGAGTTCATTCAGTCTGCCTACCCTAAAGAGCAGTGGACTCACATCTACACAGACGGCTCTGCCATGGAAGCAACCAGGAATGGCGGAGGCGGCGTGTACATCAGGTACGCTGACGAGGAGACCCATATTTCCATTGCGACTGGAAAGTACGCCACCAATTTCAGGGCTGAGGCAGAGGCCCTGAGAACAGCAGCGGCCCACGTCAGGGAACATCAAGACAAGGCACACAAGCGGGTCGTCATCTTCACTGATGCCCTCTCTGTCTTGGATGCACTTCAGGACCCCCGACGCAAAGAACTGAATGAACTCGCCCTCACTCTGTCTCAACTAGCAACACAGGTGAACGTATCACTCCAATGGATTCCTGCCCACTGTGGAATCTATGGAAATGAGACGGCTGACAGACTTGCTAAGGAGGGTGGGCAGCAAGACCAGGAAGACAGGCAGGTCTCTTACAGTGAGGAGAAAACCATTATTAAGGCCCTGTCTCACAAGAAGTGGCAGCAGCAACACCCAAACTTCTGCAAGGATGACAACTACTATAGTCTGAGCAGGGCTGACCAAGTCGTTCTGTTCAGACTCCGAACTGGACATAACAGAATGCATGCTCACATGCACCAGAAACTTAAAGTTGGACAATCGGACAGATGCCCATGTGGTACTGCCCAAATGACCAGCGAACACCTCCTCCAAGACTGCCCAGACCACGCTGCACTCAGACGAGCTACGTGGCCTGACCCCACATCGCTGAACCAAAAGCTGCACGGGGACCTCGGGGACCTCCGCAGGACGGCAGCATTCGTCAGGGCAGCTGGTGTGACCATCTAGTGATCGACGAAGAAGAAGAAGAAGAAGACTACCAATTTCTCTAATTGGACGAGTAAATATTGTCAGAATGATTGTACTTCCTAAATTTATATATTTATTTCAGAATCTGCCAATTTTTCTTACAGCATCTTTTTTTAAATTAGTTGATTCCATTATCACCTCCTTTATTTGGGCTGGCAAAAACCCCCGTGTCTCTAAATTACATCTCCAAAAATCCTCGGTCAAGGGTGGTCTTGGGCTGCCTATTATGAGACATTATTATTGGGCCTGTAACGCTAGGGCCTTGGTCTTCTGGTCCCAAGATAATCATTATGCGGATCAAATACCGTGTTGGCCTGCACTTGAATCTCATAACTGTCAATCCCTCATTGGTACATCTTTATCTGCTTTATTATTTAGCAAGGTCGACGTCCCTCTGAATGTGTTCAGACATGACTTTGTGCTGCATAAGTCCTTCAGAATTCTGAAACAAATTAAGAAGATATTGCATCTTCCTGACCTTTCTATATATGCACCTATATGCCAAAACCCTGCCTTCAAACCAGCTTTATTAGATCCTGTGTTCAGGCAATGGTCAAATAAAGGTATTCTTTCAATAAAGGACCTGTATATCAACAAAGACTTTGCATCTTTTACACAATTACAAATGAAGTTCAATCTCCCACCTGGTCATTTTTTCAGGTACCTGCAGATTAGACATTTTGTACAACAGTCTTTAACCCATTTTGTCAAACTTCCTGTACAACATGATTTCTATGAGATTTTGAGAAAACACCCAACCTCCAAGCATTTAGTTTCAGAATTCGTTAATCTTTTCTCATGGCCAACGTCTTCGACCCATGTCAAGGAGGCATGGACGAGGGATGCAGGTATAGAGATCTCAAATGATCTATGGGAAAGAGCCTTAGTTGGTATTCATTCATGTTCAGTAAATGCCAGACTTCAGCTAATACAATTTAAAGTAATACACCGATTACATTACTCTAAGACTCGCCTTAATAGACTTTTCCCGACCATTTCACCACTATGTGACAAGTGTAAAATAAGTGATGGTACTTTATGTCATTTATTTTTCTCCTGCCCCTCGCTTAAAAATTTTTGGTCTCAGATTTTTAATTTGTACAGTGTTGTATATAAAAAAGTCATAATACCTGATGTCTTAACAGTAATACTTGGTTGTTCAGATCAAACTTTGCTCTGCTCACAGTCACTTCAGCATGCTATCAGGTTTGGCATGATTGTTGCTAAGAGGGTCATCCTGAAAGAATGGAAGGCCAATACGCCGCCCAGTTATATTAACTGGCTCAACGATTTGGCATCCTGCTTGTACCTTGAAGAGATTCGATATCATTTGTCTAATACTCAAGATATGTTTACTAAAATTTGGGGACCACTTATGGATCACATTAAGAAAAAGAGGACTCAGCCTGTAACATGAAAGGATTGTATTATGAAACTTGTTTAGCATGGACTGCTTACACTTTTGTAGTTATATGGGCTTTGTGTAACAATCACTTATTTCTCTGTGTATTTTCTTGAGCACTGGCAGTGTTTGTTGTTCTGTCTTATTTTTGAAAAACTGAATAAAATATATATTAAAAAAAAAAAAATCTGCTTGGTGGCCAGGCCCCGGGGGTGGACGAGATTCGTCCTGAGTACCTCAAGGCCCTGGATGTTGTAGGGATGTCATGGTTGACACGCCTCTTCAACATTGTGTGGAGGTCGGGGGCAGTGCCTTTGGCAAACCGGGGTGGTGGTTCCTCTCTTCAAAAAAGGGGACCGGAGGGTGTGCTCCAACTTTAGAGGGATCACATTCCTTAGCCTTCCTGGGAAGGTCTATGCCAAGGTACTGGAGAGGAGAGTCCGGCCGTTGGTCGAACCTCGGATTCAGGAGAAGCAATGTGGTTTCCATCCTGGCCATGGCACATTGGACCAGTTCTTTACCCTCTCGAGAATTCTCAAGGGTTCGTGGGAGTTCGCCCAACAAGTTGACATGTATTTTGTGGACTTGGAGAAGGCATTTGACCACGTCCCTCGTGGTATTTTGTGGGGGGTGCTTTGGGAGTATGGGGTGTCGAGCTTGTTGTTTCGAGCTATTCGGTCTCTGTATGACCGTTGTGAGAGTTTGGTTCATATTGCCAACACTCGATCGGATTCATTCCCAATGAGAGTTGGACTCCGCCAGGGCAGAGCAAAACTCCCTTTTAACAGGAAGAAACCTCCAGCAGAACCAGGCTCAGGGAGGGGCAGTCATCTGCTGTGACTGGCTGGGGAGTGAGTGGCTAGAGAAGATGAAAAGAACAGACATGTAGAGAGAAAACAGCACAATGGGGACTCAATCTATGGGAGAGAACAAACAGATGTTAATGACCAGCAAAACTATTTCATTGAGAGTGAAGAAAGGAGTGAAGCCCAGTGCATTATTTGAGGTCCCCCGGCTGTCTAAACCTATTAGCAGCATAACTAAGGGAGGGTTCAGAAACTCATGATCCCTCCCTAATTTTAGGCTATATAAAAAAGGAAGCTTTTAACTCTATTCTTAAAAACAGAGATCGAGTCTGACTCCCGAATCCAGATTGGTAGCTGGTTCCACAAGAGAGGAGCTTGATAACTGAAGGCTCTGGCCCCCATTGTACTTTTGAAGATTCTAGGTATTGCAAGTAATCCAGCATTTTGGGAGCATCGTGCTCTGTTAGGATAATACGGTAGTATCAGATCTTTTAAATAAAAAGGGGTCTGATTATTTAGAGCTTTGTAAGTGAGAAGAAAAACTTAATTCCAAACTCTATGGGAAGTCCATGAAGGGAGGCCAGAACCGGAGAGATATGATCTCTCTTTCTAGTACCTGCTAAAACTCTTGCTGCAGCATTTTGGATCAACTGAAGACTTTTTAAAAATGTTTTAGGACAACCTGATAAAACAAGAATTACAATAATCTGATCTAGAGCTGACAAAAGTATGGATCAGTTTCTCAGCATCACTCTGAGACAAGATGCTCCTAATCTTGTCAGTATTATGCAAATGATAGAAGGCAGTCTATCCATCCATCCATCCATCCATCCATCCATCTTCTACCGATTTTCCAGAGGTCCGGGTCACGGAGGCAGCAGTTCAAGCAGAGAAGCCCAGACTTCCCTCTCCCCAGCCACCTGCTCTAGCTCTTCATAGAGGATACCAAGGCGTTCCCAGACCAGCTGGGAGACATAGTCTCTCCAGTGAGTCCTGGGTCTGCCCTGGGGTCTCCTCCCAGTGGGACGTGCGCGAAACACCTTAAGTGGGAGAAGTGGAAGGCGTCCAGGAGGCATCCTAATCAGATGCCCATACCACCTCAACTGACTCCTTTCAATGTGAAGGAGCAGCGGTTCTATTCTGAGCATTCCCGGATGACTGAGCTCTTCACCCTATCTCTGAGGGTGAGTCAAGCAATCCCACGAAGAAAGCTCATTTCAGCCGCTTCTATCCATGATCTCGTTCTTTCAGTCGTTACCCAAAGCTCGTAACCATAGGTGAGAGTAGGAATGTAGAGTGACTGGTAAATCGACAGCTTTGCCTTAGAACTCAGCTCCCTCTTCACCACAACAGACCGGTACAACGTCCACATCACTGCAGATGCTGCTCCAATCCATCTGTCAATCTCTCACTCCATTCTCCCCTCACTTGTGAATAAGACCCCAAGATACTTAAACTCATCCACTTGGGCAGGAGCCTGTCCCAACCCAGAGAGGACAATCCACCTTTTTTCCAGCTGAGAACCATGGACTCGGACTTGGAGGTGCTGATTCTCATCCCAGCTGCTTCACATTCAGCGGCAAACCGTCCCAGCAAGAACTGAAGGTCATTGCTGGATGAAGCCAACAGGACAACATCATCTGCAAACAACAGAAATGAGATCCTGTGGTCACCAAGCATGACACCCTCTTCCCTGGCTGTGCCTAGAAATCCTGTCCATAAAAATTATGAATAGGATCGGTGACAAAGGGCAGCCCTGGTAGAGTCCAACTCTCACTGGGAATGACTCCGACCGAGTGTTGGCAATACGAACAAAACTCTCACAATGGTCGTACAGAGACCAAATAGCTCGTAACAACAAGCCCGATACCCCATACTCTCGAAACACCCCCCACAAAAAACCACGAGGGGCGTGGTCAAATGCCTGCTCCAAGTCCACAAAACACATGTACGTAAACTGGTTGGGCAAACTCCCATGAACCCTTGAGAACTCTCGAGAGGGTGAAGAGCTGGTCCGATGTGCCACGGCCAGGACGAAAACCACATTGCTCCTCCTGAATCCAAGGTTCGACCAACGGCTGCACTCTCCTCTCCAGTACCTTGGCACAGACATTCCCAGGGAGGCTGAGGAGTGTGATCCCTCTAAAGTTGGAGCACACCCTCCGGTCCCCTTTTTTGAAGAGAGGAACCACCACCCCGGTTTGCCATGCCAAAGGCACTGCCCCCAACCTCCACGCAATGTTGCAGAGGCATGTCAACCATGACAGCCCAACAACATCCAGGGCCTTGAGGTACTCAGGGCGAATCTCGTCTACCCCCGGGGCCCGGCCACCAAGGAGATTTTTAACCACCTTGGCGACCTCAGCCCCTGTGATAGGCGAGTCATCCCCCTCGTCCACAAACCCTGCTTCCTCTGTGGAAGGCGTATCAGTGGGATTGAGGAGATCCTCGAAGTATTCCTTCCACCACCCGACGATATCCCCAGTCGAAGTCAACAGCTCCCCATCCGCACCATACACTGTGTGGACAGGGAGCTGCTTTCCCCTCCTGAGCTGCCGGACAGTTTGCCAGAATCTCTTCGAGGCCGACCTAAAGTCTTGTTCCATGGCCTCACTGAACTCCTCCCATACCCGGGTTTTTGCTTCAGCAACCACCCAAGCTGCACTCCGCTTGGCCTGCCGGTACACCTCAGCTTCTTCGGGAGTCCCACAAGCCAACCAAGATGATAGGACTCCTTCTTCAGCTTAATGGTCCCCCTCACCACTGGTGTCCACCTCTTGGTTCGGAGGTTGCCACCACGAGATGCACCGACCACCTTACGGCTTCAGCTCTGGGCCGCTGCTTCAACAACAGAGGTGGAGAACATGGTCCATTAAGACTCCATGTCTCCAGACTCCCTCGGAATGTGGTTGAAGTTCTTCTGGAGGTGGGAGTTGAAGACCTCCTGGACAGGGGCCTCAGCCAGACGTTCCCAGCAAACCCTTACTATATGTTTGGGTCTACCATGTCTGAATGGCTTCCTCCCCTGACATCGGATCCAACTCACCACCAGGTGGCGATCAGTTGACAGCTCTGCACCTCTCTTTACCCGGGTGTCCAAGACATACGGTTGCAGGTCTGATGACAAAATAACAAAATCCATCATCGACCTGCGACCTAGGGTGTCCTGGTGCCAGGTGCACATATGGACACCCTTATGCTTGAACATGGTGTTCGTTATGGACAAACTGTGGTTAGTACAGAAGTCCAATCACTGAACACCACTCGGGTTCAATTCTGGCAGGCTGTTCCTCCCAATCACCCCCCTCCAGGTTTCACTGTCATTGCCCACATGCGCATTGACGTCTCCCAGCAGGACAATGGAGTCTCCAAGAGGAGCACCCTCCAGCACCCCAGTCACAGACTCCAAAAAGGGTGGGTACTCTGAAGCATTATTTGGTACATAGGCACAAATGATGGTCAGGAACCGTTTCCCAACCCAAAGGCTCAGGGAAGCAACCCTTTCGTCCACTGGGGGAAAACTCCAATATAGAGGCAGCACGGTGGGGGGATACAAGAATACCTACCCCTGCTTGTCGCCTCTTGCCCGGGGCAACTCCAGAAAAGGCCAAGCTCCAGCCCCTCTCCAGGAGACTGGTTCCGGAACCGGAACTGTGTGTTGAGGTGAGGCCGACTATATCTAGCCGGTATCTCTCAACCTCGTACACCAGCTCAGGCTCCTTCCCCAC
Source organism: Pholidichthys leucotaenia (assembly GCA_020510985.1). Lineage (NCBI taxonomy): Eukaryota > Metazoa > Chordata > Actinopteri > Cichliformes > Pholidichthyidae > Pholidichthys > Pholidichthys leucotaenia. The sequence goes on from CM035836.1 coordinate 5,176,039, forward strand.
CAGAGAGGTGACATTCCACATACTAAAAGCCAGTTTGGAAAGCTTGGGATCAGTCCGCCAAGGTCTCCGCCTTTGACGGCCACCTAATCCACATAGCACCGGACCCCAATGATTCCTCCTGCAGGTGGTGAGCCCACTGGAGGGCGGACCCATGTAACTCCTTCGGGCTGAGCCCGGCCGGGTCCCATGGGTGGAAACCCAGCCACCAGACGCTAGCCTTCAAGCCCCTCCCCCAGGCCCGGTAACCCCATACTGGGTGGGTACACTGAATCCTTGATATAGAATTTATCATGAGAGTCTGTTGGATCGTTCTTAGTCTGGCCCTTCACCCAGGACCAGTTTGTCTTTGGTGACCCTATCAGAAGCAAATTGCCCCGGACAACATAGCTCCTCGGATCACTGGGGCACGCAAACCCCCCACCACGATAAGGTGACGATCCATGAGGGGGATCAGAAATTACAACAAAACAGAAATCACAACTGTAAATTTATGAGACAGAAAGTTGCAGAATTATCAGCGAAAAAGTTGCAAATGTACAAGTAAAACAGGAAATTTAGGAGAAGATTCAGAATTTATTGAAAAAAGTTTCAAATCTACAAGGAAAAAGATTTGCATTTATGGTTTATATATATATATATATATATATATATATATATATATATATATATATATATATATATATACACACACACACACACACACACCCATATACTGTATGTGTGCATCAAATTTATGATAAAAACATAGAAAATTTGATGAAAAACGTTTGAAATTTCTGAATAAAAGTCATTTTTATTTAAAAGACTGCAAAGTTATGCTAAAAAGTAACAAATCTATGAGTAAAAAGTTGCCGATTTATGTGAAAAAATTTAAATTTTCTGAGGAAATAGTTGTACATTTACAGGAAAAAAAAATTGCAAATCTAAAAGGAAAAAGGAGAAAATGTATTGGAAAAAATTTCCTAATTCACTAAAGAAAAAAAATGTAAATTTGAAGAAAAAGATCCCAGATTTTCAGGATAAAAAGCTACAAATTAATGTGGAAAAAGTTACAAATTTTTGAGGGAAAAAAGTTATAAATTACAACAAAAGAAGGAAATTTAGGCAAACAAATTAAGAAAATTTTAAGAAAAAAGCTGCAGAGTCATGTGGAAAGAAGTTCCAAATCTCCAAGACAAAATATCAATGTCTGTAGATGATCTCTGTTTCATCTGAAACTATTTGGATGACTAATAATAATAATAGAATATTAAAAATAAATAATTTGCCACCTTATCATGGTGGAGGAGTTTGAGTGCCCAAATGATCCCAGAAGCTGGCGGGCAGCATTTGACTCTCAGGGACAGCTGTCTGGCAAAACTATTCCATCTACCGTGTTCAAGGACACTGGCCTTTGCTTCAGACTGTAGTCATAACACCTGCTGAGGAAGAGACTATTGTTGTCCTCCAACTGATTGCCACTGATTGCATCCAACTCACACAAACTGATCCACTATACTGACTCGAAGATATACACTCACTGCTCTCTTCGTGTCATTGTGTGAATTCTATTGTCTGCTAATTGTGCAATGAAATTTTTTTTCTTGTAATCATAATATCGGTCATATATGAACTTTATTCTGATAAACAATGCTTTTTTCTCTCTCCTATTGTGTCCACCCCTCCCTCCTCCCCATTGCCTTCTTCTGTTCCCCTCCTGCTGACAGGTGCCTCCACGGCTCGTCGCGTCACTGAGGATGTCATTTATGACGTTTCAGTGTCAAGTAAAATTCCTCGTATATTTACCTGTTATTTACTTGTAAATGTGCTTGGCAATAAACTCATTCTGATTCTGATTCTGATTCTGATGATTCTGAAGCTATGTTGTTGGGGGCACTTGCCCCTGGTAGGGTCTCCCAAGGCAAACTGGTCCAGAGTGAAGAGCCAGACGAAGAGCGGTCCAACAGATCTTGAAGAAAAACGTTACATCAAGGACCCTGTTTTCCCGAAGGAGGAACAGGGATCTGCCCGTCAGTGGATTCACCACCTGCAGGAGGGATCATGGTGATTATGGTGCTATAGTAAGTGAACTGGGAAAAACTCTGGACTACTCTGCCTGAAATGATGTCCCCACCACACAGATCCTTGGATAAGCGGTAGAAGATGCATGGATGGGCATGGGGAGCATGACGCTGTGATCGCGAGATGCTCTGAGACTTGTGCACAATAATCCAAAATGGCGACTCACGTTGACCTAGCATAAACAAACTTTTTCACAGGTAGTGTTTCTTTTTTGTGTGTGTGTGTGTGTATGTAATCTGCTAACTGACCATCTGTTCCCATTTTTATTTTTCATTTATCATTTCGCCATCTTTTCGACGGAGCTGTAGGAACTTGAGCATTATATAGACGAGTTTTATTGTCGCTGCTGTGAAATGGAGGAGAATGTATCTCCCGTTCTGTCCTCTTCTTCCTTGTCTAAGCGGCCCAGACCCGCGGAGTCTCTGAAAACAACACCCGAGAAATCACAGGCTGGCTCAGAGGTTCGTGACATCCTTTTCTCTATTGAATATAAACTTTCCAGCATTGATGGTAGACTCGTGTTGGTAGAGTTGCTCTATAAAGAATTCCAGAGCGTACGGGAGAGTTTGGAATTCAGCCAGGCGCAGCTCATTTCTCTCTTAGAAGAAAACAATAGCTTGAAAAAGTCAGTAAACATGCTAACCATGCAACTTGGTGTTGTTGAAAGAGAGAACAGGAAGATGATGGAAACACTTCTTAATTTGCAGTCATGCAGCATGAGAGATAACCTGTTTTTTTTTCCGGAATTGCTGAAAAAATAATGAAAATCCAGAACAACTGGTCTGGGAATATTGTCCACGCAACTGAAATTGTCCGCCGATGTCATGAACCCTCCCGTGCGCTTTTCCACAGCACACGCTGAGGGGTGAAATAATGAGGATTTACGTGCTGGGTTCACCACACACATTTATTAACGTAAAGTCAAACAACTCCAAAAAGGGTGAAGACATATGAAAATGCAAATGTAATTTACAGTGGGCATTCGAGGGCCGGCATTGCCCAGTGAATGCATGATAAGATAAGATAAGATAAGATAAGATAAGATAAGATAAGATAAGCCTTTATTAGTCCCACAATGGGGAAATTCCAGGATTGCAACAGCACAGGGATAGCAACACTCAGAGAAATAATTTAGAAGATAAGAAAATAAGAGCAGTAAATATACATATGTACACATAAATATATAAATATATATATACACAGTGCGGAGCATTGTAGCTAGATGGACTAAACAGCATAACCGTCTATTTAGTTACCCTACATGGTATGAATATGTACCCATACATATTGTCACCCTTCATAGCGACTGATATTGTCCTAGTTGTATACTGGAGGGGACCATTTGTGTAAGTCTGTTGCGTCTTTTGCATTCAATACTATTAGGTCGTTGCGTTTTTTTGCTATCTCTGTGAGTAGCCCTGCTTAGGTTAAACAGTCTGGCAGTCGGAGGTAGGAAGAACCTGCGAAACCTCTCAGTCACGCACCTAGGATGATGTGGTCTACTGCTAAATGAGCACCTCAGTGCGTTCAATATGTCCTGCATAGGGTGGGACTCGGACTCCAGCAGAGATGACAGTTTAGCCACCATCCTTCTCTCTCCTATCTCCTCCACTGGGTCAAGGTGCTGCTCCAGGACAGAACTAGCTTTCTTTATTAGTTTGTTCAGTCTCTTCCTATCGGCTGCTGTAATGCCGTTGCCCCAGCAGACCACTCCAAAAGTGATGGCTGATGCCACCACCGTGTCGTAGAATGTCTTCAAGAGCACCCCTTGTACACCAAAAGACCTGAGCCTCCACAGTAGGAACAGCCTGCGCTGTCCCTTGTTGTAGAGTGCGTCGGTATTGTGTGACCAGTCTAGCTTATTGTTCAGATGAACACCCAGGTACTTGTAGGATGTCACCATCTCAATGTCTGTTCCCTGGATGTTTACTGGTGCTGTGAGGGGTTGTCCTTGCCTGTGGCAGTCCACCATCAGCTCCTTAGTTTTCCTCGCGTTGATCTGGAAACAGTTCCGATGGCACCAGTCCACAAAGTCCTGGATAAGTCCTCTGTACTCAGCTTCATCTCTGTTGGAGATGAGGCCGAAGATTGCAGAGTTGTCAGAGAACTTCTGTAGATGGCAGTGTGTTGTGTTGCGTGAGAAGTCCGCAGTATAAAGGGTGAACAGGAAGGGAGCCAAAACGTCTACATGTTTCTCCAAATGAGGAGAGACTTGTAGCCATGCTTGCGTCCCACAGCCGGTATCGCTATGTGGGTGCAAGAGAACCACGGCGATGTGGAGTGGCTATACATCGTGGCATACAGTTGAATAATGTAGTCTCTAGACAAAACAGCCAACAACCAGTACAGTTCATGAAGACCCAGCAATGCGTGACTGGCACAACGCTGCCTAAATACACGCATTGCTGGTGATAGCGAAATTATCAGCACCTGGGCGAGGAGCTGGAAGATGGCACACCAGAATAGACACATCTGGTACTAAAGAGAGAGGGGGCATGGTCAGGCTGGCGGCTGTCAGCAGCATTAACAGAAAGTAGGTCAGATCGGCTGTTGAACAGCTGCCACCGGACGGGAGCTGAGAGTGATGGAGGCACACAGAAATACATAATAAAAACATATACAACGGTACCAAGACCCACAGGGAGGGCAGGACCGAGCCGGGGAAACCAGGCCGGCTTAGCTCCTGACAGCCAAAGTCACAAAATCAATTACCTTCCACTGAGTCCACCGAATTGGGTAAAATAAATCCTCAAAATAAGCGTCCCAGACCTATTGTTGCCAAATTTGAGCATTTCAAGCAAAAAATTTTGGTACAGAGGCAGGGCAGACAGCTTAAAATGACCAATTATGGTATAAATGATCAATTTCCAAAGGGAATCTTTAAAAGGAAAAGGAAGCTTTTTGTTATGACCCGAGCGCCGGTTCTGATCGCGCTCGGGCTAAGTTATGTTTCGCTGCCGGCCTTGACAGTTGCGGGCTGTATTTTGGCCTCACCAGGCTCTTATTGTGAAAGTGCTCGGTGGGGCTTCCGCCTGTCAACGGTCGGTCAGCTGATTGTAATTACCGTCGTTAGTGCTTCACCTTTTTAAGCCCGGCACTGGCGGCGGTAAGACGCAGCAGTGTCAGTCGTTCTTCGTCTGAGCTACGGATGCTTTGGACTGTTACCTACCTCGTCTGCCTGTGGTTGACCGTCGCTTCCCCAGGACCAGTAAGTGAGCTGTTAGCCTTACCCCTCCCGGTGTGAGTAGACCTCTGTGTGTCTCTGCCTCAGCAGCCTGTGTAGCCATTACTCCAACAACCTTGCCTGTGTATGACCGTCTCCTCCTATGGACCTGTATGAGAGCTGTTTAGCCTTACGCCTCCGGATGTGTGTAGACTTATGTGTCATTGCCCCTGCATCTTGTGTTGATACTTTTTCACTGTAATAAAACTCACTGAAACTCACTGGTGACTGTGTGGCGTCTTATGGTGGCTCGCGAGAGCCACCGCATGACAGTACACTGCTGCCAAAACAGCGTTTACGGTGACGCCAACCCGAGACGCAATTCACCAGTGGGTTCGAGTTTTTGGACATTTGCTTTTTCCTGTCTGGGTACTGTGTATGTGAAGAATGCTGTCGCGGAAGGGCCGCGTTTGGAGTCCGAGCCACGAGCTGACAGGTGTACTGGAAGTCGTGGATGAGCTGCTCATCTCCGCTTCCCTGCTGGATTATGACCACGGCATACACTGGTACCTGGACGCTGCCGAAGATATTCTTTGTCATTTCTCTCCCCGCAACGCCGACCACCCGGAAGTTGACGCGAGGAGGGAAGATATCGCCGCGCAACGCAAAATATACCTGATGATGGAGGAGGAACGCGGCATGAAGCAGGAGAAGAGGCACTCCTGCTCTTTGCCTATGGATCCCGATCCTGTCCTCGATCCGTTCCAGGAGTTCGCACCGTCTGGGGGCCGGCGAAGACGTCGGCCCCACGGCCGGGCGCATCTTCGGCAAGCTCCTGCTACGGATCCAGTTCCGGGCCGCCGGGATGACCCCCTCAATCAGCCAGCTGCTGTGAGTGAGCTGAGTCCTGTGCTGGTGGGCTCCGTCCATGGGTCCTTTTCTACCACCCAGAGAGCGAGGGAAGGAGCAATGTCCGCTACAGCTGATACCATCTTCCCTCCGGGAGACAGGCAAGTCCAATTTCACTGTCCTATTTATCATAGTGATCTGTCTTGTCTGACTCCTGGGGGTGAAACTCGGGGTTCACAGCTCCCTGAGTTTCTTTCCCCAGCTGTAGCCATTTGTACTAAACCTGCTGCCTCTGTGTCTCCTCCTGCTGAGCGGTCCTCGTCCTCGGTGTTAGTCCCACGCCGTCGAACGAGGGGGAGGCCTGCGGCTCTGGGAACTATCCCGGCCCTGCAGCCTTGTTTTGGACAGGGGAGGAGAACGGACTGCGGTGAGGAGCCAGAGCCGACGAGAGAGCGTCCCCAGGGTTCCTCAGGGATGCAGCCCGAGTCAGCAGGTCCAGGGTCCTCTGCCCCCATGCCATACGGGTTATTGGCGTGGACGCCAGCACAAGAGGATCCAGCTGCAGAGACCATCAGGCCGGCTGTGGAACTTGACGCAGCCGAGTGGGAGCCCGATGACGAGCGTCTTCCTGAACCTGGATCGGCGAAGTCCTGGACGGCTCCAGAGCCCGAGTGCAGGCAAGTGCTCTTTCCTGTTTTCCTGTATGGTGTGTTAGAGCATTTTTGCCTGCCTCATGGGGAGGCGAGTGAGGGGCAGCAGTCTGCTGCACCCGAGCTCGTCTCGCTGGGCTCTGGCGCTGCCGGTGGAACTGATCCTGGTCCTCTCCTGTTTTCTGAGCACCTCCACAGCGTTACCGGTCCAGAGCCAGTCAAGGTCACGGGACTGGGGGTTCCAGGTTCGGAGATGGAGGTCGTCGCCGGAGCAGTCCTGACCCAGTCGGGGTCCGACGTGTGGGCTGAGATGACCCAGTCGGGGTCCGACGTGTGGGCTGAGATGACCCAGTCGGGGTCCGACGCGTGGGCTGAGGTGACCCAGTCGGGGTCCGACGCGTGGACCGAGGTGACCCAGTCGGGGTCCGATGCGGGTGCAGCGATGACCCAGTCGGGGTCCGACGTGGGTGCAGCGATGACCCAATCGGGGTCCGACGAGGTCCAGTGGGGGTCCAGCGCAGGTGCGGCTGTGACCCAATCAGGATTCAAGGGGGTCCAAGTCTTTGGTTGTTCCCCTCTCGGGAGCCACCAGCTGGGGGCCGTTAGAGGTTTGTGTTTGGCAGACTGGCGCTCTCCTGTCTCGTCGTCTTCAGGTGGGTGGCTGCATGCATTTCCTCCACGGTCCTGGTGGTTGTGGGATGCGGGTCGGTCACCCGAGGAACTGCTTCGTGCGTTCGGCGTCTTGGGTTGGCCACCCAATAAACTGTGTTTGCTACGGGGTGACCTGGTTCGGCCACCAGAGGACTTGTTTCTAGGGGCCTGGGACTGGGGTAGGCCACCTGATCATGTACTGTGTTGTGGGACTATCTGTGGGCCCATACGGTGCCTAGTCATGTCAAGTACGTTTAGCAATTATTTTTTTTTGTTGTTTCACGTAGTCATAGTCAAGTCAAGTGAAAGCAATTTTAGATTGCCTCATGTCTCTTCTTTTTGAAGGCCACAGTCTAGTCATAGTCAAGTCAAAGCAATTTTAGATTGCCTCATGGTTTTTTTTGAAGGCCACAGTTTAGTCATAGTCAAGTCAAAGCAATTTTAGATTTTTTTTTTTTTTTTTGTTACTTATTTGTACCCGTAGGTAGACTTGGTTTGCAGTCTGGTGACAAGCCACCGGCTGCTGGTCACTGCGTGCGCGAGCGCCCTAAACCTACATGTTTTTGGTGATTGCCTCATGATTGCCTCATGTCTCCTTTTTTAGGAAAGCCACAGTTTAGTCATAGTCAAGTCAAAGCAATTTTAGATTGCCTCATGTTTCTTTTTTTTGAAAGCCATAGTTTAGTCATAGTTAAGTCAAGTCAAGCAATTTTAGATTGCCTCATGTTTCTTTTTTTTGAAAGCCATAGTTTAGTCATAGTTAAGTCAAGTCAGAGCAATTTTAGATTGCTCCATGTTTCTTTTTTTTGTAAGCCATAGTCTATCTATAGCTAAGTTATGTCAGAGCAATTTTAGGTTGCCTCATGTTTTTTTTTTGTTTTTTTTTGAAAGCCACGGTCTAGTCATAGCCAAGTTATGTCAAGCAATTTTAGATTGCTCCATGTGTGTTTGTATGTATTTCTTGTTTGTTTGTGCTTAGGTTGCCTCATGTGTTTTTTGAAAGTCACAGTCTAGTCAGTCACGTTATGCCAAGCAATTTTAGATTGCTCCATGTGTGTTTCCATGTATTTTTTGTTCCATAGTTATCGTGTTTTTCCATGTATTTCTTGTTCCATAGTTATCGTGTGTTTCCATGTATTTCTTGTTCCATAGTTATCATGTATTGAGGTTGTTTGGGAGTATGATTTTGGCATGTTTAGTTTGGGTTTTTGAAGAGATCCTTACTTTGAGTTCTTTACCATGTGGGGTTATGTATTTTAGAGTTAGACGGGTTGTCTGTGGTCCCCGTGGGAAGACGTTCGGTGTCAGGTGCTTATGCTCTTTATGGTTTTGTATCCCTTGTATTTTTGGTCATGTCTTGTTTTTTCTGGTTTCGTCATGGTTCAGGGGGAAATTGTATTCTTTTTCCTTTTGGTTTTAGGTCTCGTTCATGGGTTGGTTCTCTCACTCCACATCTGTCCCCCAACCTCCCACCCTGGGGGGAAGGGGGGGGGCAGGGTGGTTCCTTGGGGCGTTCGGAGTCCGCCCGTGGAGGGAGGGTACTGTTATGACCCGAGCGCTAGTTCTGATCGCGCTCGGGCTAAGTTATGTTTCGCTGCCGGCCTTGACAGTTGCGGGCTGTATTTTGGCCTCACCGGGCTCTTATTGTGAAAGTGCTCGATGGGGCTTCCGCCTGTCAACGGTCGGTCAGCTGATTGTAATTACCGTCATTAGTGCTTCACCTTTTTAAGCCCGGCACTGGCGGCGGTAAGACGCAGCAGTGTCAGTCGTTCTTCGTCTGAGCTACGGATGCTTTGGACTGTTACCTACCTCGTCTGCCTGTGGTTGACCGTCGCTTCCCCAGGACCAGTAAGTAAGCTGTTAGCCTTACCCCTCCCGGTGTGAGTAGACCTCTGTGTGTCTCTGCCTCAGCAGCCTGTGTAGCCATTACTCCAACAACCTTGCCTGTGTATGACCGTCTCCTCCTATGGACCTGTATGAGAGCTGTTTAGCCTTACGCCTCCGGATGTGTGTAGACTTATGTGTCATTGCCCCTGCATCTTGTGTTGTTACTTTTTCACCGTAATAAAACTCACTGAAACTCACTGGTGACTGTGTGGCATCTTATGGTGGCTCGCGAGAGCCACCGCATGACACTTTTTCCCATAAGAAAACAAAAAAATCCAAGAAGGTAAACGAGCTATTGTCTCTGTGGATAGATTGTACATAGATGGCCAGTTGTTTATGGATGAATCCATAACCCCCTGCTTATTCTAGAACTTCCTTTTCTTTTTTTTACCTACAGGTGGAAAAAAGAGTTTGATTGTTTGCAGGTCTCTTATTCGATCTCGGTTTAGTTTGTGAACATTTATCTAATGTTTTTTGTTTTTTGTTTTCTGCTGAGATTGTTGTTTGATTGTCTGTTGTTACTAATTCTGCTGAAGTTGTTAGGTCGTTGTTGTATGTTATCTGTATTTTTTTAACCATTTACTAGCCTTTATGTCTGTTTTCTCTCATATTTCTGGTTTATAGGAAATAACTTGAAGTACATGCACCCAAGTCATTGCACCCCATTTGCATGCAATTCCAAGCAAATAGAACAGAGACATCAAGCGTGCACACCCAAGCATACATACTATAGGTATATATTTTATACACAACATATATACAGTATATATACAGTATATATATGTATACATTACGGACATATAATCACATAGGCACATTTAGTTAGCCTTTAGCACAAAACCAGTTAGTGAAAACATGTCCACATTTAAGTTTGTCATGTGAAACATACATGGAATTAGTACCAGGGAGAAGAGGCTAAACATTTTTAATCGACTGAAGGATCTACAACCAGACTTTGTCTTATTACAGGAAACACATGTTTCTAAGTCGTCTGTTGATGCACTCATCTCCCCGGAATCCCCCCACATGTACTCAGCCGGCTTTAATTCTAAACAAAGGAGGTAGCCATATTGGTAAACAGAAGAATACGCTTTGTTGTGAATAATACCATAGCTGATCCAGAAGGTAGATTTATAATACTAAAAATCTCATTTCAAAATTTGGATCTATGTATTGCAAGCGTTTATGGCCAAAATCTTGACAACCCATCCTATTTTCATACTTTCTTCACGTCTCTTTCTGAGCACTTGGACACTACACTCATAATACGAGGAGACTTCAACTCAGAATTAAACCCTACAATTGAAAGGCTCAGTGCATTGGGGAATTATTGAAAATGGCAGGCTACTGACACTCTCAAACAATACATGAAGGATTTTGGTCTTTGCGATGAATGCCATTCTCTTGCAGATTGATTGTCTTTGATTAATTGTCTATGTTTATTGCACTGTCCCTGTCAAATAAACTAATCTACTACTACTACCCAGCTTTTTGGGAATACACTTTTTTCATCAGTTTATAGTTCACATTCACATCTAGATTTCTTTTTAGCCAGTAACATCTATTGTGATGGACATCACAGACACTGAAATATGTTCAAATCAAGCTATTAGCGATCACCCTCCAGTATCTCTTACACTAGTAAATAGGAAAGCTACAAGGAAAGCTAGGAGCTGGAAATTTAATATATCACTACTGAAAGATAGAGATTTTACTATATACTTTAATAAAGAGTAGGAATCATATCTGGACTATAATGATGTGCCAGGAATATCCCTGCATATTCTTTGGGAAGCAGCAGAAGTGGTCATGTGAGGTAAAATAATCTCTTACTGTTCATATAAGAATAAAAAAGAAAAAGCACTGCTCCTGGAGTTAGAACTGAAAATTAAATCACTGGAGATGACCTGTGCCATTTCTCCACAGGAACAGTCACTTAACAATCTGAGAAAATTAAAGCTGGAATTAAAAGAAATTACAAACAAAAGAACATAGTTTTTAATACACAGACTGTGTCTTGAGAAGTTTGAACACAGTAATAAATCAGGCCAATATCTTTCCAACCAGCTTAAAGTGAATAAAGAAAAAAACATCCATTCTATCAAGGATATGACTGGAAATATTACCCATGAGCCTGAAGAAATAAATAACTCCTTTAGAAAGTTTTATGAAAACCTCTACTCATCTCAGGTTAACCCATCTGACTCAGAGATAAATAAATTTTTGGACGATATTAATTTACCACAATTAAATAATGAACAGATTGCAGCTCTGGATGCACCTCTTCAGGTGTCCAAACTCCAGGAGGCACTTAAGCACATCCCAAACAACAAAGCTCTGGAACCAGATGGTTTTCCAGTAGAATTTTATAAAGAAGTTTGGCCTGTGATGGCACCGACTTGCTTTAAAATGGTGAATCAAATTAAAGAAGATTATGTAATTCCTCCAAATATGAACTTGGCTAGTATTACCCTGCTCCTTAAACCTGGAAAACAACCTACGCTTCCATCCAGCTACCGTCCCTTCTCACTTATGAATGTCGATCTTAAAATAATTTGCAAAGCTGTCACCAAAAGATTGGAAAGGATAATTCCAGTGATTATACATACAGATCAAACAGGTTTCATCAAGGGCACTTGGCTGATAATACACACAGGCTATTTAATTTAACAGACTACTGTGAGATCAATAACTTAGAAACTACAATTTTATCTTTAGATGCAGCGAAAGCCTTTGACCGAGTTAATTGGAAAATTCTTTTTATGGTGTTAAATAAGTTTGGGTTTGGTTCATCTTTCATAAACTGGATTAAAACACTATATAGCTGTCAAACTGCATCTGTCCGAACAAATGATCAGACCACCCAAAGCTTTAATCTTCAGAGAGGTACTAGGATACAAGCCTTCATCTTCTCTGCATTGTTGGGCCTGGTGTCTCTTATCTTCCTCTTGACAATACTCCATAGATTCTCTATGGGGTTTAGGTCAGGAGTGTTTGCTGACCAATCAAGCACAGTGATGCCATGGTCATTAAACCAGGTTCTGATACTTTTGGCAGCGTGTGTGTGTGTGTGTGTGGGGGGGGGGGGGGGGGGGTGTTGCCAAGTCCTGCTGGAAAATGAAATAAGGTTCTCCATAAAGTTTATCAGCAGAGAGAAGCATGAAGTGCTCTTAAATTTCCTGGTAGACGACTGTGGTGACTTTGGGCTTGATAAAACACAATGGACAAAAACCCACAGATGACCTCTGTTCAGATAAAAGTAAATTTTGCAGTTCACTTTGAAATTAAAGTCCCAGAGTCTGGAGAAAGAGGAGAGGCACAGAATCTAAGTTGCTTGAGATTTAGTGTGAAGTTTCCACAGTCAGTGATGATTTGAGGAACCATGTCATCAGCTGATTGAAAAATTTGTATTTTTATACATAGTTTTTATAGCGGTACACAAATGTGGGCCAAATCCAAACTTCTCTAAGGGTTGAAAAATAAACTTACGCTCGATTGTATCGAATGCCTTGCAAAAATCTATGAATAAAATTAGACTGTCATCATTGCAGAGGTCAGCATAGTCAATAAGGTCAAGTATGAGCCTGGTGTTATTAGATATGGTTGTGGGGAGACTTGAATAACGAAACCGAATTGGTTTCGAACATATGCAGTGTCCAACATATACATGTCTCACAACACAGCCATAATGGTCACCTATAGATAGGTGACTTGAAAAGCGCTATATAAGTGCAGGTTAGTTAGTTAGTTAGTTAGTTAGATATATGTCTATTCCTCATAAAGCCCACTTGGGTTTTATCAGTAATATTATCCAGAACAGCATTTACTGTATTTGCAAAGATTTTGGCTAGAATTTTATAATTGTTATTAATTTATTTTTTTATTTAAGTTTTTGTAAAGGGTATACACATCATTACAGCATTGCATTGTTTACATTTTCATCACGTTCCCTTTTTTTTGTTTTTTGACAACATTGGAAGAATAATTATTACATTATTACAACACCCCTTTTTTTAAGTGAAAGAAAAAGAGAAATTAAAGAAAGAACAAAAAAACCACAACAACAAAAAAAACAAAAAAACAGAATAAGAAAATACAAAAAAGAACAAAAACAAAATAAAAGAGCAAAAAAATAAAAAAATAAAAAAATAAATAAAAATAAAAGAGCATCTGAGTAGCATTGGAACAAAGAGCGGTGCCAATATTGAAATGGTATTTGTCAAAGATTAGATCTAATGGAAGACACATATGCGATCCAGGGTTGCCAAAAGTTCAAGAACCTATCCATGTCCCGTCTCAGTGCGAATGTCAACTTTTCCATCGAGTAAATGTCTTGGATCACGTTAATCCAATCTTCAGGTGTAGGACAGTCCTTCAACATCCATTTTTTAGTTAGGGCTTTTTTACTTGCCAATATTAAAACAGTGAATAAGTATTTTTCTCCTCATATTTCCAGTGATTCCAGTAGTAAACCCAAATACAAAGTTACAAAAGAAAAGGGGACTGTTATTTTGAATATTTTCCCCAATATTGTCTGTACATTAGTCCAATATTGGTGGATAACTGGGCATGACCAAAACACAAGTAAGTATATTGTTTATGTGGTGTCTAAGCTGGAAGAACCTGTAAAGGTCTTGATTTACTAGACCTTGTTTTTTCAAATCTTCAAAACTTCTTAAAATTTGCCCTTTAAAAAAATCGTAATATTTTATCAGTCCGTTCTCTTTCCACTTTTTAAATCTAGTGTCTGTTTTATTAGGAGTAAAGTCTTGATCATAGGCAATCCATTGCAGAAATCGATAGGGTTCTTTAGTTTGATTCTCTCTGACTATCTTAAACCAAATTTTTAGCGGGGTCTCTATCCACGGGTTAGTGTTATTCAAAAGTTTAGGTAAGGCATTGTTCCCTATTATCGCCTGTAGGGGAATGTCACTTGTTATTTGACATTCCATCTCCTTCTATTGTGCAGTGTATACTGGGTTACATATCTCTACTAAAGTTTTAATTTGTGCGGCTTTAAAATAGTCCCTGATATTTGGCAGCGCGAGCCCACCTTTGTCTTTGTTTAGCTGTAGGGTTCTATATCTGATTCTAGGTCTCTTGCCCTGCCATATGAATCTTGAGATCCTTCTGTCCAGTTCTTGCCATGTTTTTTTGGGAGGTTCTACCGGTATTGTTTGGAAAAGGTATAGAAGACGTGGAAGTATATTCATTTTGACTGCTTCAATTCTTTGTGCAGTACCCAAGAATGGTATCATATTCCATCTTGCTAGATCAGATTTTATTTTTGCCACCAGTAGATCATAGTTTAGTGTTATAATTTTGTTGAGTTGTTTTGGGATATTGACCCCCAGATATTTCATAGATTCCATCTCCCAGTTAGTTTTGAGTTTGCTTAGTGAATATTGATTTGGATCATAGTTGAATGTTAAAACTTGGGTTTTATGCATGTTTAATTTGTACCCCGATAAATCTCCATACTCTGAAAAAATTTAATTCAATTCGATTCAATTCAACTTTATTTATATAGCACCATTTCACAACAACAGTCATCTCATAGCACTATCAACTGTAGTGCTATGTAATGTAATCTCAAAACTGAGATTAGTTCTGGAAAAGAGGTGTCCGGCTGCCCCAGGTATATTAAAATGTCATCAGCAAAGAGTGCTATTTTATGTTCCTTCTGACCAAGTGTAATACCTTGAATTTTTTTATTCTGTCTTATCCATTGGCTCAGAGGTTCTATGAAGATTGCAAAGAGCAGTGGAGACAAGGGGCAGCCCTGACGACATCCTCTTTCCAGCTCAAAAGATGATGATAATTTACCGTTAATCCTTATTTTAGCTGTTGGTTTTTTTATATAGTGCCTGGATAGTTCTAATGAAGTTGTTATGAAAATTGAAACTGGATAAGATTCTATATAGGAAAGACCAGTCAACTGAATCAAATGCTTTTTCAGCATCTAATCCCAATATGGCTGCATTTAAGTTATCTTTTTTTATATGATGAATTATGTGTAAAGTGCGTCTAATGTTGTCTTGTGTCTGTCTTTGTCTTATAAAACCTGTTTGGTCTAAATGAATTAAATCTGTCAGTATATTTTCAAAACCTTTTGCCAAGGATAGTGGTAAAAAGCTTATAGTCCTGATTTAACACACTGATTGGTCTGTAGTTGGAGCAGTCTAGTTTATCCTTTTCAGGTTTAGGTATGACTGCAATGACCCCTTCTCTCCAGGAGGGGGGGATTTCCCCTGTGTGGAGGACATAGTTAAATGTTTTCAGGAGGAGAGGAGATAGTTGCTGTTTAAAGGTTTTGTACCATTCTGCTGTATAGCCATCTGCTCCTGGGGATTTGTTAGCTTTAAGTTTCATAATTGCTTTTTCTAATTCTTTAGGTTGTATTTCTGACAGTAGTGTTTTATTTTGTGACTCAGTAAGTTGGGGAAGGTTTAATGTGTTTAGGAATGTTTCGGATGCGTTTTTATGTTTTTTGAGGGAGTACAAGTTCTTGTAGTAGTTCTCAAAGCTTTTAAGAATATCCTGAATTCTAAATTTTATTTCCTTTGATACTGGGTCTCTGATTTTGTAGATTGCTCTCTCCGTTTGTTGTTTCCTCAATTTATAGGCTAGTAATTTTGCCGATTTGCTGCCTGCTTCATAGTATTTTTGTTTCAGAAATGTAAGTTTCTTCTGGATTTCTATTGTGTAGATCTCATTTATTTGTTTTTTAATTTCGTTAATTTTGAGCGAGTCATTAGAGCGAGTGTTGTCTTTGTGCTCTTTCTCTAGGTTCTTAAGTTCTGACTCAAATGTGGTTAGTTTTTCTTGTCTCAATTTCTTTTGGAATGCCAGTTTTGCAATAATCTTTCCCCTTATTACAGCTTTGCATGCGTCCCACAGTATTAAAGGGGGTACTTCTCCATTATCATTTTCTTCCAAATATCTGAGAATATCTGATTCCAATTCATCTTTCAGTGGTCCTTTCAGGACATTTGAATTTAACCTCCAAGAAAATGTATTATTTGTGTGTTTTTGGCTACTTAAGTCCATATAGATCGGACTGTGGTCAGAGAGATCAATCAGTCCTATTTTACATGTTTTTACTCTTCCAATGTCTCTATTAAACATAAAAAAACAGTCAGTTCTTGAGTATGATGAATGTGGTGCTGAGTAAAATGTATAATCTTTTACACTGGGGTTGAATTCCCTCCACACATCACAGATTCCCATTTCTTTTAGTAGCATCCGAGTTTTCCTACTTTAAGTGTTATTTTGATGTGAAGAATTACCTGATGCATCAGAATCAGAATCAGAATCAGGTTTATTGCCATTGTTCATGTAGTACACAAACTAGGAATTTGTCTCGGTACAATGCTGCAACATTAAACATGATAAGATAAGAGAAATAAACTATACATGTAATAAAGTGTAGGATAAGATTAAGTGATACTGGTCAACAGTTAAAATATATATTAGCCAGCAGCAGATACTGTGGAGAACTATATAGTGCAGTCGGTAATGCAGGAAGAAAACAGTGATGATTGACATGAGTCTGGTTGAGCTGCTGTACATGGTGCACGAGAGTCACTTAGTGTTCAGCAGTCTAATGGCAGAGGGGAAGAAGCTGTTCATGTGACGGGAGGTTTTAGTCTGGATGGACCGAAGTCTTCTACCAGAGGGGAGGGGGGCAAACAGTACGTGACCAGGGTGTGAGGGATCGGCTATGATCCGGCCAGCACGCCTCCGGGTCCTGGAGATGTACAGATCCTGGAGAGATGGGAGCTTGCAGCCGATCACCTTCTCAGCAGTGCGCACGACGCGCTGCAGCCTTAGTCTGTCCCTGGCAGTGGCTCCTGCGTACCACACGGTTATGGAGGTGGTGAGGATGGACTCGATGATGGCTGTGTAGAACTGCACTAACATCTTGGTGGGTAGCTTGAGCTTCCTCAGCTGCCGCAGGAAGAACATCCTCTGCTGGGCTTTTTTGATGAGTGAGCTGATGGTCAGCTCCCATTTGAGGTCCCTGGTGATGGTAGTGCCTAGGAAGCGGAAGGAATCAGCAGTGGTGATGGGAGAGCCTGAGAGGGTGAGGGGGGGGCAGAGGAGTAGTGACTTTCCTGAAGTCTACAATCATCTCCACTGTCTTCAGAGCGTTCAGCTGCAGGTTGTTATTGCTGCACCAGGACGCCAGCTGGGCCACCTCTCTCCTGTAGGCGGACTCGTCGCCGTTGGAGATGAGCCCGATGAGGGTGGTGTCGTCCGCAAACTTGATCAACTTGACAGACTGGTGGCTGGAGGTGCAGGAGTTGGTGTAAAGGGAGAAGAGTAGGGGGGAAAGTACACAGCCCTGGGGTGATCCGGTGCTGATGCTAGTATAGTCTGAGACAGTCTTTCCCAGCCGCACATGCTGCCTCCGGTCCGTCAGGAAGTCGATGATCCACCTGCAGAGGGAGTCAGGCACGTTGAGCAGGGACAGCTTGTCCCGGAGCAGAGCGGGGCGGATGGTGTTGAATGCGGAGCTGAAGTCCACAAACAGGATCCTGGCGTAGGTTCCCGGGGAGTCCAGGTGCTGCAGGATGGAGTGGAGGGCCAGGTTGACTGCATCGTCTACAGACCTGTTGGCTCGGTAGGCAAACTGCAGCGGGTCCAGGAGAGGGGTGGTGATGGACTTGAGGTGGGACAGGACCAGGCGCTCAAAGGACTTCATGACTACAGAGGTGAGCGCTACAGGTCTGTAGTCATTAAGTCCAGTGATCCGTGGCTTCTTGGGGACAGGGATGATGGTGGAGGATTTGAGGCAGGATGGCACGTGGCATAACTTAAGGGAGGTGTTAAAAATGTCTGTGAATACAGGAGCCAGCTGTTTCGCACAGAGTCTCAGGGTGGAGGGAGACACGCCGTCTGGGCCGGGGGCCTTGCGCGGGTTCAGTCTGGAGAACTGTTTGAGCACATCCTGCTCACTGATGATAAGGGGAGGGGGGGGAGGAGGGGGGGGGTGCCTTAAATGAAGTAGGGAATGTGGAGGCTGTGGAGCTGGAGGGAGGGGGGGGAGTTGGACACAGATGACGAGGTGTCAAAACGGGCATAGTGTTGGGACAGTCTCTGACAAAGGGCTTTGTCATCCTGACCTTTAGGAGCCTTAGGTCGATAGTTGGTGATTTGCCTCAGTCCTCTCCACACGGAAGCCGAATCATTAGCAGTGAACTGCTGCTGGAGTCTCTCTGAGTATAGAGATTTAGCCCTCTTCAGCTCTCTGTTAAACCGGTATTTAACCTCCCTGTAGCAGTCCCTGTCTCCACTTTTCAGCGCTGCTTCCTTCTCCTTCCTGATCTGTCTGAGTTTAGCTGTGAACCAGGGTTTGTCATTAGAGTAACTCACCCTGGTGCGTGATGGAAGAATGTTCTCTTCACAAAAGTGGATATATGAGTTCACAGTGTCCGTGTACTCATCCAGATCATGCGTGGCTCCTTTAAGCATGCCCCAGTCAGATATTTCCATGCACGTTTCCAGCTTCTCCTCAGCATCACTGGTCCGTATCTTCGTAGTGCTCACAACAGGTTTAGTGAGCTTCAATCTCTGTCTGTATGTGGGAATGAGGTGAACCATCACGTGATCAGATAATCCCAGCGCAGCTCGAGGGACAGCGCGATATGCGTCTTTCACTGTGGTGTAACAGTGATCCAGTGTGTTTAATCCTCTGGTGGGGCATTTAATAAACTGTTTGTAGCAGGGGAGATCGTGGCTCAGATTGCACTGATTAAAGTCGCCAGCCACAATAATCAGCGAGTCTGGAAAACTCCGCTCTGTGTGTTGAATGTGATCCGCGAGCACGCGCTGAGCTTCGCGCGTGTCCGCGTCGGGAGGGGCGTACACAGCGATCATTATGAAAGAAGCAAACTCCCGCGGGGAATAGAAGGGCTTGCAATTGATAACAAGAAATTCCAAGGCAGGAGAACAGTGTTTGGAAATTACCGTTACATCAGAGCACCAGATGCAGTTGATGTAGAAGCAGACTCCGCCTCCTGTGGTCTTGCCGGAAAGCTCTGTGTCACGATCAGCACGGAAGAGCTGGAAGCCGTCGAGGCGCAGCGCGCTGTCCGGTATATTTTCCCGGAGCCAGGTCTCAGTAAAGCAGAGGACAGCTGAGGAGGCGAGGTCCTTAAAACGCATCAGCAGTCTCAGTTCATCCACCTTGTTAGAGAGAGAGTTGGTATTGGACAGAAATATGCCAGGCAGCGCCGTTCGCGAGCCTCTCCTGCGAAGTCGCACGAGAGCGCCCGCTCGTCTTCCTCTCTTCCGCCGTCTCACTTTCCGAGCCAAACAATAAACCAGATCGGCGGCAGGGGCTAGAAAAACTGGGAGGAGGTCCGTGGGGGTGAAAGTCCTGATATTTAAAAGTTCTTCACGGGTATAAGTGCAAGCAGACACACAATTGACAAACAAAAACAAACAAAGAGCACAGCGAAGCACCATGTCGACCGCTGTGGGCGCCATCTTGGATCGAAGATGCAAGTAATCCCAGTATGGATTCAGTCTTAGATTGAAGTCTCCACTACATATCACTAAACCTTGGGCTTTAGTTATCATTAGGTCAAATACATTTTTATAAAGTTTCCAGTTAGCCCCTGGAGGTGCATATACATTCAGCAGGGTGATATATTCTCCCTCTCGCCGCTCAAGTACCAAACTGTATCTCCCTTCTTTATCTTTGTGTTCTGATTTTTTTTTCAAATATAATTTTGGTTGAGATCAATGTCGCTTCTCCCCTCCTCCTCCCTGACTTATATGAAGATGAAGAGATCATTTTAAACCCTTGTCTATTGAGTTTAGTGTGCTCCACGTCTGTTAGGTGGGTTTCTTGTAAAAATATTATTCCTGCTTTGTCTTTTTTCATTTTGCCTAGAATCTTGGATCTTTTAACTGGATTCAGGATCCCTTTTACATTATATGAGATTATTTTGGTTACACCCTGTTTCTCCATTGTGTTGTCTTATTTAGTATAACAGTGTGGTGGCCCTCTTTTATGCTACTCAGAAACTGAAAGAACATTAAGAACATAAAAAACATTAAGAACATAGTATATAAAACTTTAAAACAAGAAACTGACAAAAGAACTTCCTGAGCTGAGGTCTTTTTAGTGACCTTAGAAGAGCCATGTTGGCATATTGGCTCTGAGGGAAATTCCTCAGATTCCGTTACGTGCTGAGGGCCCTCTCTTACCCCTATAAGTTGTCCCATGTTTTTAACGTGAATTTCAGATCCCAATCCGAACTTGTAATGATTTTTTTTTTTATGCCTATACCCTATGAAATTGTGTGCACCCTCCCACCACCATCACAGCAAACATTCACGTTAATACAGTGTTTGTTAGCATGGAGAGATCATGTGGTTCATTGTCATATTTCTATTTTAACAAGTTTTTCTTTTTTTTTTTTAAAGACTTATTTGTTTCTAATATTATGACTGTTCCATGAAAAGTTTTACCACTTGCTGATTCTGCATCTCCTTTAATGTTTGTTACCTTGTAGGAGGAGGGTTGGATGTGCAGATTGACTAAAAATATTGTTATTCCCTCCTGTAAACAGCCAGTTTTTCCTTGTAGCTCTGGCGCTGGGTTTCCCGCTGCTGGCCCGTGGATTTTGAGGGTCTCTGTGTGGACCACGTTTGAGCCTTGATTCTTTCGCTCGGGTCTGCTGCGGGTTTAAACACCGTTACCGGGAGCCCTCTTCTCACCATATCCGCGGTTGCTTCTTCCGCCGAGTTGTAGAGACACATCTCATCGCCGTAGAAGACCCGCAGCTTCACCAGAAATGGTGTCTGGAAGCGCAGTTTTTTCTCTTGTAGTACCTTTTTAGCATCGTTGTATTCCTGACGCTTTTTAAGGACCTCTGGGGCATAATCGTGTTCCACGAAAACTTTTCTGTCTTGGTGCATAAATCCTTTTTTCTGCCAAGCCAGTCTTACAACCTCTTCTTTTATTTTGGAGTTGGAAAACTTCACCACCACTGATCTTGGAGGCGCTTCCACCGCTGGCCTAGGGGCTAATGTACGGTGCGCCCTTTCTATCTTCAAGTCGGTGGATTGGGGAATATCCAACTTCTCTCTCAGTAAGGATTCCACGCATGCCGCCATTGTGGTGAAACCATCCTCGATTCCTTCTTTCAGACCATGAATTCTTATGTTGTCTCTTCTCAGTCTTCCTTCTTGGTCGGTTAGTTTAGCCTCCAGTCTTGACTGCCTTTTGTGTAGATCCAGCACGGTATCTTACAGCCCTTTTATTCTTTCCTCTGCTTCCAAGATTCAGTCCTCGGCCTGGTCCACTCTGCTGTTTGTCCTTTTTAATTCTTCTTTGATTTCACAAAATTCGGCCCAACACTGTCTGCGAAATTGTCTTAATTCTTTAAGTACCATTTTCAAGCTAACCTTTTTGTTAGCTTCATTCAGCTCCTCGTCTTCTGAATGGAAATCCTCCGGATCAGATTCTTTGGCCGATGCGTGTGCTGGCCTGGTAAATGTCGATTTCTTCTGTTTTCCTTTAGGCATGATGACTTTGTCTTTTGATTTTCACTCTTCCAAAAATCCGTTAAATCTGATTTTCAAGGTATTTTCCTGGATTGGGTCTGGGAGCTTCAGCGTTAAGCTGCTATCACCATGGTGTCCAGACCGGAAGTCGTTATTAATTTATAAAATCATTTACCGACATAACATTTGGCGACGAGGACAAAAGTATGGACGCGGGAGTCGCTAACATTCGGACATTTCTGGAGCTTCCCAGCAAGCCACCGGTCCCTTGGGCTAGCTGGTGGCGCATTCCAGAATTACTTGGTGGCTCTGAACCTTGGTGAAGTAAAGATGATGCGTGCTCAGGCAATACTGGTTCATAATTTGGCTATGGAAGGACACCATATCCTTGCTATCTTGGGTGCTAGTGACAGTTTCAAGGACTTTGTTGGACTTTCATCTTCCGGAGGATTCAGTTTCGGCAGCACTGCCAGTGGACCGGTGAGTCAGTGCAACAGTATGGTGCAGACCTGCGTCAGCTGGCCGGGGACTTCCAGTTTGGAGCACTGTAAGAAGAGATAGTCCGCGACCAGTTGGCGGAACACACGCTTTGCTCGACGGCACGGTCGAAGCTCCTCACACACTCTGGCGAACTGACATTAGCCGTGGCTTGGCTGTCGAGATAGCTCAGCAGTGTGAAACAGTGGACAAGCTGTCACGTGACCTCGGTGAGAGAGCTACACTCCGCTAATATGAACCACAGTCAACAACACAGGCTGTGGACCCGGACAGCGATGATAGCGTGCAAGATATGGGGGAGTATGCTACTGCTCTGAAGATAAGGTTCATTCCGGAATCATCCAGATGATTTGGGTTGTGGGTCCACTAAGCACCGTTATAAGGCTAGAGAGTGTCCAGCAAGAGGAAAACGCTGCGGCAAGTGTGAACTTGTACATCATTTTACCAGGACCTGTAATAGGTTCGAGCGAGGGGAACAGCAACACAAAACGGACTCCCCAGCTCCAAATGAATGAATGAATGAATGAATCTTTATTTTGGATAGATTTAAAGTAAAGATTAAAAAAAGAAACAGAATAATATAACAAAGGGGAAAAAAGAAAAAAAATCCAACAAAGTTAAATTAAACAATAACTCCTCTGATTATACAGTTCAATATAAGTTATCTGAAATGGGTGATGGCTGAAGCCGCAGCTTATATTGCCCACCCATATTCCATTCAAGAATTCAAAAGAAAAACAAAACAAGAGCGATTACAGTTCGGAACAAAGCTAAGACAAAATGTGACAAAAAAAACTAGGCAACAACACAACACAGACTGGATATGACAGTCCTTATGTGATTTTACATGTCATCTTGTATATATGTTTGGAGTATTTCTTCCTTTAGTTTTTGTTTAAATTGTCCAAGCGTTGTACATGATTTTAATTCAGGTCCAAAATCTCCCACGGTCATCCACACCGTCTCCCCGAGCACTGATGGTCGTACATACTGGATGGTGAAATTAGACAGGGTGGATGTGCCATTGCTGACTAACATGGGCGTGGTGAGGTCTGTGTTGAATTGGCCCACTGTGAGGAGTTTCTTCCCATATTACTGGATAAGAGGTCATTCACCGCCGCTGTGTGGGTATGGTGGACAGAGGGTGGACACGGTGGGTTTGGTGTAACTGATGGCTCGGTACAAGTCAATGAAGGTGTCCAACCTGAAGTTTGTGGTGACCGCCAGTAGTGAGAACATTATGGGCTGTGACCATTTTTATGGGCTGGGCTTCACCATCACCAGCAGTGTTGGAGAGGAGTGGTCGGGCCATGGTTTATGGGACCGATCGGTTCCGCGAGTGGTGGATGACACTGTATGGGACGAACCTTGGCCTAGTATTCTGGAAGATGAGCAGGACTGACCTCACCCAGGGCCATCGCAGGAGGGTTCCAGTGCCAGAGCCCAAGTTACCCTTGCGGAGGGAACTTCGCCAGCGGTAAAAATGAAAGTGAGGGCAGGACCAGCTGGCACGTAAAACGGCATGCCACACAGGGACAATGGAAGCCAAGTGGGGCTCCTCTGGGGGTCTCTGATGTGGTCCGACCCAGAGAGGAGGCCCGATCAAGAGGAGTTCTGGGCAAACGTAAGCGACAGGACAACCAGGGGTGGCTGCAGGTGGTGGCTGTTCAGGAGGATGGCTACCTTAAGCTGTCTGATGGCTCATAGAGGCATCCCAACAAGCTGCGGTGCGCCAAGCAGGAGAAGGAGGTGTTTGGGCTGTGGTGCGGGCCATCCCTGGGTGTGAAGAGAAGAAGGTGCACCGGAGAGGAACCATCAGATGGTTTTCCGGGGGGTGGGTCCTCTACTGGGGCAGACTAATATTTGGGGTGATGTTTATTGCATACTGTTGGTGTGAGTAATAATTACGTTGTTTATTGGGTTTATTAATGGGAATGACCTGTTCGTATCTATGTTCTTTCTAATAATGGGATTGTTTTGTGTTTTGTTATTTATGTAGGAACACGGCAGTTTTAGTTTAATGGACTGTGGTCAGTTGAGACTGCAGAATAATCCATCTAGCCATGTGGAGGGTGGAACCATTGTCCACCTGTTTCCCCCTAGCCTTAGTTGTTTTGTGTGACTGGCATAGGCCCTGATATATTTCTGTTTCATTTTAGAGCATGACTCGGGTTCTAAATTGGGGACGGTTTTGATTGTGTGTGTGTTTTGGACCATTCTGAAGAGGGGGAAATGTTAGGTTGTTAAAGGAACGTATTATTGCATGACACGAGTGGTGGCTCCACCTTTCCGGTTCCTGATGAGCGGGAGCGGGTGTGTCCTCTGCCTCAGGTGCAGTGATGAGTTGGTGAACGTGCGACAGGAGGAGAGGGGCACACTCTCGCTGGGGGCCCTTTCGGTGGAAGACCCGGAGCATATCCTTGCCCAGAACCTGTGAAGATGGGGTCCAGGACCATTACTTCGGGCCACAGCCCTCCCTCAATGATTCAGGGAGGAGGAGGCGGCTTTTTTTGGGGGGGGGGGGCAGAGAGGACTAATCAAGAGGGGCTTGATGTGGGACACGTGGAAGGTGGGGTTCATCCGTATTGAAGAAGGGAACTTCAGCTGAACCAACGCGTCATTAACAATCCAGGTGATGGGAAATGGGACCAGAAAGCAGGGAAACAGCTTCTTGGATTTCCCCTTCAGTGGGACCTGACACGCCACCAGCTACACTTTCTGTCCCACAGCGTACTTCGGGGCCGAGACCCGCTTCTGGTCAGCGGTGGCCCGGGTGCGTTCCGTGGTGTGTGCCAGGGCAGCCTTGTAGACCTCCAGACGCGTTGGCAGCGACGGGCATGGGCCTCCACCTCCCTCTCAGTCATGGGAAGAAGAGGCGGGGTGTAGCCCAGGGACGCCTCGAAGGGGGTGAGTCGGGTGGCCGAGGAAGCGGCTGACTTAAGGGAATACTCCACCCAGGTCAGGTGCGTGCTACATGAAGCTGGATCTTTGGCTGCTACACGCCGCAGGGTGGCCTCCAGGCATTGATTGGCCTGCTCCGTCTGCCCGTTGCTCTGAGGATGGTTCTCGGAAGAGAGATTCACCGACATGCCCAGTGTCTGACAAAAGGCCCTCCAGACCTGGGACGTGAACTGTGGACCCCGGTCAGACACGATGTCAATGGGGATGCCGTGGACCCTGATCACGTGGTCAGTCAGCAGGACCGCCGTCTCCAAGGCTGAGGGGAGCTTTAGGAGGGCCACCAAATGCATCGCCTTGGAGAAGCAATCCACGATAGTAAGGATGGCAGTCTTCCCAAGGGAGGGGGAGAGTCTGGTCACAAAGTCCACGGCGATATGAGACCAGGGACAACCCGGGGTGGGGAGGGGATGGAGGAGTCCCGAGGGGGGAGAGGAGTCAAATTTCCCCCTGACGCAGGTCTGGCAAGCCCTGACATATTCCCGTGCATCCCACCACAATGTGGGCCACCAGAATGCCCACTGGATGAAGTCCACAATGCGGGCGATTCCAGGATGGCAGTTGAAATGGCTGGTGTGAGCCCACTGGAGAACATCACTGCAGAGGGGGGGGCCAGGACCTAGAGGCAATTCCGGGGGCACCCTACTGGCACGGGCTCCCAGGACTGGGCCTGCCGGACCCTCTGCTCGATGTCCCAAGTAAGGACACCAAGGACACACGAGGGCGGGGTGATGGTTTTGGGGGGGAAGGGGAGGGGCTACCTCCCCAGAATCAAACTGGCATGATAGCGTGTCCAGTTTGACTTTCTGGGCACCAGGTCGGTAATTGATGGTGAAATTAAATCGTTGGAAAAATAAGGACCAGCGAGCCTTCCTGGGGTTTAATCGGCGGGGGCCGACCGCAAGTATTCAAGATTGTTGCCATCGGTCCACACGATAATGGGGTGAGTGGCACCCTCCAACCAATGTCTCCACTCCTCCAGTGCCAATTTAATGGCCAGCAGCTCTCTGTCCCCTACGTCCTAATTTCTCTAGGCCAGCGTAAGCCTACGAGAGAAAAATATGGGTGGAGCTTCTGATCTGAGGACGTGCGCTGTGACAGCACAGTGCCAAACCCCATGTCAGATCCGTCCATCTCGAGGACGTACTGGAGCTGCGTGTCGACCTGTGCCGAGATGGGTGTGTCCGTGAACAAGCATTTTAATTTGTTAAGTGCCTGTTCTGCTGCCTCGGTCCAGCGAGTCAGCTGAGTCAAAGGCAGTGCCACACCACTATAGTTCCTTATGAACCGGCGATAAAAGTTCGTGAACCCGAGGAAGCGTTGGAGCTCCCTACGGGAGTGGGGAGTTGGCCAATCCAGCACTGCCTTCACCTTGGACTGGTCGGCAATCAGTCTCCCTTCGGCTACTATGAAGCCCAAGAAGGTGGTGAATGGTGTCGAAAGTTCACACTTCTCGGCCTTGACGTAGAGCCGGTTGTCCAGGAGCCATTGCAGAACAGCCCTAACATGGGCTTCATGTTCTTCTGGTGAGCGGGAGAAAATTAAAATGTCATCCAAATAAACACGAATTGATACAGCATATCGCGGAAGACGTCGTTAATTAACCGCTGGAAGACGACGGGGGCATTGGTTAGCCCAAAGGGCATCACCAGGTATTCACACTGCCCCTGGTGTGTCTTAAATGCCATCTTCCACTCATCACCCTCACGAATGCGGACCAAATGATACAGGTTTCTCAGATGCAATTTAGTAAACACCTGTGAGCGCTGAAGGAGCTTGAGCGCTGAATTGATTAAGGGTAGAGGGTACTTGTCCTTAATGATAATTGGGTAAAGCTCGCAGCAGTCCATGCACGGGCGCAGCGAGCCATCCTTCTTTCCGACGAAGAAGAACCCGCCCCGAGTGGGGCTGAAGATGGCCGAATTAGGCCAGCGTTCAGGGACTCCTTTATGTACCTCTCCATCGCCTCCCTCTCCGGCCCAGAAATGCTGTACAGCCTGCTGGACGGCAGCCTCACTCCCAGGATGAGGTCAATGGCACAGTCATAAGAGCACTGAGGCGGCAGCGACAGCGCTTTCGACTTGCTAAAGACCTCTCCAAGATCGTGATAAGCCCAGGAAATGAGGCTGAGGTCCGGCGGCTCGACTGGAGAGAGGGAGACGGATAGAGAGGGGGAGCACTCCGCTGAGCACATACAGTGGGCCAAACAAAAGGGGCTCCAGGAAGAGATGGTGTTTTGGACCCATTTAATCATGGGGTTGTGCCTCCGGAGCCATGGATACCCAAGAACCACCGGGGAAGAGGAAACAGGGAGAACTAAGAAAGTTAGTTCCTCCCGGTGGTTCCCGGAAAGGAGGATGGAGATCAGCACCATGCTGCATGTGACTACTGTTACTTCCCGGCCAGATTTGGTTGTGATTCTCTGATCACGGGGCAATTTACGTGTAAGAAGACCCACCTGCTTAACGAATTCAGCAGAAACAAAATAACCCTCAGACCCCAAGTCAACCAACACCTTAACCCTCCTCATGACCCCCGGCAGCTGCACGAGGGCTGAGATAGAAAAATTACCAGGAGGGATGGGTGTTTTTGGTCCCGCCCGCCAGACCCCCCATGGTTACTGACGGGCTGCATTTTTTTGGCCGCTGGCAGCATTCGTCCTGACCGTGGTTCAGCAAACCGCAGTGCGGGCACGCGCCGGCTTTTTGCCTCCGCCAGCGCTCATCATCGGTAAGGTACCGAGAAAGCTCCATCGGCTCGGACGAAGATTCGGCACCACCAGTGTCCTCATGCTCCTTCGCTCACTCACGGTGCCGATTGTCCAAATCGACGGCTTTAGCCATCAGGTCATCGAGGGTCTTTGGGACAGAGTGAACCGCCAGTTCGTCCTGCAGCTGTTTGTTCAACCCATGAAGGAATGCGCTGCGCAGGGCAACCTCATTCCAACCCGAATGTGCAGCAACAACTCGGAACTCCACCGAGTACTTGGCCGCTGACCGGGTACCCTGAAGGATCATCATTAGACGGCTCATCACATTGCCCTTGCTCTCGGACCGACCAAACACTCATGTGAAGGCGTCAAAAAATTGGCTGAACATGTTGTGCTGCCCCTTGGGGTTGTCAAGCGTGGAGCATGCCCAATCAAGGGCTCAATCCTGAAGCAACAGTGTAAAAAACTGTATCTTGGCCATGTTCCCCGGGTACTCCCCCCGACCTGCTCCAAATACATATGTACCTGGATTAGAAAACTCTTACATCTCCCCACCTCCCCCACGTATGGCGAAGGCGTGGGGATGGAGGTGGTACGCTTCACCGAAACATGGGGAGCAGGCTGAGGAGGCGGAGCCAGGGGACACGATTGAGACCAGAGCTTTATTGAGTTGGAAACCTGTTGCGTCACACAGTGAGCTGGTGCTCAGTCGCTGACAAGCAATCCAGAGCAGACAGCTCCTGTGCCGAGGCACCGGCAGAGCTATTGTCTTGGCTGGTTCGTTCTGTCATGATTAGCTGACAGCTCAAGTGCACGATGCTAGCACAAGATGGAACACACAAGGGGGAAACGTTGAATGATTTATTAAATAGAGAAAACAGTGCCTTGTTAAGGACACAGCCACTCACCAGAAGAATCAATCTGCCTGCGGAGAGAAAAGTGAGCACTGTCAGCGGAGAAACGGAGAAGGGAAAATGGGCGAGCCAAAATACCACTTACTCGGGATTCCGGGAGAGGACCGGCAGAGCTCCAGTGGGGAATAGACGAACCAGCAGGGGAGGGGGATGAGCTTGGAGTGCCTGACGGGGTGAAGTTTCGTTGCTGGGAGAAGTGATGTGGTGGCAGGAGAGTGCACACAGTCCCGAAACACACCCGCACGATGGCAGCAACCTGAGACAGAGAAATAGAGAACTGTTAGACGATGTGTCTACATTTGTTCCAAAAACGACCTGCTTACCTGAAATAGGAAAGCATACTCAGATGAGCCAGTGTTGACTGCGCAGAGGAAGCCTCCTTAAGTACGCTGGCTAATGAGATGAGATTCAACTTTATTGTCATTACACATGTATGAATACAAGGTAACGAAACGTGACTTGGCATTTGGGCACGCTCTGCAGAGCGCATCCAAGGCTGGGGCAGCCGCTAGGCGCCAGTCAAGCGGCTGCCCCCGGCTAATGAGCGGACGCAGGTGTGTCCTCTGCCTCAGGTGCAGTGATGAGTTGGTGAACGTGCGGCAGGAGGGGTGTCAAGGAGGGGTGTTTATTTCGGAAATAAACTATGGAGAACTTGCTCCTTCTGTAATTGATAGCATGGTAGATAGTGTTACAGCTTCTCTGCATCAGACTCTAGACTTGGTGGCCACCTTAAAAAAGAAAAAGTCTCATCAGAGATTTCTAACTCCTTGGTTCAACACAGAAACTCGCAGCTTAAAACAAAAGACTCATCAATTAGAAAGAAAATGGTGCGCCACTAATTTAGATGAAATCTATTTAGCTTGGAGAAATCATCTTTTAATTTATAAAAAATCTCTTAGAAAAGCTAGAATGAGTTATTATTCTGCATTAATAGAAGAGAATAAGAATAATCCGAGGTTTCTTTTCACTACTGTAGCCAGGTTGACAAAGAATCAGGACTCTGTCAATCCTAGCATTCCCTTAGAGCTTACTAGTCAGGACTTTATAAACTTTTTAAATAGTAAAATTTCATCCATCAGAGAGAAAATCAATCAGATTCTTCCCACCGTTAACTTAAATACAGTAACTACTACAACTCCTTCAACTGATGTCTGTCTTGATGAGTTTACTCCAACTGACCTTTTAGAGTTAGACAAAATAGTTTCCTCATCCAAGCCTTCAACTTGTCTTTTAGACCCTGTTCCTACCAGGTTATTTAAAGAAGTCTTCCCACTTATTGGTAGCTTTATTCTTCATATAATCAATTCTTCATTAACTTTAGGCCATGTACCGCAGGCTTTTAAAACGGCTGTAATTAAACCCTTACTTTAAAAGCCAACGCTAGATCCAGGAGCTTTAGCTAACTATAGACCAATCTCTAATCTCCCTTTCATTTCAAAAATCTTAGAAAGAGTTGTTGCTACACAATTATTTGACCACCTGCAGGGAAATGGTTTAATTGAAGAGTTTCAATCTGGGTTTAGAATCCATCATAGTACTGAAACAGCCTTAGTGAAGGTCACTAACGACCTCCTCATTCGCATCTGATAATGGACTGGTTTATGTACTTGTCCTTTTAGACCTTAGTGCAGCTTTTGATACTATCGATCATAATATTCTACTTGATAGATTAGAACACTATGTTGGACTTAATGGAACTTTGTTGCAGTGGTTTAGATCTTATTTATCTGATAGGTTCCAGTTTGTTCATGTCAATAATGAGTTTTCTTTAAACTCAAAGCTCAGTCATGGAGTTCCACAGGGATCTGTGATAGGCCCTACTCTTTTTAGTTTATATATGCTCCGTTAGGCAACATTATTAGAAAGCACTGTATACATTTTAATTGTTATGCAGATGACACACAATTATACCTGTCAATGAAGCCAGATGATAGTAATCAATTAGCCAAGTTAGAAGACTGTCTTAAGGAAATCAAAGCTTGGATGACTTGTAATTTCCTGCTATTAAATTCAGATAAGACTGAAGTCATTCTTGTTGGTCCATAAAACCTTAGAACTACCTTTCCAAATGAAATTTTCAGTTTAGATGTGGTTACTCTTTCTCTTAATAGCTCTGTGAGGAACCTTGGAATTATTTTTGATCAAGATCTGTTTTCCAATTGACATAGTAAATTTGTTTCTAAGACTGCCTTCTATCATTTGCGTAATATTGCCAAGATTAGGAGCATCTTGTCTCAGAGTGATGCTGAGAAACTGATCCACGCTTTTGTTAGTTCGAGATTAGATTATTGTAATTCTTTTTTATCAGGTTGTCCTAAAACATCTTTAAAAAGTCTTCAGCTGATCCAAAATGCTGCAGCAAGAGTTTTAACAGGTACTAGAAAGAGAGCTCATATCTCTCCGGTTCTGGCCTCCCTTCACTTGCTTCCCATAGAGTTTAGAATTAAGTTTAAAATCCTTCTTCTTACTTACAAAGTTCTAAACAATCAGGCCCCTTTTTATTTAAACGATCTGATACTACCCTATTATCCTAACAGAGCACTACGCTCCCAAAATGCAGGATTACTTGTAATACCTAGAATCTCCAAAAGTACAATGGGAGGCAGAGCCTCCAGTTATCAAACTCCTCTCTGGAACCAGCTGCCAATCTGGATTCGGGAGTCAGACTCGATCTCTGTTTTTCAGAATAGGGTTAAAACCTACCTTTTTGATATAGCCTACAATTAGGGAGGGATCATGTGTTTCTGAACCCTCCCTTAGTTATGCTGCTAATAGGTTTAGTCAGCCGGGGGACCTCCAGTAATGCACTGGGCTTCACTCCTTTCTTCACTTTCAATGAAATATTTTTTTTTTGCTGGTCATTAACATCTGTTTGTTCTCTCCCATAGATTGAGTCCCCATCATGCTGTTTGCTCTCTACATGTCTGTTCTTTTCTTCTTCTTCTCTATCTCCTCACCCCCCAGCCAGTTGCAGCAGATGACCGCCCCTCCCTGAGACTGGTTCTGCTGGAGGTTTCTTCCTGTTAAAAGGGAGTTTTTCTTTTCCACCCTCACCAAGCGCTTGCTCACAGGGGATCGCCTGATTGCTGGGGTCTTTCAGCAACTGTGGGGGTTCCCCCTGCCGTTGATAGTGCTATGAGATGACTGTTGTTGTGAAATGGTGCTATATAAATAAAGTTGAATTGAATTGAATTGAATTGAATTGAACTGAATTGAGGGGCACGCTCTCGCTGCCCGTGACAATATGTGTTCTTGTAAAAAATAAATCGCCCTGTAATATCATCTAGATCAGGGGTCACCAACCTTTTTGAAACCAAGAGCTACTTCATGGGTATTGAGTCATGTGAAGGGCACCAGCTTGACACACTCCTCTAAAAAAACAAATTGTGTGTGTGTGTGTGTGTATATATATATATATATATATATATATATATATATACATAAATAAATAATTATCAATAACTTAGAGTGGGTAACAGACAAGATCAATATTCAACACTATTTTTATTAATCTCAGCAATTGTTCAGATGATCCCTTCTACATTTCATAAAAAATGTCCAGTTTTCACCAGTCCCTTTTAACCATAAAAAACTAAACCCTTTTAATTCATGAACTATGTTGAGCCATGTTTGAAAAAGTTATGCAACATTTAAGAAAAATCAACTTTCATATTAAATAAATCTTATCACATTTTTAACTGAACAGATCTGCTGCAATTCTGCTCAAAATTTGTTACATTTAATAAACACACTTTTGTGTGTTCTTCTTCACTGGAATTATATCCATACAGTTCTTGCCAAGAATCATGCTTGAGCAACCAGCACTGTCCTTTCATGAGAAGAAACTAAACAAGTACTGAGAGTGCTTATATGCACGGTGGCGCAGTGGTTAGCACCGCGGCAGCAGTTTACCCTCAGCCGGGGAATCGTGGGTTCGATCCCGGCCAACAGTGATCTGTGTGTAATTTGCATGTTCTGGTGGTGCATGTTCTCATTTTTCATGCAAAAACATGCAGGTTAGGGAGTTAAGGGGCGCTTGCGCACGCAGCGGCTGGTGGCTTGTTACCGGACTGCAGAACAAATCTACCTACGGGTACAAGATAAGTCAAAAAAAAAAAAAAAAAAGAGTGGGTAGTGAAGTAGCGCTTCGCCATCGCCCCGCAAATGAAATACACGCAGCTTCCTTTCACGTTAGTAAAAAAGAACTCTTCCTCCCGCTCACTTTGAAAATGATAAATTTTCTGTCTTTTTTTTGCCATGTTTTTGGGCTTGGAAACCGCACTGCGCTCACCATCTTAACTGCCCGCTAGCTAAGCTTACGCTCCACAAGCGCGAAGGTTTTGTCATGCGCACAATACTGACCTTTGAACTAGGTCAGAGTTCACCGTAACTTTACGTATAATAAACATATTTTCATTTTTTTTATTTTTAAGACATTGTCATTTTAAAATCTATATAAATGCAAGTGTGATTTTAAAAAATATAAAAAATATAAAATAAAAAATAGCGGCAGAAAAAATTACATCTTCGACGCAGCTCACTTGCGAGTTGTGCTATTTTTAGAACAGGCCTGCGGGCGACACATGTGGTCCCTGTGGGTGACATGGTGCCCGCGGGCACCGCGTTGGTGACCCCTGCTCTAGATCATATAGAGAAACATTACAGAGTAATAAATCAGATATTTGCTGATCCACAATGACGTTCTTGCTGATTTCAGTCAAAAAGAATTTTTAATTCACCAAAATAGCCAAAGCTGTGGTCATTTCTGCTCAGAACCATTTTATTACAGGACAAACGAGAACATTTCTGAGCAGTTTATGAATCAGTGAAATCAAAAATGACTCCACAGTAGCAGCAAATACACTTGAGTAACAATAGAAATGTCTGTTCTGCATCAGTTCCAATAAGAGTCATTCTGCTGCAGTCAAACTGCTGAGGAACAGTAGAATTCCCTGCAGAAGTCAGTGGAGTCACGTTCTTGGTGCAACTCTGTTCTCTAATGTCAGTGAAACACAGAAACTGACACAGTGCTGCTCTGAGTACTCCTGTTCCTTCCCACAGTCCAAACACCTGCTCACCAGGTGACCTGCTGCGTGAAAATTCTCCACACATCAGATCACAGAAGAAATGTTGGCCAGTAAAGTTCACATCAACATGAGTACATGTTCTGCTGATAAATGTGCTGCAAAAGCTTTTCATTTACCACTAAATTTAAAATCAGTTGCTTCATTGATTTTTCATCTCTGCTCCTTGTTCTCAGGTGTCAGATGTTTCTGCAGCTCCTCCTCCATGGTAGACAGCTGCTTCCTCCTCCTGCTTCATATAAATCTAGCAGCAGTGTGGTGCAGACCCAGAGGGAAGCTGTGTGTGTGTGTGTGTGTGTGTGTATTTCCTGCAGGAACTGGATCATCTGAACTTCAGTTTTGGTTCAAGAGAAGATCCAAGGAAACTCTGTTGCTGCTTGATGTTTTCAGCCCAAAATGAAGGTTTTTGTGCCGTTTCTGATGCTGCTGCTGGGTGAGACACACACACACACACACACACACACACACACACCCTCTCAGACAGGTTAGGGTGCGTTCCTCAGACTGTCATATCCGGCTCTAGGGAGCCGGGCAATCAGAGCCAGGGGCAAGCCAGTGAGTCGTGATATTTTATTCAGGGTAAAGGGGAAGGGATGAGGAGAGCACAGACACTCATACAGACGTACATTCTCAGGCTGCACAGCGCAGGGGTAGGTAGCTTGTACCGGACGTAGGGGTAACAAGACGTGCATACTCACAGCGGGATACAAACACCGGAATGCTGCAAGGGGAGTTGAGGCTGACACCAGACGAAGGGGCTTCAGCCTAGCAGTGCTTATGTCACAGCCCCGAATGATCGAAGCTGCTCCTCTTTATACTCATTAACAGCGCCCCAGCTGATGAGGATTAATTGGCCCCAGCCGTCCCGTGACACTGACAGCTGGGAACCAGCTGAGGCACTGCCCAATGAGAGGCAGGGATAAAAGGAGCATGGGCTGAGCGCCGAGCCGGCGTCTCACCCCATGGTGACAGAGCCTCCCCCTCACGGTCGGGCTCCCGAACGACCAGGAACATCCCAGCCCCCCCCCCCCTCCCCACCTAGGGTGGGCGGAAGGGAGGCAGGACCGGAGGGGAAGATGCAAAGGGAAGGACAAAAAAAAAAAAAAAAAAAAACCAACAATAGACCAATGTAGGGCAGCAGGGCAGAGAAAAAAAACCCAAATACAATACCCTACAACACAGGGAAAAGGATTAACCCAGAGCACAGTTAGGGAGAAAACTGAGTTAGGACACAGGTAGGGAAAATACCAAACATGACTACAGACAGCATACAACTAATGTGTAGATCGGGGCAAAAAAAGAAAACCAAAAACCCACCAAAAAGGTGGCAGGAATGAATAAAGCAATCACAGAGTATAGTTAAGGGGAACAAAACACACTACTCCATAATGCACCAACAAGACAAAGGTCAGGACAAAAAAATGATGAAAAACGCTGTGCATGGATACTAAAGAAAAAACACACAGCACTGAATATATAAAAGATCACCTAAAGAAACAGAGGTGACAAGGACAAATGGGTAATAATGAAGTACGGTTAAGTGGGAATGAAACGCATTACTTCAAACAATAACAAACAGTCAATGTTAAAGTCGGGGCTAGGGAAGGCCCCCCACGAGGATAATAAGACAGAATGGGGTGATCACAGAGTATGGTTGAACAGGAACCACACGCATACTCCATGATGCACCGACGAGGCCAAGGCTAAGGTAAGGATGAATGAAAACGCTGAGTAAAGATAAGAAAATGCAATACACAGCGCGATACATAAGGTGAGTCACCAAGAGGAAAAAAGGTGACAGGGTAACAGGATAACAATACGATAAAAATGCTGAGTATGGTTAAAAAAAACAACACACAGCACAAAAACATATATTCCCCTAATGGACAAAGAAACTACACCCGAGTGACCTCAATAATAAAAGAAGTAAAGGACACCCGAGGAGACGGCAGGCAGAGTCCAAAACGGCCAGAATTGTTCTGTAATCTCCCCGCCCATTGTCCAGTTGGCAACCCGGGGAAGAGAAATGTTCGGACGGCGAACTCTGGGCCCAGATCCCAGGAATCCAGTCCAACGGCTGCCGAATCAGGCCGCCCAAAGGCAAACACAGACCAGTGGGGGGAAACCAGATCGCCGAACCGAAAGTTTTGCGGGTCGGGTCGTCGACCGCATCACTCAACCACCAGGACCGTTGAGACGGGCGAAGGATCAGAGCGGATCCCGGTGGAAGAGGCTCAGGGGAGAGCCGATGACGAGGGCGGCGGGCCTCAGGGAAACGGCCACCTCCTCACCGGACCTGGACAACACTGGGGCAGCACCCACGTCGGACCCCGATCGGGCCTCAGGCGAACCCACGTTGGACCCCGATTGGGTCTCGGGCGAACCCACGTTGGACACTGCACCAGAACCGACCTCCAACGTTGAACCCGGACCCTCCAGCACCACGAGGAACAGCAACTCCTCGCCGGTGACCCTGGAAGAAGGCTCAGAAGAGAAAACAGAACCGGGATCAGGATCACCGGCAGCGCCAGAACCCGGCGAGACGAGCTCAGACGCAGCGGGCGGCTGCACCCTGCTCGTCTCCCCTGGAGATAGGCTGAAGTGCTCAAAGATAAAAAGAAAGAAAAGAAAGGAGAGCACTCGCCTGATCTCGGGTTCTGACGCCGTCCAGGACTGCGAAGATCCAGGATCCGTCGTCAGGAGGTCGTTGTCAGGCTCCCATCTAGCCGCGTCGGGCCCCGCAGCCAGCACGATGGTCAGCGCAGCTTGAGATCCCTCCAGCTCAGGTGACCCCGCCGACGACCCACTCGGCGTGAAGCCAGAAGAATCTCGTCCCGCTGGACCGAACCGCTCCTCCGTGGAGACCCAGGGACGCTCAGTCGTCAGCGTAGACTCCACGCAGCAGTCAGTCCCCCTCCTCCGTCCGCAATGTAGCTGCGGAACCACAGGCCCTCTCCATATCCCACCACGTTGACCCGGAGCCGGGGACCGCTCGGCGGAGAGAGACACAGAGGATGCGGGATTAGGCATACAGGTTACAGCAGGTGGGGAGAGTTCAGGGAGCTGCGAACCCTGAACTTCTCCTCCAGGGATGTGACAGAGCAAATCATTAAGCAGGTGTGAAAAAACAATGACTTGCCTGCCCCCTGGAGGTTGAGCATCGCCTGCTGTAGTGGAATCTGCTTCTTCCTCTCCCCGCCCGGCGATAACGGAGGACCCCCCGGGAATTAGTCTGAGGATCGCTCGCGTTGTCTCCAGCAGAGAGCTCACCAGGCCGGGATTCCAGGCACACACAGCGGTCAGGAAGCGCGTCGAGGAGGAGGGGGAAACAGCCGGGGTGAGCCAGCCCGAATGTCCAGGAATGACAGCGGGGGAACGAGGCTCAGGGGACGAGGCTGTAGAATCTCCACACTGACGAGGCGAAGGGATGACAGCTGCGTGGGAGGAACGGTCCTGACGATGACCCAGAACTGGATCCGGACGAGGTTCGTGCAGAGGTGACTCGGCGATGTGATGACGACTACTCCCAGGGGACGAAGCGAGGGGGAAACCCAGGATTCGCCGCTCCAGATCGGAGATCGAGACGAGGGAGGCGTCGAGCACGGGAAAGCTTCGTAGCCCTGAAGTCCTCACCATCAATCTCACTGCCGCCGCCACATGCCTGAAGGTGGTGACAGGAAACACAGTAGAGCTCGCGACAGCCACTCGACCCCGGACATAACTGCTGTCAGCTGCGGCTCCTTGAAGGGAATCCCGAGTGACGTGGCGCAGGTCGGGGGGAAGTCCTCTGGTTGGCGCGAACTCCCGGACTGGAATAGCGGCAGGAACGGGACTCCGAAGCGGGGAAAGACGCCGCCCACTTCGACTCCCTGCCGGGATTTCCATCCACCCCGTGGAGCTTCTCTTGCTGTGTACCTGCAGCGTCTATCCTGGCACTGTCCTCCAGATGGTACAGAGAGTGAGGGTGACAGTCCAGGAGTTCCTCAGCACGACCCGGATGCCAGCGTCTCGCGTTGGAGGCGTCGTGCAGGGTGAAGAACGTCCCGTCGACAGCCTCCGAGATGGACCTCAGCTCGTCGCCCTGGCGCCGGAAGTGACTCCTGGGAAACGGCATGCTAGCAGCGCTGACACCCGGACAGAAAGGTACATTTCCACAGCGACTCACGGCCGCCGGCAACTCTTCTGGCTGCGACATACTGTCATATCCGGCTCTAGGGAGCCGGGCAATCAGAGCCAGGGACAAGCCAGTGAGTCGAGATGTTTTATTCAGGGTAAAGGGGAAGGGATGAGGAGAGCACAGACACTCATACAGACGTACATTCTCAGGCTGCACAGCGCAGGTAGCTCGTACCGGACGTGGGGGTAACAAGACGTGCATACTCACAGCGGGATACAAACACCGGAATGCTGCAAGGGGAGTTGAGGCTGACACCAGACGAAGGGGCTTCAGCCTAGCAGTGCTTATGTCGCAGCCCCGAATGATCGAAGCTGCTCCTCTTTATACTCATTAACAGCGCCCCAGCTGATGAGGATTAATTGGCCCCAGCCGTCCCGTGACACTGACAGCTGGGAACCAGCTGAGGCACTGCCCAATGAGAGGCAGGGATAAAAGGAGCATGGGCTGAGCGCCGAGCCGGCGTCTCACCCCATGGTGACACAGACAGGTGAGGTCTGACCTGTGATTGGCTGAAATGTTCCCAGTTAAACTGAAATCAGCAGTTTGTGGTTTTTAAATGTTTTTACTGGAAAAGTAAAATCAAAGAATTGATGTCAGATATTTCTGTGACAATTTACCCCACATGTCCACTGCTAACATGGAAACTAATGTAGTTATTTTAATGTTCTGGACTGACTGCCTTTCTCTGATGTAAATGTTCTGATATCTAATATTTCTCAGTGAGAAAACCTTGTGGATGTGAAACGTGAACTTTCATTCTTTAAATTAGGGCTTTTGTGTAGACGTGCGCTGTAGACGTGTGCCGTAGACGTGCGCTGTAGACGTGCGCTGCAGATTCCAGTGTTTGCATGTAGCTTAATTTAACAGCAGCAGCAGACCGTGATGACAGCTGTCAGCATCTCAGCAGTCATCACTCTCTGAACTGTCTGCATCATCTCAGTTTCCCAGCATGCCTTGGGGGTGGAGGTGAAGAAGGTGGAGGTGGAGGAGGGGCAGAGATCTGTCCTGCTGCCCTGTGAGTTTCCCACTTTTAACGTTGACAACTGTTCTGTGGAGTGGAGCCGCTCCGACCTGAATCCCTCCACAGTTCACCTACGTCAGGATAAAGGTGACCACCTTCAGAACCAGAACCAGAACTACAGAGGCAGAACGTCCATGAGGACCGACGCTCTGGAGTACGGAGAACTCAGACTCAATCTGACACATCCCAGTGTGTACGACACAGGAAACTACACCTGCTCCATCCTCCGTGATGGATGTAAAGTGAGGCAGTTTAAAGTCCAGCTGAAGGTCCGAAAGGCTCCAGGTCAGTGATGGAGATGATGGTTGGAGCTCAGAGCTGAAATCAGAACTGTACCTGGGTTATTCTGACACCATGTTCATGTTCTTCATGTTATCAGTTCCCATATGGGTTCCAGTTCTCGTGGTTCTCCTGGTTCTCCTGGTTCTGGGTGCTGTCATTGGGGGTGTTCTTTGGTCCCGCAGGTCCAAGTCTAACACAGGTAAGATGAATGAAGGGAAAGACATCTCCAGGATGTTCTGGTTCTGTGGTTCTATTGTTCTGATGCAGCGTCTCCAAAGTCGGTGCCTCCTTGTTTTTTCTTTAACGTGTCTCGCCACTGATGAACCTTTGGCCTTGATGATGTCACTGCATTCTGCTGGAATCAGACCACAGACGAGTGACGTGAAGCAGAGACACCAGCTGATGTCTAGAGTAGGTCAGAACTCCATGGTGGGCTGATCAGTCAGACAGGTGTTGGTTCTAAAGATGAACACAAAGTTCATCTGAGGGTCCAAGACAAATGATTCTGTTTTTCTTCATCACCACCCTCAGCCACAACTGTTAGTTTGAACCTCCAGCCTACACTGCTGCTCTCTCGAACCTCACCAACTTGATTTTTAGACTTTACACACATGAAACTTTACCGACTTCCTGTTGTTTCCTCAGAGTCATGTGGAAACAAAGAAAACCCAGTCAGAGCTGCTGATGTCTGTCCAGCTCAGCTTCTGGTTTTCTGTCCTCTCAGACCCTCAGGTGGTGGAGGTGGATTCAGGGGTGGAGTCTGTCCTGCTGCCCTGTAAAACCAACATTCACTTGACTGATGATGTCAGAGTGGAGTGGACTGATAAGAACTGGAAGGTTCATGTGTATCAGAACGGCTCTGATCATCCTGAAGAACAGGACAGACGTTACAGAGGTCGAACAGAGATGAAGGAAGACCTGAAAACTGGAGACGTCAGTCTGACGATGAAACACGTCACATCTGTGGACACAAACATCTACACCTGCACCGTCTACAGCAGAGATGGAAACAGACTGTCCAGCGAAGAAGTGATCCTGAGGGTCAGAGGTCAGTGTGAACAAAGGGTCACATTTGGAAGAAAAAGTTCAAGTTTGTGACAAAAGAGCTTCAGATTTGTGGAAAAAAACTGCAAGAAAAATTCTGAAGGGAAAACATTTAAATATGTGTGAAAAAGGTAGAAAATGTTTAATTGGATGATGTTTGTAATTAGTTTGAAGTTAAAAAGTCTGAAATAAAAAGGGAATAATTCATCTAGAAGAAAAAGTTTTCAAATTTGTCAAGAAAAATGTTAACTTTGCAAATAAAATGTGAAGATTTTGTGAGGAAAAACATTAAATTTGTCAGAAATTGTGATAAATTTGAGAGACAAAAAGTGGCATCTTTGTGAAATCAAAAAGTCTCCAATTTGTGAGAAAAGTTTCCAATTCACCAAATCAAGGTGAATTTAGTGGAAAAATCTGGACAAATGTGGAACAAATGTCAAATAAAGTGGAAAAAAAGTTTTTCACTGCAAATCTTTCACTTGCTACAGTCAGAGAAAACCCAGTCAGAGCTGCTGATGTGTGTCCAGCTCAGGTTCTGGTTTCCTGTCCTCTCAGTCCCTCAGGTGGAGGTGGATTCTGGGGTGGAGTCTGTCCTGCTGCCCTGGAGAACCAACATTCCCCTGACTGATGATGTCGCAGTGGAGTGGACTGATAAGAACAACAGGAAGGTTCATGTGTATCAGAACGGCTCTGATCATCCTAAAGGACAGCACAGATATTTCAGAGGTCGAACAGAGATGAAGGAAGACCTGAAAACTGGAGACGTCAGTCTGACGATGAAGCACATCACATCTGTGGATGCAGACATCTACACCTGCACCGTCTACAGCAGAGATGGAAACAGACTGTCCAGCAAAGAAGTGATCCTGAGGGTCAGAGGTCAGTATGAACAAAGGGTCACATTTGGAAGAAAACGTTTCACATTTGTGAGAAAAATCTGGTAAAATTGTGATTAAAAAGTTTCAACTTAATGAGAATAGGTGATAAATTTGTGAAGAAAAATGGTAGAAATTATATAAAAAAAAAACAATAAACAGATGAATATGTGAGGAAAAAATCATTAAATTAGTAGGAAGAAAAGAAAATAATAAAATTAGTTGGAAAAGTGATAAAGTTCTCAAGTTAGTCAAGACTGGAAAAAATCAGTTTTAAAAAGTGGCCAAAATTTAAAGGAAAAATGTCAAATTAACGGAGAAAAATGTTTGACATTTGTGAGGAAAAAGTGGCAAA
This sequence comes from Pholidichthys leucotaenia, assembly GCA_020510985.1. Taxonomy (NCBI): domain Eukaryota; kingdom Metazoa; phylum Chordata; class Actinopteri; order Cichliformes; family Pholidichthyidae; genus Pholidichthys; species Pholidichthys leucotaenia. The sequence continues at coordinate 5,217,740 of CM035836.1, forward strand.
ATCAGTAAAAACTAAAGAACTGGAGAAAATGTTTATTTGGGTTGGAAAAGTAAGAAAATTAGAAAAAAATGACAATAAAAATGTCAACCATGTGAAATTAGAAGAAGAAGAAAAAATTAGTTCATAAAAAGGAGTAAAATGATCAAGTTTGTCAAAACTGGGGAAAATATCAACTTTTAGAGGAAAAAGTGGCTCAACTGAAATAAAATGTTTCAGATTTATGACAAAAACGTTTTAAATTTGAAAGAAAAAAGTGGAAAACATCAAATAAAATGACAACATTTGGTTAAAAAAAGGTTTACATTATAAGAAAACTGCAGAATTTGAGAGAAAATGTATCAAATTTAAGGGAAAAAGTTAAAATTTATGAAAAAGTGACAAATTTGCAAGTAAATCATCCCAAATATTTCAGGAAAACCTACAAAATTTGTGAGAAAAAAGATCAAATGTGTGTCAAAAAAGTCACATTTGCAATCAAAATGTTTCAACTGTAATTTAAAAAATCCCTGGGCGATATTAATGAGAAATAAGGTGGCCTGTTTATGTGGAAAAATGTCCAATTTGTAAGGAAAAGGTCTTTGAATTTTGGGAGAAAAGTGAGAAAAAATGAAATTTGTGAAAAACTATGAAATAGTTCAAAAGAAAGGAGTCAAATTTTGGGGAAAAGACATCAAATTTATGTGAAAAAATGTTGAAAATGTGATTTTAAAAAGTGAGAAATTTGGTGAATCAGGAGAAAGTTGAGAAGAAATGAGAAAATTCATGAGAAAAAAACTACAAGGAAAAACTGTTTCACATTGAGAAGAAAAAAAGTTTGTGATTTAAGAGAGAAAAATGTAGAAATTTGCTTGAATAATGGAGCACATTGATGAAAAAAGGCCGATTTGTTCAAAGTGAAGCAAATTCAGGAGAAAAGAGGCAAATTTGTGAGAAAAAAACCTTCAGATTTGAAGCAAAACTGTCAAACTTCTACTAAAAAGTTCAAGTTTGTGACAAAAAAGCTTCAGATTTGTGGGAAAAAACTGCAAGAAAAATTCTGAAGGGAAAACATTTAAATATGTGTGAAAAAGGTAGAAAATGTTTAATTGGATGATGTTTGTAATTAGTTTGAAGTTAAAAAGTCTGAAATAAAAAGGGAATAATTCATCTAGAAGAAAAAGTTTTCAAATTTGTCAAGAAAAATGTTAACTTTGCAAATAAATTGTGAAGATTTTGTGAGGAAAAACATTAAGACATAACATAAACATTTCTGACATAAATTTGTCAGAAATTGTGATAAATTTGAGAGACAAAAAGTGGCATCTTTGTGAAATCAAAAAGTCTCCAATTTGTGAGAAAAGTTTCCAATTCACCAAATCAAGGTGAATTTAGTGAAAAATCTGGACAAATGTGGGAACAAATGTCAAATAAACTGCAAAAAAGTTGAAGTTTGCAAGGAAAAAAGATTTAAATTTGAGCAAATAAAAATGTTCAAATGTGCAAGAAAAAACCTCAATTTTCCACTAAAAATTCTTTGGGAGAAAAAGGCGTCAAATTTGAAAGAAAACATTGAACATGTGAGAAAAAATATCAAATTTATATAGAAAAAGAAGATTGGTGAAAAAAAATGATATTCCAGAAAAAAATGTGAATAATTTGAGAGAAAAAAAAACCTTTAAATGAAAGAGGAAAAAAGCAGCAAATTTTTTTAAAACGTCAAATTTGAAATGAAATTTGAAAACTAAACATGGAGAATTTGGATGAAAATTTTGTTAAATTAATGAGGAAAAAATCAGTATTTGAGAGAAAAACTGTGTTAAAATTGTCAGGAGACAGAAGAAAATTAGAGAAAAAAGGTCAAATTGGAGAGAAAAAAGTTCAGATTTATGGAAAGATTCACAGATTTACAAGAAAAAATTCACACATTAATGAGAAACTGAAAGTTGTCAGAGATCAAATTTCTGCCAAATGATGATGAAAACATGTCAGAAAATGCAGCAAATTTGTATTAAAAAACCTTGAATTAATGAGAAATAAGGCGGCATATTTGTGTCCAAAACTGTCTAATGTGGAAGAAAAGAGAATTTTAATTGTGGGAGAAAAAAGTGACAAATCTCTGATCAACAATCTGATTGGTTCAAAACGTTCATGGAAACAATGGTGAGAAAGTTCCAAATGTGTGACAACAAACTTCTAATTGGTGAGTCAAAAACTGAAGTGCAGGATTTCTGCATTTCTTTCTTTCTTCAACCTTCTTCCACTTCCTATTTTTCTTTGACCATCTTTTCCTGTCTGGATCAGGAATCTGTGAGAGACTCAGTTCTAGGGTTTCATGTGAGCTGCTCAACACATTCAGCAGAAAAACCCAAAAAAAGGACATCAAACTCTCACCAAATCTACTTTCAATCCCCAAATCCTGATCAAACTCTGAAATCAAGTGAAGCTCCTCAGAAAGGGAACAAAGATCTGGTCAAAGTTGTCAAAATCACCTTTTCCTTCTTCTTCACCTCTTTCTCTTCCTCTCTAACACGTCTCTCTGGTTCATTCTCTCTCTTCTTTCCTTCTGCCACATTTTTCTGTTCCTCCACAGATTTTCTGCCACTGCAGCACATGATCAAGTTGAAAAAACTCAGCTGTTCATATTATTGCAGTCCTGAAGCATCATTGTGGTTCATAAATGTTCAGAGCTTCCATCAGGATCTGCTGCCTGGAGAAGCTGTTTTCTGTCACAGTTGGGACCTCAGGAACACCTGGTTCTGGTCCACCATCAGGGCTGATCTCGCTTCTTCCTGATTCATCAACAACTTTGTCTTTTCTGTCCTCTCAGACTGTCAGGTGGAGGTGGAGGAGGGGGCGGAGTCTGTCCTGCTGCCCTTCAAGACCACACCTGACCTACCTGGAGACACTGAGGTGGAGTGGTGTCGATATGAAAGAAGACCACTAATGAGAGTTCACCTGTATCAGAGCAGTTCTGACCAGTCTGATGAACAGGACCAGTTCTACAGAGGTAGAACAGAGATGAATGAAGACCTGCTGCGAACTGGAGACGTCAGTCTGAGACTGAAAAACCCCACAGAGACCGACTCTGGAGAATATAGATGTAGAGTGGAGAGTGTAGAGAGAGACATCTGGAGATTGACCGCAGTGATGCTTAAGGTCAAAGGTCAGTCTGTCTCTGTCTGCGTCTGTCTGTCTGTGTCTGTCTGTCTCTGTCTGGTTGTGACTTGTGTCTCCTCTGCAGGGACAGTTCAGGTCCAGGGTCCAACAGAGGACATCAGGACCAGCAGCAGCTCCCCTGATCCGACTCCTCTGCTGGCTGATTCTCCACTTTGATCGGTCTGTGGTTCAGTTCCTGTCAGGAAAAATCAGCAGTGAACAACTGACAATTGACTCTTCATCATCTGGACCATTAACAGACACTTTGCTTTTTTCTGAAGCAGCAACATCCATAAAATCACCACAGATTTGGTTAAAAAACACATTTATTGAACAGAAAGTTGGAAATTCAGAAGAAAAAGGAGGCAAATTTACAAGAAAAAAACTGTTGCTCATATAGTGAGAAAAATGTCACAAATTTAGGAGAAAATGTGACAAATTTAGCCGAGATGAGCTGCAGCTTTATAGTTTTAATTTGATGAACTTTGCAAGAAAAAATTGAGAAAGATTCCAGTTCAGCAGGAAAAGGTTCTCATTTAAAAGCCACAAATGGGAAAAATGAAAAAGAAACACGATTTTAATAAGTCCAGAATTGACCAGAAAATGTTGACAAATGAAGCATCAAAACTTCAAATTTAGGGAGGGGGGGGGTCCAGATTTACAAGGAAATGAGACACATTTACAAGAGGAAAACAGGTGAATTTACATGAAAAATCACACATTTAAAGTGAAAAATTCAGCATCAAAATCACAAATTCATAAGACAAAGTTACTAATATGAGAAAAATAAATGACAAATTTGATCTGAAATTGTGTGGGAAAGAAGCTGCAAGTTTACCAGAAAAAGCCACAAATTTATAACAAATATTTTTAATCATTCAAAACCCAAAATGAAAAATCATTTATTAAAACCACAAATTTATTTTTAAAAAAATCTCAAAAAAATTATTAATGAATTTAAATGTTTATTTCCTGAAAAAGTGACAATATAAAAAGTTCCATATTTCCAAGGAGAAAAGCCACAAATTTAAAAAGAAAAAAAATAATTAATACATTCAATTCAACTTTATTTGTATAGCACCTCATCACAACAAAAGTCATCTCAAGGCTCTCTTATATACAGAAGAAAAAAATACATTAGAAAAATATTCTGACAGAATCAACCAATCCTGCTCATTTAACTTTGATTGATGTTAAAACAGGAACTATATCTGAGTCATTTGAAGATAGATAGATAGATAGATAGATAGATAGATAGATACTTTATTTCGAACAAAAAAGTAAAAAAAACAAATGACAAGTGCGTTAAAGTGACAGTACACAGTGCTCGAAAGGGAGAAGGAAGAAGTGAACACTTATTAACTCCAACTCCACTTTTCCATAAATAAATACAACCCAAGTGAAATATATACAAATTACCACATTTAAGACCCCAAGTAAACAATTAACTATATTTTGTACATATCAACATTAACACCCATCCATCCCAACATACATACAGTCCATACATCAAAACCAGCCCCAAACAACACAGATATACACAGTACTGTCCCACCTACCATTCCATAGTGTCCCAGAGTGAGCGTAGTGAATCGTACATATAAATACTACCCTTGATTCTTTCAGCAAATAATGTTTATACCTATTTTTGAATTGATTTCTGTTTGTACATAGTTTCAGTTCCAGCTCCAGACTGTTCCACAAATCCACCCCACAGACAGATATGCACACACTTTTCTTAGTTGTTGGTATCTTAGGTTTTGTAAAGTTTAAGTCTCCTCTCAAATTATAATCATTTGAAGACTTCTGAAAGGCAGATTTAGGGATTAATGATCATTTTAAATCATAATTAAGGACTTAATTTTGGATAAAGTCATGACAGACTTTTAAAGAAGCAAAGAAAGTCCAAAATGTGGAACTCGTGTATCCGGTTGAAAGTGATGAAAGAACGTGTGGCTTCAGAAATGAACCCACAGATGGGGGTGGACAACATGGAGCAGCTGGTGACTGGTTCCAGAAGCAGAAAGTAAATTCTACAAGAACCACTTCTGGTTCTTTAAATACCATGGACATGTCAGCAGATGCAGCTGTTAGCATCTGGATGAAAATAAGCCCAGACTGGAAGAGAAAGAAGGTCCAGAAGAGCTGGACAGTGACACCACAAATCCAGAGAAAACCACATATCCCATGATCCTCAGCTTCTAATGTCATCATGCTGCCCCATCATTCTCCAGAAAACCAGAACCCCCCATCATTGCTGATCGTCACTTCCTTGTGGTAACGTATCGTCACTTCCTGTTTTGCTGTCTGCCTGTGTGGTTTGCTCTCCAGCTCTCCAGCCACTAGCTATGGCTACTAGCTCTCTTTCCTCTCCTCCTCTGGTGTGCTCTCTCTGTCAGATGTTTAGCTACACCTCTGCCTCTTTTAGTGATAACGGTAAATGTAATAAATGTTGTCTTTTTGAGGTGCTCGAGGCGAGGTTGTCTGATTTGGAATCCCGGCTCCGCTGCATTGAAACACCGTCTGCGCCAGTTAATCTCGACGGACGCCCCTTAGCTGCAGCGGAGCTAGCTAGCTTAGGCCCCCCTGTCAGCGGTTCCCCGGCTCTCCTCAGCAGCGAGGAGACTGGGTGGGTGACGGTGAGAAGGAAGCCTAGTCGCAAAGCCCCGGTACACCACCAACCTGTTCACGTTTCTAATCGTTTTTCCCCGCTCAGCGACACACCCGCTGAGGAAAAAACTCTGATCATTGGCGACTCTGTAGTCAGAAACGTGAACCTAGAGACTTCAGCGGCCATAGTCCAATGCATTCCTGGGGCCAGAGCAGGCGACATCGAGTCAAATTTGAAAATGCTGGCTAAAAGTAACTGTAAATATTCCACAATTGTTATTCACGCCGGCATTAATGACATCCATCTCCGGCAGTCGGAAGTCACGAAACTTAATATAGAATCGGTGTGTGACTTTGCAAAAATGATGTCTGCCACTGTAGTATTCTCTGGGCCCCTCCCCAATCTGACCAGTGATGACACGTTTAGCCGCTCGTCATCCTTGAACCGCTGGCTGTCTGTGTGGTGTCCTGCAAATGACGTGGGCTACATTGACAATTGGAGCTCATTTTGGGGAAAACCTGGTCTTATGAGACGAGACAGCGTTCATCCCACTTTGGATGATGCTTCTCATTTATCTAACAATCTGGCATCTTTTTTATCCAAATTTTCAAAACCCTGACTACTCAGAGTTGGGACCAGGAAGCAGAGTCGCAGTCTTACACGCCTCTCTGCAGCTCCTCTTCATCCGCCACCCCTCAGCTTAGCCCCTGACTTCCCCATCAGAGAATCGTTGTCTGCTCCCTCCAAAGTAAATAAAAATATAATGCATAAGCATCCCAAAGTGATAAAGCAAAATATTGGTAAAACTCAAATTAAACATAAAGCCTCTAAATTGAATGAATTGACCTCTGTTCCTCCTCATAATTTAAAAATTAAATGTGGTTTATTAAATATTAGGTCTCTAACTCCCAAGTCTCTGTTAGTCCATGATCTGTTAATTGATCATCAGATTGATTTAATTTCCCTTACAGAGACTTGGTTAGGGCAAGAGGATTATGTTGGTTTGAATGAATCAACTCCCTCTGGTTATTTAAACTGTCAAAATCCCAGAAATTCTGGTCGTGGAGGAGGAGTAGCAACAATTTACCATTCCAAATTACTAGTTAATGTAAAGCAAAAAACATGTTATAATTCCTTTGAGGGCCTGGTCCTCAGTATTGGGCACTTTAGCAATTTTAGGTTAAACCCAATTTTATTTGCCATAGTTTATCGTCCCCCATCAACCTACTCAGAATTTTTATCCGAATTTGCTGATTTCTTAGCTGATTTAGTGATGAAATCTGATAGAATAATTATAGTAGGGGACTTTAATATACATGTGGATGTAGATAGTGACTGCCTTAATGTGGCATTTAATTCAATATTAGACTCGATTGGGTTTTCTCAGAAAGTAGGAAATTCTACTCATTACCTCCACCATACATTGGACCTTGTTCTGACATATGGCATAGAAATAGAAAATCTTGTAGAATCAGAATCAGAATCAGAATCAGAAAAGGATTTATTGCCAAGTACATTAACAGAACACTGATAACATACGAGAGAATTTGACTTGACACAGTAATGACCTGCATTTCCGTGCCGCGGCGCATCTGAAACGCGCCTATCAGCAGGAGGATACAGGAAGCATAAAGATAATACAATGGGAAGGAGCAAAAAAATCATTGATTCAAAATACTGGTTACATACTTAATCAATATTAAGAGTTCAAGGAAAAAAAAAGCTCTCATGCACATACATTCGCTACACTCAGAATTTCACAAGACACAAGAGAGCAGTGTACAGTATATCTTTATTCAGTTCATGAATCAATGTGTGTGCGGTGTTGAGCAGTGTTTTTTTTTTCCACAATATCTTTATTGAACCTTTTCTTTTTTTTTTTAACAAACATGATACAAACAATCAAACACTAACACTAAAGTACTACAAAAAAAAATGCACTAAAAACACCAACAACCACCAACAAAATCAAGTCTTCAACGATGCTCCTCTGTTTAGTCTAGACAATCCAATACATAAGTATACATATTATGTTCACCAGTTTGGAATTTACAAGGTCCACACACATCATTCACCTTCTTCTTCAAGAGTTATGTTTAAATTTTTTACATAATCAATAAAAGGTCTCCATATATTCTCAAACACAATTTCCTTTGATTTTAGTATATATGTTATTCTTTCTAATGGAAGGTTTGTTAACATCTGTCTTAACCACTGAGTCACATCTGGTCTATGAGTCTTTTTCCATAATAGTGCAATACATTTTTTGGCATTAAGCAAACTGAGGTCTATGAATGTTCTTTCACTTTTATTAAAATTATGCTTTTCTGGGTACAGACCCAACAAAAACAGTTTAGGATTCAATATGATTTGTTTTGAGATTATTTTTTCAATTGTTACCCTCACCTCTTCCCAAAACATTCTTATTAATCTACATTCCCATAAACAATGAAATAGGGTTCCTTTACTTTCCATGCATTTTGTGCATGTATCTGGTATATTTTTGTTATATCTATTTAACTCCTCCGGTGTAACATACATCCGCATTAACCATTTGAAATGTATCAATTTAAGGCGTGCATTTATTGATTTGGTTTGAGCTTCTGTACAAGCCAATTCCCATTGTTCCTCTGAAATTTCAATTTGCAGATCTTCTTTCCAGTAGTTTAATCTTTTCAGTGAATTTTCACTTGAAGATAGTGTCAATGAGTTATAAAACTCTGAAATAATACCCTTTCTTTTACTATCTTTCATCATCATTTTTTCCAAGGATGAATAAATAGGTCGAGTGAGAGCTTTATTTTGATTTGATCGAATAAAGTTTCTAAGTTGAAGATATTTAAAAAAATGTGTTCTATTGAGATTAAATTTGATCCTCAGCTCTTCAAAAGACATTATGTTGTCTGCACATGGCAAATATAAATCCTGAATCTTTTGTATCCCTTTTAAATTCCATACTTTAAATACAGCGTCCGCTCTCCCTGGTTTAAAATATTGATTACCCCATATTGGACTAAATTGTGACAATAACTGTGGTTCTTTTAAATAGTTTTTAGCTTCACACCATATTTTGATCATATGCTTTACAAATGGATTTTTAACTTGTTTTTGTAATTTTTTTGCCGAATCTGAGTATATGAATATGGGAAGAGGTAAAGGTAAATTGTATGATTCCATTTCAGTCCAGTGAGGGAGATCATTTGATGAAAAATAATATGTCATAGACCTCAGTTGTGCCGACCAATAATACAACATAAAATTTGGACATTTCAGACCTCCACGATCAAATGGTAAATATAATAAAGACAAACGTAATCTAGCCCTCCTGTTGTTCCATATAAATTCCACTAACTTTTTTTTTATTCTTGAGAATAGATCTAAAGGTGGTGATAAGGGAATGTATTGAAATAAATAAAGTATTTTAGGTAAAATATTACTTTTAAGTATATTGATTCTCCCGATCATCGACATTGGTAGTGACATCCATCTCTGAGTTAACTCACTGATATCTGACATTAAGGCTTCATAGTTGACACTGGCGACTGATTCTAGCTTAGGCATAATTTGGATTCCTAAATATTTAAACTGATTTACAACATTGAATTGATTTACCTCAGGGGCTGGGTAATTTCTCTGGGTCTCATTTAGCATTAATATTGAAGATTTAGTTTTATTTATTTTATATCCTGATATTTCCCCAAAATTCTTTATTAAATTCAACAAGGTTGGAATTGATTTTTTTAGATTCGACATAAACAAAATTATGTCATCGGCGTACAGGGAGATTTTATGTTCTGTTGGTCCAACTTTAATTCCATATATTTGTGAATGTAAACGTATCGCTATCGCTAAAGGTTCAATTGCCATAGTAAACAGTAAAGGTGAAAGTGGACAGCCTTGTCGACATCCTCTATTTATTTTTATTGGTTTTGAAATATTGTTATTTGTTAGGATTTCTGCTGTAGCATTATTGTATATTATTTGAACCCATTTTATGAAATTATTTCCAAGTCCAAACCTTTGTAGTACTTCAAAAAGAAAGGGCCATTCAACTCTATCAAAGGCCTTTTCGGCGTCCAATGATAGGAGAGCTGTATCCGGTGCTTCTTTATTAAAATAAATAATATTAAATAGTCTTCTTACATTATGGAAGCCTTGTCTACCCTTTATAAAGCCATTCTGATCTCGATTAATAATATTTGGTAAAATTTCTTGTATTCGTCTTGCTAAAATTTTACAGATTATCTTAAGGTCGGCGTTTAATAGGCTTATTGGTCTCATATTTTCACATTTATTAGAGGGCTTACCTGGTTTTGGCAGCAGTATAATTAAGGCATTATTTATGTATGATGGTAAATTATTATTTTGAAATGCTTCTAAAACCATTTCCAAAAAAGGTTTTATTAATTTATTCTTAAATTTTTTATAAAGGTCAACTGGAAGACCATCTGGTCCTGCACTTTTTCCTGATTTCATATTATCAATGGCTAGCCCAACTTCTTCTTGACTAATTTTAGACTCCAATATCTCCCTGTTTTCATTTGGAATACACGGTATAGATAGTTCGTTCAAAAACCCATTTAGTTTTGTTAATTCAGGTTCATTTTTGGTATCATATAATTTTTCATAGTAATCTCTAAAGGCTCTATTAATTTCTAAAGGATCTATAACTACCTGTCCATTACTTATAATACTGGTAATTGGTGTTTTAATTTCCAATTGTTTAATCTGCCATGCTAATAATTTTCCTGATTTTTCACCTTGTTCATAAAAAGATTGTTTCAATCTTAGAAGACTCGAGGCAGCTCTATTCGCTGATTTTTTGTCGTATTCAGCTCTCAAAATCAGTAATTCATTCTCCAACCTTGGGTCACTTCCTGCATACACTTTTTCCTGAAGATTTTTTATTTTATGTTCCAATTTAGCTCTCTCCTCTCGAGTCTTCTTAGATTTTGATCCTGTATAACTAATAATATGTCCCCTAATAAAAGCTTTGAAAGCCTCCCACTTTACACATGCTGATGTTTGTGTAGTATTGATGTCAAAGAACTCGTCTATCTGTTTTTCTATATACTTGACAAATTCCTCATCCTGAAGCCATTTATGCTGAAATTGCCATCTACCTGATTCCTTTATCAATTTTTTATCTACATATATTAGACAACAGGGTGCATGGTCAGAGATCACGATGTTATCATAAAAGCAGTTTTGAATCTTGGACCTTAATTCTGTGGAAATCAAAAAATAATCAATACGTGAGAATGTCTTGTAGGTACTGGAATAACAAGAATAGGCTTTAACTTGTGGTTTCATTTCTCTCCATATATCTAACAATCTCAATTCTTTCATAAAATGATTAATAGTCATCCTACATCCAATGTGCGTACAATCCAGTCCTGTTGATCTATCCACACCTGGATTCAATGTACAATTAAAATCCCCTGCTATTATATGTTGCCCTGTAAGTGATGATAAGATGAGAAATAAATTAGCAAAGAACTTCTGGTCATCTATATTGGGACCATATAAGTTCACAAGATTTATATTTTCTAATAGCAAAGAACCTTGAATGATTACATATCTTCCAAATTTGTCTCCAATTACATTTTTCACTTGAAAAGGAACTGATTTATGTATGAGAGTCATAACTCCCCTGGCTCGGGATGAAAATGAAGGGGTGAATACACTTCCCTGCCATCTACTCCTAATTCTTTTAACATCCTCCTCTATCAGATGAGTTTCTTGTAAAAACACAATTCTTGAACCCATGTCCTTTATTTTATTCATAACTTGTTTAAGTTTTTTTAAATTTTGTAGACCTCTGCAATTCCATGAAGTTAAATTAAGATTAACACTTTGGTCCATGATCAATAGAGAGTTTGGGATTACCTTGCAGTGTAAACATGCTCATACAGAGAAGCAAAAACATGAGTGGTTGAACATTCATCCTACAAACTACACACAAACAAATTCCCCCTTCCCACACTTGTGGCAAACCCCCCAAAATCAAAAGAAAAATTCTGTCTCCCGATATAGCCATCGACTGTTCCACATCCACGGGGAACAGCCTAAGCCACTCCTTCTTCATCCTCCCAATCACCCTAACTCTACTGCTTTTAATGACGTAACATTAACTCTCCTCTGTAGTTTTCCAACTTAACTCCAAAATTTTTACCAACTTTGTACATCCTAGTTTTTTTTTTTGTTTGTTTTGTTTTTGTTTTGTTTTTTTTTAATATATAATACAATCTATATTTTGTAAACTTACTATTTACTTCAAGTCAGTCAGATGCCTGTGCAAATGCTTAGTTATTCTACCTTATATTTTGTTCATGCTTAGCTCCCACCAGTCTCTTCTTCTTCTTTGATCTTCTTGATGAACTCCTGCGCCTCCTCTGGGGTCTTGAAGATGTGGGTTCTGCCCTCATACGTGGTCAGCAGTCTCGCAGGATAGATTACACCATGACGAATCCCAAGGTTGCGCAGCTCCTTACGTACGGGATCAAACTGCTTCCTCAATTGCTGGATTCCTGTGGCCAAATCTGGGTAGAACCGCACCTGCTGGTCCTGGTGTTTAATCTCTCCTTTAGCACGTGCAGCGTTGAAGATCTTCATCCTGTCTCTGTTGCTTAGAAACTTCATAATTAAGGTCCTCGGCGGTCCCTTATCTCTCCGTGGGCCAATACGATGTGCTTTTTCCAGAACCACTGCTGATTGCAACTCCTCGCTGCCCAGCACCTCCGGAATCCACTTTTCCAGAAAGGAACATACGTCCCGACCTTCTGATTCCTCTGGAAGACCCACCAGCCTCAAGTTATTCTGTCTCGACCGAGATTCCAAATCCAAAATATTATCTTCCAGAGATTTATTTTTTTTTTCCAAAGTGCGCACCTTTAATTGAAGACGGGTGACGTCATCTTCAGCACTAGCGAGACGGAGCTCCATCTGCGCCGTTCGTTCTACACAGTCACCCAATTCCTTTCTTATTCCTTCCAGCGCTGTCATAATCCCATCAAATCTAGAGGAAAAGTCCGCTCTCATTGAACTCATGGCAGCCATCAGCGCATCTGCGCCATTCCCCGCAGAAATCGCACCGCCGCCAGCTTCCTCCGCCATATATGGAGCCTTGTTTGCTGCGTCACAGACCTGAAAGTCCGTTAATTTGGACTGTTTCGGCGGCTCGCTTTTTCCTTTTCCTGGTTTTCCAGCCTTAGGCTTCGCCGACATATCCTCGCCCAAATGCTGGGATACGTTCTGTCCCAAATGAGAGAGTTATTTGCCGATTTTTTTTTTTCCAGGAGCAGAGCAGAGCGAGACACGTCCGTCCTACGTGGCAGCCATAACCGGAAGTCCTGTTGAGCAGTGTTGATGATAATAAGAGAGACCCAAGGACCCTTGGCAGAAGATGTTTTGTCTGTCTGGCGCCCAGTCTTATCTGGCGCTGCAGCTGGCTGTCCAAGGCCTTGTGCTCATGATTTTGAAAAAACACAGTCTGCAGACAGCCAGGAGGAATTTTCATGGGGAATAATAATGCCAAATAGGACTGATCACAGAGAAGACTTGTATTTCTTCTGTAGATTCAGTACATTAATCCTTCATTGCGCAGCTTTGAATTTGTCGTGGTAAGACCTGAGCGAACCCATGATGTAATCCACCTTACGAGACAGTTCTCCAGTAGTCGCTATCAGGGTCTTCTCCAGTTTTTCAATTTGTTGGATGCACCTCGCCTGGCCAGCATTTTGATAGGTTGAATCCATCTTCAGCAATTTGCGGTAAACCAAGACAATTCCCGTCCCAATCAGAATTATCCCAATCACCAAGATTACGAAGATAAACAAATCTTCAATATCTTCGATAGAGAGATTAGAGAGACACAGCATTTTCCAATTACCTGTGTCACATAAATAGCCCACTGGAGCCGTTCCAGCGGGGCAGACAGCTTCCCCCGGAGCACTTTTCCTTGTTGAAAAAATAGTGTCAATTGTGTTCAAAGCCCAGCTTATTAACTCCATAATTTCTTTTCGGCGGTCGCAGTTAGACGCAGACAGACAACAGCAAGCTGGGATCCAGTAGTAGGAGGGGAGGAAAAAGTCAGCAGGAGAGAAGAAAAAAGCGTCTACTCTCTTGGGAGGGCGGAAGTGAAGTAGTAGTGTCTCCTCATAACCCTGTACTGTCAGACCATTGTCTGTTAACCTTTGATTTTACTATTTCTGACTATTTGGCTCCTAAAGAAAAATATTATTACAGTAGATGCCTCTCAGATGATGCTGTTACCAAATTTATGCAGCAGTAGTGTTGGAGTAGTAGTGCTTATAGTTAGTGCATGCTGCCTCTGCTTGCTACTTTCTGCTTTCAGCTACCGCCGCCGGCTAGCCCTCTGTTTTCGTGGGTGAAAAGAGGAGCCGAGTGCGTAAGTCTCCTCAGCCGGTACATAGCCTCTCCACTGCCAAGACTCGTACACGCCTCCTCGTGGCCACACACGGTAACTGGTACCTTGCGGTTTCCAGGCTAAGTTGTACGGGATCTCGGAGCAGCAGTGGGCCCCAGAGTCGTGGCATGCAGGCCCACTGTACATATGTATATTAGCTGCTCTTGCTTTTTTTTCTTCCTTCTGATTGTTACTCTGAGTGTTGCTATCCCTGTGCTGTTGCAATCCTGGAATTTCCCCATTGTGGGACTAATAAAGGCTTATCTTATCTTATCTTATCTTATACATATC